>OW387026.1:55138410-55491245 GCA_936439885.1 Nowickia ferox
GGCTGTGTTGTAGTATTTGGTACATATTTGCGCCTAATATCGATTTAGTGATAAGCACATATGTGTATGGCGTAAATAACGCTGTGCAAAATTTGGGTAAAATTGGGAGGTGAAATTTTTGGATATTTTTGACTGGTGACAACTCGAGGTGAAAAAGTCGAAAATCATGTATTCTAAAAATAGGCTGATTTTTGTAGTATATGATTATTTTGGCGTAATCTAACGCTGTGCAAAATTTAGGGAATTTTTTTAGAGCTGAAAATTTTCAAGATTTTTGACTTGTGACGACTCGAGGTGAAAAACTCTAAAATCATGAACTCCAAAAATAGGCTGATTTTTGTAGTATATGATTATTTTGGCGTAATCTAACGCTGTGCAAAATTTAGGGAATTTTTTTAGAGCTGAAAATTTTCAAGATTTTTGACTTATGACGACTCGAGGTGAAAAACTCGAAAATCATGAACTCCAAAAATAGGCTGATGTTTGTAGAATACGTTTATTTTGGCGTAATTTAACGCTGTGCAAAATTTGAGGAATTTTGAAAGAGGTGAAAATTTTCAAGATTTTTGACTTGTGACAACTCGAGGTGAAAAACTCGAAAATCATGAACTCTAAAAATAGGCTGATTTTTTTAGTATATGATTATTTTGGAGTAATTTAACCCTGTGCAAAATTTTTGTAGAATATGATTATTTTGGCGTAATTGAAAATTTTCAAGATTTTTGACTTGTGACAACTCGAGGTGAAAAACTCGAAAATCATGAACTCTAAAAATAGGCTAATTTTTTTAGTATATGATTATGTGCTAAATTTAGGGAATTTTTTGAGAGCTGAAAATTTTCAAGATTTTTGACTTGTGACGACTCGAGGTGAAAAACTCGAAAATCATGAACTCCAAAAATAGGCTGATTTTTGTAGAATCATGAACTCCAAAAATAGGCTGATTTTTGTAGAATATGATTATATTTGAGGAATTTTGAGAGAGGTGAATATTCCCAAGATTTTTGACTTGTGACGACTCGAGGTGAAAAACTCGAAATCATGATCTCTAAAAATAGGCTGATTTTTTTAGTATATGATTATTTTGGCGTAATTTAACGCTGTGCAAAATTTAGGGAATATTTTGAGAGCTGAAAATTTTTAAGATTTTTGACTCGTGACGACTCGAGGTGAAAATTATGAACTCTAAAAATAAGCTGATTTTTGTAGTATATGATTATTTTGACGTAATTTAACGCTGTGAAAAATTTGGGGAATTTTGGGAGAGATGAACATTTTCAAGATTTTTGACTTGTGACAACTCGAGGTGAAAAACTCGAAAATCATGAACTCTAAAAATAGGCTGATTTTTTTAGTATATGATTATTTTGGAGTAATTTAACCCTGTGCAAAATTTGGGGAATTTTGGGAGACGTAAAAATTTTTCAGATTTTTAACTTGTGACAACTCGAGGTGAAAAGCTCGAAAATCATGAACTCTAAAAATAGGCTGGTTTTTGTAGTATATGATTATTTTGGCGTAATCTAACGCTGTGCAAAATTTGGGGAATTTTGGGAGAGCTAAAAATTTTCAAGATTTTTGACTTGTGACGACTCGAGGTGCAAAACTCGAAAATCATGAACTCTAAAAATGGGCAGATTTTTGTAGTATATGATTATTTTGGCGTAATCTAACGCTGTGCAAAATTTGGGGAATTTTGGGAGAGCTGAAAATTTTCAAGATTTTTGACTTGTGACGACTCTAGGTGAAAAACTCGAAAATCATGATCTCTAAAAATAGGCTGATTTTTTTAGTATATGGTTATTTTGGCGTAATTTAATGCTGTGCAAAATTTAGGGAATATTTTGAGAGCTGAAAATTTTTAAGATTTTTGACTTGTGACGACTCGAGGTAAAAATTATGAACTCTCAAAATAGGCTGATTTTTGTATTATATGATTATTTTGACGTAATTTAACGCTGTGAAAAATTTAGGGAATTTTTTGAGAGCTGAAAATTTTCAAGATTTTCGACTTGTGACGACTCGAGGTGAAAAACTCGAAAATCATGAACTCCAAAAATAGGCTGATTTTTGTAGAATATGCTTAATTTTGAGGAATTTTGAGAGAGGTGAATATTCTCAAGATTTTTGACTTGTGACGACTCGAGGTGAAAAACTCGAAAATCATGATCTCTAAAAATAGGCTGATTTTTTTAGTATATGTTTATTTTGGCGTACTTTAACGCTGTGCAAAATTTAGGGAATATTTTGAGAGCTGTAAATTTTCAAGATTTTTGACTTGTGACGACTCGAGGTGAAAAACTCGAAAATCATGAACTCTAAAAATAGGCTGATTTTTGTAGAATATGATTATTTTTGAGGAATTTTGAGAGAGGTGAATATTCTCAAGATTTTTGACTTGTGACGACTCGAGGTGAAAAACTCGAAAATCATGATCTCTAAAAATAGGCTGATTTTTTTAGTATATGTTTATTTTTTCGTAATTTAACGCTGTGCAAAACTTAGGGAATTTTTTGAGAGCTGAAAATTTTCAAGATTTTTGACTTGTGACAACTCGAGGTGAAAAACTCGAAAATCATGAACTCTAAAAATAAGCTTATTTTTTTAGCATATGATTATTTTGGAGTAATTTAACGCTGTGCAAAATTTGGGAATTTTTTGAGAGCTGAAAATTTTTAATATTTCTGACTTGTGACGACTCGAGGTGAAAAACTCGAAAATCATGAACTCCAAAAATAGGCTGATTTTTGTAGTATATGATTATTTTGGCGTAATTTAAGGCTGTGCAAAATTTGGGGAATATTGGAAGGTGAAAATTTTCGATATTTTTGACTTGTGACAACTCGAGGTGAAAAACTCGAAAATCATGTATTCTAAAAATAGGCTGATTTTTTTAGTATATGATTATTTTGGCGTAATTTAACGCTGTGCAAAATTTGAGGAATTTTGAGAGAGGTGAAAATTTTCAAGATTTTTGACTTGTGAAGTAAAAAACTCCAAAATCATGAACTCTAAAAATAGGCTGATTTTTGTAGTATATGATTATTTTGGCGTCATCTAACGCTGTGCAAAATTTGGGGAATTTTGGGAGAGGTGAAAATTTTCGAAATTTTTTACTTGTGACAACTCGAGGTGAAAAACTCGAAAATCATGTATTCTAAAAATAGGCTGATTTTTGTAGTATATGATTACTTTGGCGTAATCTAACGCTGTGCAAAATTTGGAGACTTTTGGGAGAGCTGAAAATTTTCAAGATTTTTGACTTGTGAAGTGAAAAACTCCAAAATCATGAACTCTAAAAATAGGCTGATTTTTGTAGTATATGATTATTTTGGCGTCATCTAACGCTGTGCAAAATTTGGGGAATTTTGGGAGAGGTGAAAATTTTCAAAATGTTTTACTTGTGACAACTCGAAGGGAAAAACTTGAAACTCATGAACTCTCAAAATGGAATACTTTTTTTAGTATATGATTATTTTGGCGTAATCTAATGCTGTGCAAAATTTGCAGAATATTTTCAAGATTTTTTACTTGTGATGACTCGAGGTGAAAAACTCGAAAATCATGAACTCCAAATAAAAATAGGCTGATGTTTGTGTTATATGATTATTTTGGCGTAATTTAAAGATGTGAAAAATTTGGGGAATTTTGAGAGAGGTGAGAATTTTCAAGATTTTTGACTTGTGACGTCACGAGGTGAAAAACTCGAAAATCATGAACTCTAAAAATGGGCTGATTTTTGTAGTATATGATTATTTTGGCGTAATTTAACGCTGTGCAAAATTTGGGAAGTTTTGGGAGACGTGAAAATTTTCAAGATTTTTTACTTGTTGCGACTCGAGGTGAAAAACTTGAAAATCATGAACTCTAAATAAAACTTGGCTGATTTTTTTAGTATATGATTATTTTGGCGTAATCTAACGCTGTGCAAAATTTGGGGAATTTTGGGAGCGGTGAAAATTTTCGAGATTTTGGACTTGTGACAACTCGAGGTGAAAAACTCCAAAATCATAGGCTGATTTTTGTAGTATATGATTATTTTGGCGTAATTTAAGGCTGTGCAAAATTTGGGGAATATTGGAAGGTGAAAATTTTCGATATTTTTGACTTCTGACAACTCGAGGTGAAAAACTCGAAAATCATGTATTCTAAAAATAGGCTGATTTTTTTAGTATATGATTATTTTGGCGTAATTTAACGCTGTGCAAAATTTGAGGAATTTTGAGAGAGGTGAAAATTTTCAAGATTTTTGACTTGTGAAGTAAAAAACTCCAAAATCATGAACTCTAAAAATAGGCTGATTTTTGTAGTATATGATTATTTTGGCGTCATCTAACGCTGTGCAAAATTTGGGGAATTTTGGGAGAGGTGAAAATTTTCGAAATTTTTTACTTGTGACAACTCGAGGTGAAAAACTCGAAAATCATGTATTCTAAAAATAGGCTGATTTTTGTAGTATATGATTACTTTGGCGTAATCTAACGCTGTGCAAAATTTGGAGACTTTTGGGAGAGCTGAAAATTTTCAAGATTTTTGACTTGTGAAGTGAAAAACTCCAAAATCATGAACTCTAAAAATAGGCTGATTTTTGTAGTATATGATTATTTTGGCGTCATCTAACGCTGTGCAAAATTTGGAGAATTTTGGGAGAGGTGAAAATTTTCAAAATGTTTTACTTGTGACAACTCGAAGGGAAAAACTTGAAACTCATGAACTCTCAAAATGGAATACTTTTTTTAGTATATGATTATTTTGGCGTAATCTAATGCTGTGCAAAATTTTGCAGAATATTTTCAAGATTTTTTACTTGTGATGAAAAACTCGAAAATCATGAACTCTAAAAATGGGCTGATTTTTGTATTATATGATTATTTTGGCGTAATTTAACGCTGTGCAAAATTTGGGAAGTTTTGGGAGACGTGAAAATTTTCAAGATTTTTTACTTGTTGCGACTCGAGGTGAAAAACTTGAAAATCATGAACTCTAAATAAAACTTGGCTGATTTTTTTAGTATATGATTATTTTGGCGTAATTTAACGCTGTGCAAAATTTGGGGAATTTTGGGAGCGGTGAAAATTTTCGAGATTTTGGACTTGTGACAACTCGAGGTGAAAAACTCCAAAATCATAGGCTGATTTTTTTAGTATATGATTATTTTGGCGTAAATAACGCTGTGCAAAATTTGGGTAAAATTGGGAGGTGAAATTTTTGGATATTTTTGACTGGTGACAACTCAAGGTGAAAAACTCGAAAATCATGTATTCTAAAAATAGGCTGATTTTTGTAGTATATGATTATTTTGGCGTAATCTAACGCTGTGCAAAATTTAGGGAATTTTTTTAGAGCTGAAAACTTTCAAGATTTTTGACTTGTGACGACTCGAGGTGAAAAACTCGAAAATCATGAACTCCAAAAATAGGCTGATTTTTGTAGTATATGATTATTTTGACGTAATCTAACGCTGTGCAAAATTTAGGGAATTTTTTTAGAGCTGAAAATTTTCAAGATTTTTGACTTGTGACGACTCGAGGTGAAAAACTCGAAAATCATGAACTCCAAAAATAGGCTGATTTTTGTAGAATACGTTTATTTTGGCGTAATTTAACGCTGTGCAAAATTTGAGGAATTTTGAGAGAGGTGAATATTCTCAAGATTTTTGACTTGTGACGACTCGAGGTGAAAAACTCGAAAATCATGAACTCTAAAAATAGGCTGATTTTTTTAGTATATGATTATTTTGGAGTAATTTAACCCTGTGCAAAATTTTTGTAGAATATGATTATTTTGGCTTAATTGAACATTTTCAAGATTTTTGACTTGTGACAACTCGAGGTGAAAAACTCGAAAATCATGAACTCTAAAAATAGGCTAATTTTTTTAGTATATGATTATGTGCAAAATTTAGGGAATTTTTTGAGAGCTGAAAATTTTCAAGATTTTTGACTTGTGACGACTCGAGGTGAAAAACTCGAAAATCATGAACTCCAAAAATAGGCTGATTTTTGTAGAATATGATTATTTTTGAGAAATTTTGAGAGAGGTGAATATTCCCAAGATTTTTGACTTGTGACGACTCGAGGTGAAAAACTCGAAAATCATGATCTCTAAAAATAGGCTGATTTTTTTAGTATATGATTATTTTGGCGTAATTTAACGCTGTGCAAAATTTAGGGAATATTTTGAGAGCTGACTATTTTTGAGATTTTTGACTTGTGACGACTCGAGGTGAAAATTATGAACTCTAAAAATAGGCTGATTTTTGTAGTATATGATTATTTTGACGTAATTTAACGCTGTGAAAAATTTGGGGAATTTTGGGAGAGATGAACATATTCAAGATTTTTGACTTGTGACAACTCGAGGTGAAAAACTCGAAAATCATGAACTCTAAAAATAGGCTGATTTTTTTAGTATATGTATATTTTGGAGTAATTTAACCCTGTGCAAAATTTGGGGAATTTTGGGAGACGTAAAAATTTTTCAGATTTTTACGGTGAAAATTTTCAATATTTTTTTACTTGTGTCGACTCGAGGTGAAAAACTCGAAAATCGTGAACTCTAAAAATGGGCTGATTTTTGTAGTATATGATTATTTTGGCGTAATCTAACGCAGTGCAAAATTTGAAGACTTTTGGGAGAGCTGAAAATTTTTGGATATTTTTGACTTGTAACGACTCGAGGTGAAAAACTCGAAAATCATGTATTCCAAAAATTGGCTGATTTTTGTAGTATATGATTATTTTGGCGTAATCTAACGCTGTGCAAAATTTGGGAAGTTTTGGGAGACGTGAAAATTTTCAAAATTTTTTACTTGTTGCGACTCGAGGTGAAAAACTTGAAAATCATGAACTCTAAATAAAACTTGGCTGATTTTTTTAGTATATGATTATTTTGGCGTAATTTAACGCTGTGCAAAATTTGGGGAATTTTGGGAGCGGTGAAAATTTTCGAGATTTTGGACTTGTGACAACTCGAGGTGAAAAACTCCAAAATCATAGGCTGATTTTTGTAGAATATGATTAATTTGGCGTAATTTAACGCTGTGCAAAATTTGAGGAATTTTGAGAGGTGAAAATTTTCAAAATTTTTGACTTGTGACAACTCGAAGTGAAAAACTCGAAAATCATGAACTCTAAAAATAGGCTGATTTTTGTAGAATATGATTATTTTGGCGTAATTTAACGCTGTGCAAAATTTGAGGAATTTTGAGTGAGGTGAAAATTTTCAAGATTTTTAACTTGTGACAACTCAAGGTGAAAAGCTCGAAAATCATGAACTCTAAAAATGGGCTGATTTTTGTAGTATATGATTATTTTGGCGTAATCTAACGCTGTGCAAAATTTGGGGAATTTTGGGAGAGCTGAAAATTTTCAAGATTTTTGACTTGTGACGACTCGAGGTGAAAAACTCGAAAATCATGAACTCCAAAAATAGGCTGATTTTTGTAGAATATGATTATTTTTGAGAAATTTTGAGAGAGGTGAATATTCCCAAGATTGTTGACTTGTGACGACTCGAGGTGAAAAACTCGAAAATCATGAACTCTAAAAATAGGCTGATTTTTTTAGTATATGATTATTTTGGAGTAATTTAACCCTGTGCAAAATTTGGGGAATTTTGGGAGACGTAAAATTTTTTCAGATTTTTACGGTGAAAATTTTCAAGATTTTTTTACTTGTGTCGACTCGAGGTGAAAAACTCGAAAATCGTGTACTCTAAAAATGGGCTGATTTTTGTAGTATATGATTATTTTGGCGTAATCTAACGCAGTGCAAAATTTGGAGACTTTTGGGAGAGCTGAAAATTTTTGGATATTTTTGACTTGTAACGACTCGAAGTGAAAAACTCGAAAATCATGAACTCTAAAAATAGGCTGATTTTTTTAGTATATGATTATTTTGGCGTCATCTAACGCTGTGCAAAATTTGGGGAATTTTGGGAGAGGTGAAAATTTTCGAAATTTTTTACTTGTGACAACTCGAGGTGAAAAACTCGAAAATCATGTATTCTAAAAATAGGCTGATTTTTGTAGTATATGATTACTTTGGCGTAATCTAACGCTGTGCAAAATTTGGAGACTTTTGGGAGAACTGAAAATTTTCAAGATTTTTGACTTGTGAAGTGAAAAACTCCAAAATCATGAACTCTAAAAATAGGCTGATTTTTGTAGTATATGATTATTTTGGCGTCATCTAACGCTGTGCAAAATTTGGGGAATTTTGGGAGAGGTGAAAATTTTCGAGATGTTTTACTTGTGACAACTCGAAGGGAAAAACTTGAAACTCATGAACTCTCAAAATGGAATACTTTTTTTAGTATATGATTATTTTGGCGTAATCTAATGCTGTGCAAAATTTTCAGAATATTTTCAAGATTTTTTACTTGTGATGACTCGAGGTGAAAAACTCGAAAATCATGAACTCCAAATAAAACTTGGCTGATTTTTGTAGTATATGATTATTTTGGCGTAATTTAAAGATGTGCAAAATTTGGGGAATTTTGAGAGAGGTGAAAATTTTCAAGATTTTTGACTTGTGACGTCACGAGGTGAAAAACTCGAAAATCATGAACTCTAAAAATGGGCTGATTTTTGTAGTATATGATTATTTTGGCGTAATTTAACGCTGTGCAAAATTTGGGAAGTTTTGGGAGACGTGAAAATTTTCAAGATTTTTTACTTGTTGCGACTCGAGGTGAAAAACTTGAAAATCATGAACTCTAAATAAAACTTGGCTGATTTTTTTAGTATATGATTATTTTGGCGTAATTTAACGCTGTGCAAAATTTGGGGAATTTTGGGAGCGGTGAAAATTTTCGAGATTTTGGACTTGTGACAACTCGATGTGAAAAACTCCAAAATCATAGGCTGATTTTTTTAGTATATGATTATTTTGGCGTAAATAACGCTGTGCAAAATTTGGGTAAAATTGGGAGGTGAAATTTTTGGATATTTTTGACTGGTGACAACTCGAGGTGAAAAACTCGAAAATCATGTATTCTAAAAATAGGCTGATTTTTGTAGTATATGATTATTTTGGCGTAATCTAACGCTGTGCAAAATTTAGGGAATTTTTTTAGAGCTGAAAATTTTCAAGATTTTTGACTTGTGACGACTCGAGGTGAAAAACTCGAAAATCATGAACTCCAAAAATAGGCTGATTTTTGTAGTATATGATTATTTTGACGTAATCTAACGCTGTGCAAAATTTAGGGAATTTTTTTAGAGCTGAAAATTTTCAAGATTTTTGACTTGTGACGACTCGAGGTGAAAAACTCGAAAATCATGAACTCCAAAAATAGGCTGATTTTTGTAGAATACGTTTATTTTGGCGTAATTTAACGTTGTGCAAAATTTGAGGAATTTTGAGAGAGGTGAATATTCTCAAGATTTTTTACTTGTGACGACTCGAGGTGAAAAACTCGAAAATCATGAACTCTAAAAATAGGCTGATTTTTTTAGTATATGATTATTTTGGAGTAACTTAACCCTGTGCAAAATTTTTGTAGAATATGATTATTTTGGCGTAATTGAAAATTTTCAAGATTTTTGACTTGTGACAACTCGAGGTGAAAAACTCGAAAATCATGAACTCTAAAAATAGGCTAATTTTTTTAGTATATGATTATGTGCAAAATTTAGGGAATTTTTTGAGAGCTGAAAATTTTCAAGATTTTTGACTTGTGACGACTCGAGGTGAAAAACTCGAAAATCATGAACTCCAAAAATAGGCTGATTTTTGTAGAATATGATTATTTTTGAGAAATTTTGAGAGAGGTGAATATTCCCAAGATTTTTGACTTGTGACGACTCGAGGTGAAAAACTCGAAAATCATGATCTCTAAAAATAGGCTGATTTTTTTAGTATATGATTATTTTGGCGTAATTTAACGCTGTGCAAAATTTAGGGAATATTTTGAGAGCTGAAAATTTTTAAGATTTTTGACTTGTGACGACTCGAGGTGAAAATTATGAACTCTAAAAATAGGCTGATTTTTGTAGTATATGATTATTTTGACGTAATTTAACGCTGTGAAAAATTTGGGGAATTTTGGGAGAGATGAACATTTTCAAGATTTTTGACTTGTGACAACTCGAGGTGAAAAACTCGAAAATCATGAACTCTAAAAATAGGCTGATTTTTTTAGTATATGTATATTTTGGAGTAATTTAACCCTGTGCAAAATTTGGGGAATTTCGGGAGACGTAAAAATTTTTCAGATTTTTACGGTGAAAATTTTCAAGATTTTTTTACTTGTGTCGACTCGAGGTGAAAAACTCGAAAATCGTAAACTCTAAAAATGGGCTGATTTTTGTAGTATATGATTATTTTGGCGTAATCTAACGCAGTGCAAAATTTGGAGACTTTTGGGAGAGATGAAAATTTTTGGATATTTTTGACTTGTAACGACTCGAGGTGAAAAACTCGAAAATCATGTATTCTAAAAATAGGCTGATTTTTGTAGTATATGATTATTTTGGCATAATCTAACGCTGTGCAAAATTTGGGAAGTTTTGGGAGACGTGAAAATTTTCAAGATTTTTTACTTGTTGCGACTCGAGGTGAAAAACTTGAAAATCATGAACTCTAAATAAAACTTGGCTGATTTTTTTAGTATATGATTATTTTGGCGTAATTTAACGCTGTGCAAAATTTGGGGAATTTTGGGAGCGGTGAAAATTTTCGAGATTTTGGACTTGTGACAACTCGAGGTGAAAAACTCCAAAATCATAGGCTGATTTTTGTAGAATATGTTTATTTTGGCGTAATTTAACGCTGTGCAAAATTTGAGGAATTTTGAGAGAGGTGAAAATTTTCAAAATTTTTGACTTGTGACAACTCGAAGTGAAAAACTCGAAAATCATGAACTCTAAAAATAGGCTGATTTTTGTATAATATGATTATTTTGGCGTAATTTAACGCTGTGCAACATTTGAGTAATTTTGAGTGAGGTGAAAATTTTCAAGATTTTTAACTTGTGACAACTCAAGGTGAAAAGCTCGAAAATCATGAACTCTAAAAATAGGCTGATTTTTGTAGTATATGATTATTTTGGCGTAATCTAACGCTGTGCAAAATTTGGGGAATTTTGGGAGAGCTGAAAATTTTCAAGATATTTGACTTGTGAAGTGAAAAACTCCAAATCATGAACTCTAAAAATAGGCTGATTTTTATAGTATATGATTATTTTGGCGTCATCTAACGCTGTGCAAAATTTGGGGAATTTTGTGAGAGGTGAAAATTTTCGAAATTTTTTACTTGTGACAACTCGAGGTGAAAAACTCGAAAATCATGTATTCTAAAAATAGGCTGATTTTTGTAGTATATGATTATTTTGGCGTCATCTAACGCTGTGCAAAATTTGGGGAATTTTGGGAGAGGTGAAAATTTTCGAGATGTTTTACTTGTGACAACTCGAGGGGAAAAACTTGAAACTCATGAACTCTCAAAATGGGATACTTTTTTTAGTATATGATTATTTTGGCGTAATCTAATGCTGTGCAAAATTTGCAGAATATTTTCAAGATTTTTTACTTGTGATGACTCGAGGTGAAAAACTCGAAAATCATGAACTCCAAATAAAAATAGGCTGATTTTTGTAGTATATGATTATTTTGGCGTAATTTAAAGATGTGCAAAATTTGGGGAATTTTGAGAGAGGTGAAAATTTTCAAGATTTTTGACTTGTGATGTCACGAGGTGAAAAACTCGAAAATCATGAACTCTAAAAATAAGCTGATTTTTTTAATATATGATTATTTTGGAGTAATTTAACCCTGTGCAAAATTTTTGTAGAATATGATTATTTTGGCGTAATTGAAAATTTTCAAGATTTTTGATTTGTGACAACTCGAGGTGAAAAACTCGAAAATCATGAACTCTAAAAATAGGCTAATTTTTTTAGTATATGATTATGTGCAAAATTTAGGGAATTTTTGAGAGCTGAAAATTTTCAAGATTTTTGACTTGTGACGACTCGAGGTGAAAAACTCGAAAATCATGAACTCCAAAAATAGGCTGATTTTTGTAGAATATGATTATTTTTGAGAAATTTTGAGAGAGGTGAATATTCCCAAGATTTTTGACTTGTGACGACTCGAGGTGAAAAACTCGAAAATCATGATCTCTAAAAATAGGCTGATTTTTTTAGTATATGATTATTTTGGCGTAATTTAACGCTGTGCAAAATTTAGGGAATATTTTGAGAGCTGAAAATTTTTAAGATTTTTGACTTGTGACGGCTCGAGGTGAAAATTATGAACTCTAAAAATAGGCTGATTTTTGTAGTATATGATTATTTTGACGTAATTTAACGCTGTGAAAAATTTGGGGAATTTTGGGAGAGATGAACATTTTCAAGATTTTTGACAACTCGAGGTGAAAAACTCGAAAATCATGAACTCTAAAAATAGGCTGATTTTTTTAGTATATGATTATTTTGGAGTAATTTAACCCTGTGCAAAATTTGGGGAATTTTGGGAGACGTAAAATTTTTTCAGATTTTTACGGTGAAAATTTTCAAGATTTTTTTACTTGTGTCGACTCGAGGTGAAAAACTCGAAAATCGTGTACTCTAAAAATGGGCTGATTTTTGTAGTATATGATTATTTTGGCGTAATCTAACGCAGTGCAAAATTTGTAGACTTTTGGGAGAGCTGAAAATTTTTGGATATTTTTGACTTGTAACGACTCGAGGTGAAAAACTCGAAAATCATGAACTCTAAAAAAAGGCTGATTTTTGTAGAATATGATTATTTTGGCGTAATTTAACGCTGTGCAAAATTTGAGGAATTTTTTTGAGAGGTGAATATTTTCAAGATTTTTGACTTGTGACAACTCGAGGTGAAAAACTCGAAAATCATGAACTCTAAAAATAGGATAATTTTTTTAGTATATGATTATTTTGGCGTAATTTAACGCTGTGCAAAATTTAGGGAATATTTTGAGAGCTGAAAATTTTCAAGATTTTTGACTTGTGACGACTCGAGGTGGAAAACTCGAAAATCATGAACCCTAAAAATAGGCTGATTTTTGTAGAATATGATTATTTTGGCGTAATTTAACGCTGTGCAAAATTTCAGGAATTTTGAGAGAGGTGAAAATTTCCAAAATTTTTGACTTGTGACAACTCGAAGTGAAAAACTCGAAAATCATGAACTCTAAAAATAGGCTGATTTTTGTAGAATATGATTATTTTGGCGTAATTTAACGCTGTGCAAAATTTGAGGAATTTTGAGAGAGGTGAAAATTTTCAAGATTTTTGACTTGTGACAACTCGAGGTGAAAAACTCGAAAATCATGAACTCTAAAAATAGGATAATTTTTTTAGTATATGATTATGTGCAAAATTTAGGGAATTTTTTGAGAGCTGAAAATTTTCAAGATTTTTGACTTGTGACGACTCGAGGTGAAAAACTCGAAAATCAGGAACTCCAAAAATAGGCTGATTTTTGTAGAATATGATTATTTTTGAGGAATTTTGAGAGAGGTGAATATTCCCAAGATTTTTGACTTGTGACGACTCGAGGTGAAAAACTCGAAAATCATGATCTCTAAAAATAGGCTGATTTTTTTAGTATATGATTATTTTGGCGTAATTTAACGGTGTGCAAAATTTGAGGAATTTTGAGAGAGTTGAAAATTTTCAAGATTTTTGACTTGTGACAACTCGAGGTGAAAAACTCGAAAATCATGAACTCTAAAAATGGGCTGATTTTTGTAGTATATGATTATTTTGGCGTAATTTAACGCTGTGCAAAATTTGGGGAATTTTGGGAGAGATGAACATTTTCGAGATTTTTAACTTGTGACAACTCGAGGTGAAAAACTCGAAATCATGAACTCTAAAAATAGGCTGATTTTTTTAGTATATGATTATTTTGGAGTAATTTAACCCTGTGCAAAATTTGGGGAATTTTGGGAGACGTAAAAATTTTTCAGATTTTTACGGTGCAAATTTTCAAGATTTTTTTACTTGTGACGACTCGAGGTGAAAAACTCGAAAACCATGAACTCTAAAAATGGGCTGATTTTTGTAGTATATGATTATTTTGGCGTAATTTAACGCTGTGCAAAATTTGGGGAATTTTGGGAGAGATGAACATTTTCGAGATTTTTAACTTGTGACAAGTCGAGGTGAAAAACTCGAAAATCATGAACTCTAAAAATAGGCTGATTTTTTTAGTATATGATTATTTTGGCGTAATTTAACGCTGTGCAAAATTTAGGGAATTTTTTGAGAGGTGAAAAACTCGAAAATCATGAACTCTAAAAATAGGCTGATTTTTGTAGAATATGATTATTTTGGCGTAATTTAACGCTGTGCAAAATTTGAGGAACTTTTAAAAGAGGTGAAAATTTTCAAGATTTTTGACTTGTGACAACTCGAGGTGAAAAACTCGAAAATCATGAACTCTAAAAATAGGCTCATTTTTTTAGTATATGATTATGTGCAAAATTTAGGGAATTTTTTGAGAGCTGAAAATTTTCAAGATTTTTGACTTGTGACGACTCGAGGTGAAAAACTCGAAAATCATGAACTCTAAATATAGGCTGATTTTTGTAGAATATGATTATTTTTGAGGAATTTTGAGACAGGTGAACATTCTCAAGATTTTTGACTTGTGACGACTCGAGGTGAAAAACTCGAAAATCATGATCTCTAAAAATAGGCTGATTTGTTTAGTATATGATTATTTTGGCGTAATTTAACGCTGTGCAAAATTTAGGGAATATTTTGAGAGCTGAAAATTTTCAAGATTTTTGACTTGTGACAACTCGAGGTGAAAAACTTGAAAATCATGAACTCTAAAAATAGGCTAATTTTTTTAGTATATGATTATGTGCAAAATTTAGGGAATTTTTTGAGAGCTGAAAATTTTCAAGATTTTTGACTTGTGACGACTCGAGGTGAAAAACTCGAAAATCATGAACTCCAAAAATAAGCAGATTTTTGTAAAATATGATTATTTTTGAGGAATTTTGAGAGAGGTGAATATTCCCAAGATTTTTAACTTGTGACGACTCGAGGTGAAAAACTCGAAAATCATGATCTCTAAAAATAGGCTGATTTTTTTAGTATATGATTATTTTGGCGTAATTTAACGGTGTGCAAAATTTGAGGAATTTTGAGAGAGTTGAAAATTTTCAAGATTTTTGAGTTGTGACAACTCGAGATGAAAAACTCGAAAATCATGAACTCTAAAAATAAGCTGATTTTTTTAGTATATGATTATTTTGGAGTAATTTAACGCTGTGCAAAATTTGCGGAATTTTGAGGGAGGTGAAAATTTTCAAGATTTTTGACTTGTGACAACTCGAAGTGAAAAACTCGAAAATCATGAACTCTAAAAATAGGCTGATTTTTGTAGTATATGATTATTTTGGAGTAATTTAACCCTGTGCAAAATTTGGGGAATTTTGGGAGACGTAAAAATTTTTCAGATTTTTACGGTGAAAATTTTCAATATTTTTTTACTTGTGTCGACTCGAGGTGAAAAACTCGAAAATCGTGAACTCTAAAAATGGGCTGATTTTTGTAGTATATGATTATTTTGGCGTAATCTAACGCAGTGCAAAATTTGGAGACTTTTGGGAGAGCTGAAAATTTTTGGATATTTTTGACTTGTAACGACTCGAGGTGAAAAACTCGAAAATCATGTATTCCAAAAATTGGCTGATTTTTGTAGTATATGATTATTTTGGCGTAATCTAACGCTGTGCAAAATTTGGGAAGTTTTGGGAGACGTGAAAATTTTCAAAATTTTTTACTTGTTGCGACTCGAGGTGAAAAACTTGAAAATCATGAACTCTAAATAAAACTTGGCTGATTTTTTTAGTATATGATTATTTTGGCGTAATTTAACGCTGTGCAAAATTTGGGGAATTTTGGGAGCGGTGAAAATTTTCGAGATTTTGGACTTGTGACAACTCGAGGTGAAAAACTCCAAAATCATAGGCTGATTTTTGTAGAATATGATTAATTTGGCGTAATTTAACGCTGTGCAAAATTTGAGGAATTTTGAGAGGTGAAAATTTTCAAAATTTTTGACTTGTGACAACTCGAAGTGAAAAACTCGAAAATCATGAACTCTAAAAATAGGCTGATTTTTGTAGAATATGATTATTTTGGCGTAATTTAACGCTGTGCAAAATTTGAGGAATTTTGAGTGAGGTGAAAATTTTCAAGATTTTTAACTTGTGACAACTCAAGGTGAAAAGCTCGAAAATCATGAACTCTAAAAATGGGCTGATTTTTGTAGTATATGATTATTTTGGCGTAATCTAACGCTGTGCAAAATTTGGGGAATTTTGGGAGAGCTGAAAATTTTCAAGATTTTTGACTTGTGACGACTCGAGGTGAAAAACTCGAAAATCATGAACTCCAAAAATAGGCTGATTTTTGTAGAATATGATTATTTTTGAGAAATTTTGAGAGAGGTGAATATTCCCAAGATTGTTGACTTGTGACGACTCGAGGTGAAAAACTCGAAAATCATGATCTCTAAAAATAGGCTGATTTTTTTAGTATATGATTATTTTGGCGTAATTTAACGCTGTGCAAAATTTAGGGAATATTTTGAGAGCTGAACATTTTTAAGATTTTTGACTTGTGACGACTCGAGGTGAAAATTATGAACTCTAAAAATAGGCTGATTTTTGTAGTATATGATTATTTTGACGTAATTTAACGCTGTGAAAAATTTGGGGAATTTTGGGAGAGATGAACATTTTCAAGATTTTTGACTTGTGACAACTCGAGGTGAAAAACTCGAAAATCATGAACTCTAAAAATAGGCTGATTTTTTTAGTATATGATTATTTTGGAGTAATTTAACCCTGTGCAAAATTTTGGGAATTTTGGGAGACGTAAAATTTTTTCAGATTTTTACGGTGAAAATTTTCAAGATTTTTTTACTTGTGTCGACTCGAGGTGAAAAACTCGAAAATCGTGTACTCTAAAAATGGGCTGATTTTTGTAGTATATGATTATTTTGGCGTAATCTAACGCAGTGCAAAATTTGGAGACTTTTGGGAGAGCTGAAAATTTTTGGATATTTTTGACTTGTAACGACTCGAAGTGAAAAACTCGAAAATCATGAACTCTAAAAATAGGCTGATTTTTTTAGTATATGATTATTTTGGCGTCATCTAACGCTGTGCAAAATTTGGGGAATTTTGGGAGAGGTGAAAATTTTCGAAATTTTTTACTTGTGACAACTCGAGGTGAAAAACTCGAAAATCATGTATTCTAAAAATAGGCTGATTTTTGTAGTATATGATTACTTTGGCGTAATCTAACGCTGTGCAAAATTTGGAGACTTTTGGGAGAACTGAAAATTTTCAAGATTTTTGACTTGTGAAGTGAAAAACTCCAAAATCATGAACTCTAAAAATAGGCTGATTTTTGTAGTATATGATTATTTTGGCGTCATCTAACGCTGTGCAAAATTTGGGGAATTTTGGGAGAGGTGAAAATTTTCGAGATGTTTTACTTGTGACAACTCGAAGGGAAAAACTTGAAACTCATGAACTCTCAAAATGGAATACTTTTTTTAGTATATGATTATTTTGGCGTAATCTAATGCTGTGCAAAATTTTCAGAATATTTTCAAGATTTTTTACTTGTGATGACTCGAGGTGAAAAACTCGAAAATCATGAACTCCAAATAAAACTTTGCTGATTTTTGTAGTATATGATTATTTTGGCGTAATTTAAAGATGTGCAAAATTTGGGGAATTTTGAGAGAGGTGAAAATTTTCAAGATTTTTGACTTGTGACGTCACGAGGTGAAAAACTCGAAAATCATGAACTCTAAAAATGGGCTGATTTTTGTAGTATATGATTATTTTGGCGTAATTTAACGCTGTGCAAAATTTGGGAAGTTTTGGGAGACGTGAAAATTTTCAAGATTTTTTACTTGTTGCGACTCGAGGTGAAAAACTTGAAAATCATGAACTCTAAATAAAACTTGGCTGATTTTTTTAGTATATGATTATTTTGGCGTAATTTAACGCTGTGCAAAATTTGGGGAATTTTGGGAGCGGTGAAAATTTTCGAGATTTTGGACTTGTGACAACTCGATGTGAAAAACTCCAAAATCATAGGCTGATTTTTTTAGTATATGATTATTTTGGCGTAAATAACGCTGTGCAAAATTTGGGTAAAATTGGGAGGTGAAATTTTTGGATATTTTTGACTGGTGACAACTCGAGGTGAAAAACTCGAAAATCATGTATTCTAAAAATAGGCTGATTTTTGTAGTATATGATTATTTTGGCGTAATCTAACGCTGTGCAAAATTTAGGGAATTTTTTTAGAGCTGAAAATTTTCAAGATTTTTGACTTGTGACGACTCGAGGTGAAAAACTCGAAAATCATGAATTCCAAAAATAGGCTGATTTTTGTAGTATATGATTATTTTGACGTAATCTAACGCTGTGCAAAATTTAGGGAATTTTTTTAGAGCTGAAAAATTTTCAAGATTTTTGACTTGTGACGACTCGAGGTGAAAAACTCGAAAATCATGAACTCCAAAAATAGGGCTGATTTTTGTAGAATACGTTTATTTTGGCGTAATTTAACGTTGTGCAAAATTGAGGAATTTTGAGAGAGGTGAATATTCTCAAGATTTTTTACTTGTGACGACTCGAGGTGAAAAACTCGAAAATCATGAACTCTAAAAATAGGCTGATTTTTTTAGTATATGATTATTTTGGAGTAACTTAACCCTGTGCAAAATTTTTGTAGAATATGATTATTTTGGCGTAATTGAAAATTTTCAAGATTTTTGACTTGTGACAACTCGAGGTGAAAAACTCGAAAATCATGAACTCTAAAAATAGGCCTAATTTTTTTTAGTATATGATTATGTGCAAAATTTAGGGAATTTTTTGAGAGCTGAAAATTTTCAAGATTTTTGACTTGTGACGACTCGAGGTGAAAAACTCGAAAATCATGAACTCCAAAAATAGGCTGATTTTTGTAGAATATGATTATTTTTGAGAAATTTTGAGAGAGGTGAATATTCCCAAGATTTTTGACTTGTGACGACTCGAGGTGAAAAACTCGAAAATCATGATCTCTAAAAATAGGCTGATTTTTTTAGTATATGATTATTTTGGCGTAATTTAACGCTGTGCAAAATTTAGGGAATATTTTGAGAGCTGAAAATTTTTAAGATTTTTGACTTGTGACGACTCGAGGTGAAAATTATGAACTTTAAAAATAGGCTGATTTTTGTAGTATATGATTATTTTGACGTAATTTAACGCTGTGAAAAATTTGGGGAATTTTGGGAGAGATGAACATTTTCAAGATTTTTGACTTGTGACAACTCGAGGTGAAAAACTCGAAAATCATGAACTCTAAAAATAGGCTGATTTTTTAGTATATGTATATTTTGGAGTAATTTAACCCTGTGCAAAATTTGGGGAATTTCGGGAGACGTAAAAATTTTTCAGATTTTTACGGTGAAAATTTTCAAGATTTTTTTACTTGTGTCGACTCGAGGTGAAAAACTCGAAAATCGTAAACTCTAAAAATGGGCTGATTTTTGTAGTATATGATTATTTTGGCGTAATCTAACGCAGTGCAAAATTTGGAGACTTTTGGGAGAGCTGAAAATTTTTGGATATTTTTGACTTGTAACGACTCGAGGTGAAAAACTCGAAAATCATGTATTCTAAAAATAGGCTGATTTTTGTAGTATATGATTATTTTGGCATAATCTAACGCTGTGCAAAATTTGGGAAGTTTTGGGAGACGTGAAAATTTTCAAGATTTTTTACTTGTTGCGACTCGAGGTGAAAAACTTGAAAATCATGAACTCTAAATAAAACTTGGCTGATTTTTTTAGTATATGATTATTTTGGCGTAATTTAACGCTGTGCAAAATTTGGGGAATTTTGGGAGCGGTGAAAATTTTCGAGATTTTGGACTTGTGACAACTCGAGGTGAAAAACTCCAAAATCATAGGCTGATTTTTGTAGAATATGATTATTTTGGCGTAATTTAACGCTGTGCAAAATTTGAGGAATTTTGAGAGAGGTGAAAATTTTCAAAATTTTTGACTTGTGACAACTCGAAGTGAAAAACTCGAAAATCATGAACTCTAAAAATAGGCTGATTTTTGTATAATATGATTATTTTGGCGTAATTTAACGCTGTGCAACATTTGAGTAATTTTGAGTGAGGTGAAAATTTTCAAGATTTTTAACTTGTGACAACTCAAGGTGAAAAGCTCGAAAATCATGAACTCTAAAAATAGGCTGATTTTTGTAGTATATGATTATTTTGGCGTAATCTAACGCTGTGCAAAATTTGGGGAATTTTGGGAGAGCTGAAAATTTTCAAGATTTTTGACTTGTGAAGTGAAAAACTCCAAATCATGAACTCTAAAAATAGGCTGATTTTTATAGTATATGATTATTTTGGCGTCATCTAACGCTGTGCAAAATTTGGGGAATTTTGTGAGAGGTGAAAATTTTCGAAATTTTTTACTTGTGACAACTCGAGGTGAAAAACTCGAAAATCATGTATTCTAAAAATAGGCTGATTTTTGTAGTATATGATTATTTTGGCGTCATCTAACGCTGTGCAAAATTTGGGGAATTTTGGGAGAGGTGAAAATTTTCGAGATGTTTTACTTGTGACAACTCGAGGGGAAAAACTTGAAACTCATGAACTCTCAAAATGGGATACTTTTTTTAGTATATGATTATTTTGGCGTAATCTAATGCTGTGCAAAATTTGCAGAATATTTTCAAGATTTTTTACTTGTGATGACTCGAGGTGAAAAACTCGAAAATCATGAACTCCAAATAAAAATAGGCTGATTTTTGTAGTATATGATTATTTTGGCGTAATTTAAAGATGTGCAAAATTTGGGGAATTTTGAGAGAGGTGAAAATTTTCAAGATTTTTGACTTGTGATGTCACGAGGTGAAAAACTCGAAAATCATGAACTCTAAAAATAAGCTGATTTTTTTAATATATGATTATTTTGGAGTAATTTAACCCTGTGCAAAATTTTTGTAGAATATGATTATTTTGGCGTAATTGAAAATTTTCAAGATTTTTGATTTGTGACAACTCGAGGTGAAAAACTCGAAAATCATGAACTCTAAAAATAGGCTAATTTTTTTAGTATATGATTATGTGCAAAATTTAGGGAATTTTTGAGAGCTGAAAATTTTCAAGATTTTTGACTTGTGACGACTCGAGGTGAAAAACTCGAAAATCATGAACTCCAAAAATAGGCTGATTTTTGTAGAATATGATTATTTTTGAGAAATTTTGAGAGAGGTGAATATTCCCAAGATTTTTGACTTGTGACGACTCGAGGTGAAAAACTCGAAAATCATGATCTCTAAAAATAGGCTGATTTTTTTAGTATATGATTATTTTGGCGTAATTTAAAGCTGTGCAAAATTTAGGGAATATTTTGAGAGCTGAAAATTTTTAAGATTTTTGACTTGTGACGGCTCGAGGTGAAAATTATGAACTCTAAAAATAGGCTGATTTTTGTAGTATATGATTATTTTGACGTAATTTAACGCTGTGAAAAATTTGGGGAATTTTGGGAGAGATGAACATTTTCAAGATTTTTGACAACTCGAGGTGAAAAACTCGAAAATCATGAACTCTAAAAATAGGCTGATTTGTTTAGTATATGATTATTTTGGAGTAATTTAACCCTGTGCAAAATTTGGGGAATTTTGGGAGACGTAAAATTTTTTCAGATTTTTACGGTGAAAATTTTCAAGATTTTTTTACTTGTGTCGACTCGAGGTGAAAAACTCGAAAATCGTAAACTCTAAAAATGGGCTGATTTTTGTAGTATATGATTATTTTGGCGTAATCTAACGCAGTGCAAAATTTGGAGACTTTTGGGAGAGCTGAAAATTTTTGGATATTTTTGACTTGTAACGACTCGAGGTGAAAAACTCGAAAATCATGTATTCTAAAAATAGGCTGATTTTTGTAGTATATGATTATTTTGGCATAATCTAACGCTGTGCAAAATTTGGGAAGTTTTGGGAGAGGTGAATATTTTCAAGATTTTTGACTTGTGACAACTCGAGGTGAAAAACTCGAAAATCATGAACTCTAAAAATAGGCTAATTTTTTTAGTATATGATTATGTGCAAAATTTAGAGAATTTTTTGAGAGCTGAATATTCTCAAGATTTTTGACTTGTGACGACTCGAGGTGAAAAACTCGAAAATCATGAACTCCAAAAATAGGCTGATTTTTGTAAAATATTATTATTTTTGAGGAATTTTGAGAGAGGTGAAAATTTTCAAGATTTTTGACTTGTGACGACTCGAGGTGCAAAACTCGAAAATCATGAACTCTAAAAATGGGCAGATTTTTGTAGTATATGATTATTTTGGCGTAATCTAACGCTGTGCAAAATTTGGGGAATTTTGGGAGAGCTGAAAATTTTCAAGATTTTTGACTTGTGACGACTCGAGGTGGAAAACTCGAAAATCATGAACCCTAAAAATAGGCTGATTTTTGTAGAATATGATTATTTTGGCGTAATTTAACGCTGTGCAAAATTTCAGGAATTTTGAGAGAGGTGAAAATTTCCAAAATTTTTGACTTGTGACAACTCGAAGTGAAAAACTCGAAAATCATGAACTCTAAAAATAGGCTGATTTTTGTAGAATATGATTATTTTGGCGTAATTTAACGCTGTGCAAAATTTGAGGAATTTTGAGAGAGGTGAAAATTTTCAAGATTTTTGACTTGTGACAACTCGAGGTGAAAAACTCGAAAACCATGATCTCTAAAAATAGGCTGATTTTTGTAGTATATGATTATTTTGGCGTAATTTAACGCTGTGCAAAATTTGGGGAATTTTGGGAGAGATGAACATTTTCGAGATTTTTAACTTGTGACAACTCGAGGTGAAAAACTCGAAAATCATGAACTCTAAAAATAGGCTAATTTTTTTAGTATATGATTATGTGCAAAATTTAGGGAATTTTTTGAGAGCTGAAAATTTTCAAGATTTTTGACTTGTGACGACTCGAGGTGAAAAACTCGAAAATCATGAACTCTAAATATAGGCTGATTTTTGTAGAATATGATTATTTTTGAGGAATTTTGAGAGAGGTGAATATTCCCAAGATTTTTGACTTGTGACGACTCGAGGTGAAAAACTCGAAAATCATGATCTCTAAAAATAGGCTGATTTTTGTAGTATATGATTATTTTGGCGTAATTTAACGCTGTGCAAAATTTGGGGAATTTTGGGAGAGATGAACATTTTCGAGATTTTTAACTTGTGACAACTCGAGGTGAAAAACTCGAAATCATGAACTCTAAAAATAGGCTGATTTTTTTAGTATATGATTATTTTGGAGTAATTTAACCCTGTGCAAAATTTGGGGAATTTTGGGAGACGTAAAAATTTTTCAGATTTTTACGGTGCAAATTTTCAAGATTTTTTTACTTGTGACGACTCGAGGTGAAAAACTCGAAAACCATGAACTCTAAAAATGGGCTGATTTTTGTAGTATATGATTATTTTGGCGTAATTTAACGCTGTGCAAAATTTGGGAAATTTTGGGAGAGATGAACATTTTCGAGATTTTTAACTTGTGACAAGTCGAGGTGAAAAACTCGAAAATCATGAACTCTAAAAATAGGCTGATTTTTTTAGTATATGATTATTTTGGCGTAATTTAACGCTGTGCAAAATTTAGGGAATTTTTTGAGAGGTGAAAAACTCGAAAATCATGAACTCTAAAAATAGGCTGATTTTTGTAGAATATGATTATTTTGGCGTAATTTAACGCTGTGCAAAATTTGAGGAACTTTTAAAAGAGGTGAAAATTTTCAAGATTTTTGACTTGTGACAACTCGAGGTGAAAAACTCGAAAATCATGAACTCTAAAAATAGGCTAATTTTTTTAGTATATGATTATGTGCAAAATTTAGGGAATTTTTTGAGAGCTGAAAATTTTCAAGATTTTTGACTTGTGACGACTCGAGGTGAAAAACTCGAAAATCATGAACTCTAAATATAGGCTGATTTTTGTAGAATATGATTATTTTTGAGGAATTTTGAGACAGGTGAACATTCTCAAGATTTTTGACTTGTGACGACTCGAGGTGAAAAACTCGAAAATCATGATCTCTAAAAATAGGCTGATTTGTTTAGTATATGATTATTTTGGCGTAATTTAACGCTGTGCAAAATTTAGGGAATATTTTGAGAGCTGAAAATTTTCAAGATTTTTGACTTGTGACAACTCGAGGTGAAAAACTTGAAAATCATGAACTCTAAAAATAGGCTAATTTTTTTAGTATATGATTATGTGCAAAATTTAGGGAATTTTTTGAGAGCTGAAAATTTTCAAGATTTTTGACTTGTGACGACTCGAGGTGAAAAACTCGAAAATCATGAACTCCAAAAATAAGCAGATTTTTGTAAAATATGATTATTTTTGAGGAATTTTGAGAGAGGTGAATATTCCCAAGATTTTTAACTTGTGACGACTCGAGGTGAAAAACTCGAAAATCATGATCTCTAAAAATAGGCTGATTTTTTTAGTATATGATTATTTTGGCGTAATTTAACGGTGTGCAAAATTTGAGGAATTTTGAGAGAGTTGAAAATTTTCAAGATTTTTGAGTTGTGACAACTCGAGGTGAAAAACTCGAAAATCATGAACTCTAAAAATAAGCTGATTTTTGTAGTATATGATTATTTTGGAGTAATTTAACGCTGTGCAAAATTTGCGGAATTTTGAGGGAGGTGAAAATTTTCAAGATTTTTGACTTGTAACAACTCGAGGTGAAAAACTCGAAAATCATGAACTCTAAAAATAGGCTGATTTTTGTAGAATATGATTACTTTGGCGTCATCTAACGCTGTGCAAAATTTGGAGACTTTTGGGAGAGCTGAAAATTTTCAAGATTTTTGACTTGTGACGACTCGAGGTGAAAAACTCGAAAATCATGAACTCTAAAAATAGGCTGATTTTTTTAGTATATGATTATTTTGGAGTAATTTAACCCTGTGCAAAATTTGGGGAATTTTGGGAGACGTAAAAATTTTTCAGATTTTTACGGTGAAAATTTTCAAGATTTTTTTACTTGTGACGACTCGAGGTGAAAAACTCGAAAACCATGAACTCTAAAAATGGGCTGATTTTTGTAGTATATGATTATTTTGGCGTAATTTAACGCTGTGCAAAATTTGGGGAATTTTGGGAGAGATGAACATTTTCGAGATTTTTAACTTGTGACAACTCGAGGTGAAAACTCGAAAATCATGAACTCTAAAAATAGGCTGATTTTTTTAGTATATGATTATTTTGGCGTAATTTAACGCTGTGCAAAATTTAGGGAATTTTTTGAGAGGTGAAAAACTCGAAAATCATGAACTCTAAAAATAGGCTGATTTTTGTAGTATATGATTATTTTGGCGTAATTTAACGCTGTGCAAAATTTGAGGATCTTTTAAAAGAGGTAAAAATTTTCAAGATTTTTGACTTGTGACAACTCGAGGTGAAAAACTCGAAAATTATGAACTCTAAAAATAGGCTAATTTTTTTAGTATATGATTATGTGCAAAATTTAGGGAATTTTTTGAGAGCTGAAAATTTTCAAGATTTTTGACTTGTGACGACTCGAGGTGAAAAACTCGAAAATCATGAACTCTAAAAATAGGCTGATTTTTGTAGAATATGATTATTTTTGAGGAATTTTGAGGCAGGTGAATATTCTCATGATTTTTGACTTGTGACGACTCGAGGTGAAAAACTCGAAAATCATGATCTCTAAAAATAGGCTGATTTTTTTAGTATATGATTATTTTGGCGTAATTTAACGCTGTGCAAAATTTAGGGAATATTTTGAGAGCTTAAAATTTTCAAGATTTTTGACTTGGACGACTCGAGGTGAAAAACTCGAAAATCATGAACTCTAAAAATAGGCTGATTTTTGTAGAATATGATTACTTTGGCGTCATCTAACGCTGTGCAAAATTTGGAGACTTTTGGGAGAGCTGAAAATTTTCAAGATTTTTGACTTGTGACGACTCGAGGTGAAAAACTCGAAAATCATGAACTCTAAAAATAGGCTGATTTTTGTAGAATATGATTATTTTTGAGGAATTTTGAGACAGGTGAATATTCTCAAGATTTTTGACTTGTGACGACTCGAGGTGAAAAACTCGAAAATCATGATCTCTAAAAATAGGCTGATTTTTTTAGTATATGATTATTTTGGCATAACTTAACGCTGTGCAAAATTTGAGGAATTTTGAGACAGGTGAATATTCTCAAGATTTTTGACTTGTGACGACTCGAGGTGAAAAACTCGAAAATCATGATCTCTAAAAATAGGCTGATTTTTTTAGTATATGATTATTTTGGAGTAATTTAAAGCTGTGCAAAATTTGAGGAATTTTGAGACAGGTGAATATTCTCAAGATTTTTGACTTGTGACGACTCGAGGTGAAAAACTCGAAAATCATGATCTCTAAAAATAGGCTGATTTTTTTAGTATATGATTATTTTGGAGTAATTTAAAGTAGGTTGTTTGTGGGGTTTCGCGACCATGATCCTCATACAAAATTTGGATCATGCCTACGCTACAGCCGGCATTTAAGTTAGTTGATTGGTTTGCTACATTGTGTTGTATGGAGTAGGGGTATGTTGTGTGAAAATCGACCATTACCGATGTTCTTTAGGTAGGGTGTCAAACCGCAAAGATGGTGTGACGATTGTAGGGTTTTGATTTTGTTGTGGAGGGGGTGCGTGTGTGTATGTATGTATGTTTTTGAAAATATATGTATGTGTGTGTATGTTAGTTTATAAAAAGTTGATAATATTTGTAGCAAACGCAGGTGCAGTGGTTTCTATTGTTGTAAAAAGTTTATAATTAGAATTATAAAAATTTTACGTTTGTGATAAGAAATGAATATATGGATAGAAATGTTTTTTAAAATAAAACTATTTAACCACAAATATGTATTCTTTAACTGTAATTACTGAAAAAAAAGTTATATGTAAATCGTATACTCTAAGAAAGAGATTAAATACTGCATATGTTCAAATATATCATCATTCTTATTTCAACCACTTTTCTCTAACAACGTCTAAATAAAAATATTTATAAAAATGACTAAATTTATTTGTGAATTTTGTAAGAAAGAGTTCACTACAAATACAAATTTAAGGAGACATATTAGATTACATCATCAAGGGTCTTCCTCATCGTTTAAGTGTACAACGTGTAAGCTATATTTTTCAAACCGCGAGGAATGGGAACAACACTCTCATACTATATCAGACAGCGGTGCAATCAATATATATTGTGACAAATGTAGAACATATATATCAAATACTAAATGGCATTATCATATAAGAACAAATATGCATAAAACTAACAGTGCGGAAAAAACAGAGAAATATAATAACGATGACGGTAGTTTAAAGTGTATCAAGTCTGTATTCAATAATCGCATCATAACATATTTGATTGAAAATAGCAATGAAACTGATTTAATACCAGAAAACTTTCTGTATACAATTAGAGACAATGTCATGGAATTGTTATATAATGTGACACAGGAATATTCGAGTGTAAAATTTAATATTGAATTATTTTGCGAGTATATGTTGGTTAAGGAAGATCATGATACATGTATCATAGAAGTTAAATCGCATCAAACAAAAATGGTGATCCTAAGCATATCAACGACAAGTGATGACATTATTGACCTTTATAATGAACAATGTAATAATATAATTAAAAAAATGAGTGAATTTCAGGAACGTGATAGCGGATGGTCATTAATTAAAATATCACATCTTGAAATCAATGTCAACAAATATAAATGCATTAAAGGGTCACAATATATTCCATTACCTCTAACAATACAGAGAAAGTTTGCTTGCATCAATGTCCAAAATACTGATATATATTGTTTTAAGTGGGCTATAATATCAGCACTTTATCCAGTTGATTTGCATACCAATAGATGTTCATCATATAAAGTTAACAACATAAATGAAGAAATCATAACGCTTGAAAATAATATAATATTAAATTTTAAAAGTCTGCATTTTCCTCTACCACTTAATAAAATCAAAGTGTTCGAAAGTAAAAATCCTGATATAAGTATTAATGTGTTTGGATTGGGCGATGATAATAATATAGTCGGTCCATACTATTTTACAGGTGAAAATTTTCAAGATTTTTGACTTGTGACAATTCGAGGTGAAAAACTCGAAAATCATGAACTCTAAAAATAGGCTGATTTTTTTAGTATATGATTATTTTGGCGTAAATAAAGCTGGGCAAAATTTGGGTAAAATTATGAGGTGAAATTTTTGGATATTTTTGACTTGTGACAACTCGAGGTGAAAAACTCGAAAATCATGTATTCTAAAAATAGGCTGATTTTTGTAGTATATGATTTTTTTGGCGTAATCTAACGCTGTGCAAAATTTAGGGAATTTTTTGAGAGCTGAAAATTTTCAAGATTTTTGACTTGTGACGACTCGAGGTGAAAAACTCGAAAATCATGAACTCTAAAAATAGCCTGATTTTTGTAGAATATGTTTATTTTGGCGTAATTTAACGCTGTGCAAAATTTGAGGAATTTTGAGAGAGGTGAAAATTTTCAAGATTTTTGACTTGTGACTACTCGAGGTGAAAAACTCGAAAATCATGAACTCTAAAAATAGGCTTATTTTTTTAGTATATGGTTTTTTTGGCGTAATTTAACGCTGTGAAAAATTTAGGGAATGTTTTGAGAGCTGAAAATTTTCAAGATTTTTGACTTGTGACGACTCGAGGTGAAAAACTCGAAAATCATGAACTCCAAAAATAGGCTGATTTCTGTATTATATGATTATTTTGGCGTCATCTAACGCTGTGCAAAATTTAAGGAATTTTGAGAGAGGTGAATATTATCAAGTTTTTTGACTTGTGACGACTCGAGGTGAAAAACTCGAAAATCATGAACTCTAAAAATAGGCTGATTTTTTTAGTATATGATTATTTTGGAGTAATTTAACCCTGTGCAAAATTTGGGGAATTTTGGGAGACGTAAAAATTTTTCAGATTTTTACGGTGAAAATTTTCACGATTTTTTTACTTGTGACGACTCGAGGTGAAAAACTCGAAAATCGTAACTCTAAAAATGGGCAGATTATTGTAGTATATGATTATTTTGGCGTAATATAACGCTGTGCAAAATTTGGGGAATTTTGGGAGAGATGAACATTTTCGAGATTTTTAACTTGTGACAACTCGAGGTGAAAAACTCGAAAATCATGAACTCTAAAAATAGGCTGATTTTTTTAGTATATGATTATTTTTGCGTAAATAACGCAGTGCAAAATTTGGGTAATATTGGGAGGTGAAATTTTTGGATATTTTTGACTTGTGACAACTCGAGGTGAAAAACTCGAAAATCATGAACTCTAAAAATAAGCTGATTTTTTTAGTATATGATTATTTTGGCGTAATTTAACGCTGTGCAAAACTTAGGGAATTTTTTGAGAGCTGAAAATTTCCACGATTTTTGACTTGTGACAACTCGAGGTGAAAAACTCGAAAATCATGAACTCTAAAAATAAGCTTATTTTTTTAGTATATGATTATTTTGGAGTAATTTAACGCTGTGCAAAATTTGGGGAATTTTTTGAGAGCTGAAAATTTTCAATATTTCTGACTTGTGACGACTCGAGGTGAAAAACTCGAAAATCATGAACTCCAAAAATAGGCTGATTTTTGTAGTATATGATTATTTTGGCGTAATTTAACGCTGTGCAAAATTTGGGGAATATTGGAAGGTGAAAATTTTCGATATTTTTGACTTGTGACAACTCGAGGTGAAAAACTCGAAAATCATGTATTCTAAAAATAGGCTGATTTTTGTAGAATATGTTTATTTTGGCGTAATTTAACGCTGTGCAAAATTTGAGGAATTTTGAGAGAGGTGAAAATTTTCAAGATTTTTGACTCGTGAAGTGAAAAACTCCAAAATCATGAACTCTAAAAATAGGCTGATTTTTATAGTATATGATTATTTTGGCGTCATCTAACGCTGTGCAAAATTTGGGGAATTTTGGGAGAGGTGAAAATTTTCGAAATTTTTGACTTGTGAAGTGAAAAACTCCAAAATCATGAACTCTAAAAATAGGCTGATTTTTGTAGTATATGATTATTTTGGCGTCATCTAACGCTGTGCAAAATTTGGGTAATTTTGGGAGAGGTGAAAATTTTCGAGATGTTTTACTTGTGACAACTCGAGGGGAAAAACTTGAAACTCTTGAACTCTCAAAATGGGATACTTTTTTTAGTATATGATTATTTTGGCGTAATCTAATGCTGTGCAAAATTTGCAGAATATTTTCAAGATTTTTTACTTATGACGACTCGAGGTGAAAAACTCGAAAATCATGAACTCCAAATAAAAATAGGCTGATTTTTGTAGTATATGATTATTTTGGCGTAATTAAAAGATGTGCAAAATTTGGGGAATTTTGAGAGAGGTGAAAATTTTCAAGATTTTTGACTTGTGACGTCACGAGGTGAAAAACTCGAAAATCATGAACTCTAAAAATGGGCTGATTTTTGTAGTATATGATTATTTTGGCGTAATTTAACGCTGTGCAAAATTTGGGAAGTTTTGGGAGACGTGAAAATTTTCAAGATTTTTTACTTGTTGCGACTCGAGGTGAAAAACTTGAAAATCATGAACTCTAAATAAAACTTGGCTGATTTTTTTAGTATATGATTATTTTGGCGTAATTTAACGCTGTGCAAAATTTTGGGAGCGGTGAAAATTTTCGAGATTTTGGACTTGTGACAACTCAAAAAATAGGCTGATTTTTTTAGTATATGATTATTTTGGCGTAAATAACGCTGTGCAAAATTTGGGTAAAATTGGGAGGTGAAATTTTTGGATATCTTTGACTTGTGACGACTCGAGGTTAAAAACTCGAAAATCATGATCTCTAAAAATAGGCTGATTTTTTTAGTATATGATTATTTTGGCGTAATCTAACGCTTTGCAAAATTTAGGGAATTTTTTGAGAGCTGAAAATTTTCAAGATTTTTGACTTGTGACGACTCGAGGTGAAAAACTCGAAAATCATGAACTCTAAAAATAGCCTGATTTTTGTAGAATATGTTTATTTTGGCGTAATTTAACGCTGTGCAAAATTTGAGGAATTTTGAGAGAGGTGAAAATTTTCAAGATTTTTGACTTGTGACAACTCGAGGTGAAAAACTCGAAAATCATGAACTCTAAAAATAGGCTGATTTTTGTAGAATATGATTATTTTGGCGTAATTTAACTCTGTGCAAAATTTGAGGAATTTTGAGAGAGGTGAAAATTTTCAAGATTTTTGACTTGTGACAACTCGAGGTGAAAAACTCGAAAATCATGAACTCTAAAAATAGGCTGATTTTTTTAGTATATGATTATTTTGGCGTAAATAAAGCTGGGCAAAATTTGGGTAAAATTGGGAGGTGAAATTTTTGGATATTTTTGACTTGTGACAACTCGAGGTGAAAAACTCGAAAATCATGTATTCTAAAAATAGGCTGATTTTTGTAGTATATGATTATTTTGGCGTAATCTAACGCTGTGCAAAATTTAGGGAATTTTTTGAGAGCTGAAAATTTTCAAGATTTTTGACCTGTGACGACTCGTGGTGAAAAACTCGAAAATCGTGAACTCTAAAAATAGGCTTATTTTTGTAGAATATGTTTATTTTGGCGTAATTAACGCTGTGCAAAATTTGAGGAATTTTGAGAGAGGTGAAAATTTTCAAGATTTTTGACTTGTGACTACTCGAGGTGAAAAACTCGAAAATCATGAACTCTAAAAATAGGCTGATTTTTTTAGTATATGGTTTTTTTGGCGTAATTTAACGCTGTGAAAAATTTAGGGAATGTTTTGAGAGCTGAAAATTTTCAAGATTTTTGACTTGTGACGACTCGAGGTGAAAAACTCGAAAATCATGAACTCCAAAAATAGGCTGATTTCTGTATTATATGATTATTTTGGCGTCATCTAACGCTGTGCAAAATTTAAGGAATTTTGAGAGAGGTGAATATTATCAAGATTTTTGACTTGTGACGACTCGAGGTGAAAAACTCGAAAATCATGAACTCTAAAAATATGCTGATTTTTTTAGTATATGATTATTTTGGAGTAATTTAACCCTGTGCAAAATTTGGGGAATTTTGGGAGACGTAAAAATTTTTCAGATTTTTACGGTGAAAATTTTCACGATTTTTTTACTTGTGACGACTCGAGGTGAAAAACTCGAAAATCGTGAACTCTAAAAATGGGCTGATTTTTTTAGCATATGATTATTTTGGCGTAATTTAACGCTGTGCAAAACTTAGGGAATTTTTTGAGAGCTGAAAATTTTCACGATTTTTGACTTGTGACAACTCGAGGTGAAAAACTCGAAAATCATGAACTCTAAAAATAAGCTTATTTTTTTAGTATATGATTATTTTGGAGTAATTTAACGCTGTGCAAAATTTGGGGAATTTTTTGAGAGCTGAAAATTTTCAATATTTCTGACTTGTGACGACTCGAGGTGAAAAACTCGAAAATCATGAACTCCAAAAATAGGCTGATTTTTGTAGTATATGATTATTTTGGCGTAATTTAACGCTGTGCAAAATTTGGGGAATATTGGAAGGTGAAAATTTTCGATATTTTTGACTTGTGACAACTCGAGGTGAAAAACTCGAAAATCATGTATTTTAAAAATAGGCTGATGTTTGTAGAATATGTTTATTTTGGCGTAATTTAACGCTGTGCAAAATTTGAGGAATTTTGAGAGAGGTGAAAATTTTCAAGATTTTTGACTCGTGAAGTGAAAAACTCCAAAATCATGAACTCTAAAAATAGGCTGATTTTTATAGTATATGATTATTAAAGCGTCATCTAACGCTGTGCAAAGTTTGGGGAATTTTGGGAGAGGTGAAAATTTTCGAAATTTTTGACTTGTGAAGTGAAAAACTCCAAAATCATGAACTCTAAAAATAGGCTGATTTTTGTAGTATATGATTATTTTGGCGTCATCTAACGCTGTGCAAAATTTGGGGAATTTTGGGAGAGGTGAAAATTTTCGAGATGTTTTACTTGTGACAACTCGAGGGGAAAAACTCGAAAATCATGATCTCTAAAAATAGGCTGATTTTTTTAGTATATGATTATTTTGGCGTAATTTAACGCTGTGCAAAATTTAGGGAATATTTTGAGAGCTGCAAATTTTCAAGATTTTTGACTTGTGACGATTTGAGGTGAAAAACTCGAAAATTATGAACTCTAAAAATAGGCTGATTTTTGTAGTATATGATTATTTTGACGTAATTTAACGCTGTGAAAAATTTGGGGAATTTTGGGAGAGATGAACATTTACAAGATTTTTGACTTGTGACAACTCGAGGTGAAAAACTCGAAAATCATGAGTTCATGAACTCTCAAAATGGGATACTTTTTTTAGTATATGATTATTTTGGCGTAATTTAATGCTGTGCAAAATTTGCAGAATATTTTCAAGATTTTTTACCTGTGACGACTCGAGGTGACAAACTCGAAAATCATGAACTCCAAATAAAAATAGGCTGATTTTTGTAGTATATGATTATTTTGGCGTAATTAAAAGATGTGCAAAATTTGGGGAATTTTGAGAGAGGTGAAAATTTTCAAGATTTTTGACTTGTGACGTCAAGAGGTGAAAAACTCGAAAATCATGAACTCTAAAAATGGGCTGATTTATGTAGTATATGATTATTTTGGCGTAATTTAACGCTGTGCAAAATTTGGGAAGTTTTGGGAGACGTGAAAATTTTCAAGATTTTTTACTTGTTGCGACTCGAGGTGAAAAACTTGAAAATCATGAACTCTAAATAAAACTTGGCTGATTTTTTTAATATATGATTATTTTGGCGTAATTTAACGCTGTGCAAAATTCGGGGAATTTTGGGAGCGGTGAAAATTTTCGAGATTTTGGACTTGTGACAACTCAAGGTGAAAAACTCCAAAATCATGAACTCAAAAAATAGGCTGATTTTTTTAGTATATGATTATTTTGGCGTAAATAACGCTGTGCAAAATTTGGGTAAAATTGGGAGGTGAAATTTTTGGATATTTTTGACTTGTGACGACTCGAGGTGAAAAACTCGAAAATCATGATCTCTAAAAATAGGCTGATTTTTTTAGTATATGATTATTTTGGCGTAATTTAACGCTGTGCAAAATTTAGGGAATATTTTGAGAGCTGCAAATTTTCAAGATTTTTGACTTGTGACGATTTGAGGTGAAAAACTCGAAAATTATGAACTCTAAAAATAGGCTGATTTTTGTAGTATATGATTATTTTGACGTAATTTAACGCTGTGAAAAATTTGGGGAATTTTGGGAGAGATGAACATTTACAAGATTTTTGACTTGTGACAACTCGAGGTGAAAAACTCGAAAATCATGAACTCTAAAAATAGGCTGATTTTTTTAGTATATGATTATTTTGGAGTAATTTAACCCTGTGCAAAATTTGGGGAATTTTGGGAGACGTAAAAATTTTCCAGATTTTTACGGTGAAAATTTTCAAGATTTTTTTAGTTGTGACGAATCGAGGTGAAAAACTTGAAAATCATAAACTCTAAAAATGGGCTGATTTTTTTAGTATATGATTATTTTGGCATAATTTAAACCTGCGCAAAATTTGGGGAATTTTGGGAGACGTAAAAATTTTCCAGATTTTTACGGTGAAAATTTTTAAGATTTTTTTAGTTGTGACGAATCGAGGTGAAAAACTTGAAAATCGTGAACTCTAAAAATGATTATTTTGGCGTAATTTAACGCTGTGCAAAATTTGAGGAATTTTTTTGAGAGGTGAAAATTTTCAAGATTTTTGACTTGTGACAACTCGAGGTGAAAAACTCGAAAATCATGAACTCTAAAAATAGGCTGATTTTTTTAGTATATGGTTTTTTTGGCGTAATCTAACGCTGTGCAAAATTTGAGGAATTTTGAGAGAGGTGAAAATTTTCAAGATTTTTGACTTGTGACTACTCGAGGTGATTTTTTAGTATATGGTTTTTTTGGCGTAATTGAACGCTGTGAAAAATTTAGGGAATGTTTTGAGAGCTGAAAATTTTCAAGATTTTTGACTTGTGACGACTCGAGGTAAAAAACTCGAAAATCATGAACTCCAAAAATAGGCTGATTTCTGTATTATATGATTATTTTGGCGTCATCTAACTCTGTGCAAAATTTAAGGAATTTTGAGAGAGGTGAATATTATCAAGATTTTTGACTTGTGACGACTCGAGGTGAAAAACTCGAAAATCATGAACTCTAAAAATAGGCTGATTTTTTTAGTATATGATTATTTTGGAGTAATTTAACCCTGTGCAAAATTTGGGGAATTTTGGGAGACGTAAAAATTTTTCAGATTTTTACGGTGAAAATTTTCACGATTTTTTTACTTGTGACGACTCGAGGTGAAAAACTCGAAAATCGTGAACTCTAAAAATGGGCAGATTATTGTAGTATATGATTATTTTGGCGTAATATAACGCTGTGCAAAATTTGGGGAATTTTGGGAGAGATGAACATTTTCGAGATTTTTAACTTGTGACAACTCGAGGTGAAAAACTCGAAAATCATTAACTCTAAAAATAGGCTGATTTTTTTAGTATATGATTATTTTTGCGTAAATAACGCTGTGCAAAATTTGGGTAATATTGGGAGGTGAAATTTTTGGATATTTTTGACTTGTGACAACTCGAGGTGAAAAACTCGAAAATCATGAACTCTAAAAATAAGCTGATTTTTTTAGTATATGATTTTTTTGGCGTAATTTAACGCTGTGCAAAACTTAGGGAATTTTTTGAGAGCTGAAAATTTTCACGATTTTTGACTTGTGACAACTCGAGGTGAAAAACTCGAAAATCATGAACTCTCAAAATGGGATACTTTTTTTAGTATATGATTATTTTGGCGTAATCTAATGCTGTGCAAAATTTGCAGAATATTTTCAAGATTTTTTACTTGTGACGACTCGAGGTGAAAAACTCGAAAATCATGAACTCCAAATAAAAATAGGCTGACTTTTGTAGTATATGATTATTTTGGCGTAATTAAAAGATGTGCAAAATTTGGGGAATTTTGAGAGAGGTGAAAAACTCGAAAATCATGAACTCCAAATAAAAATAGGCTGATTTTTTAGTATATGATTATTTTGGAGTAATTTAACCCTGTGCAAAATTTGGGGAATTTTGGGAGACGTAAAAATTTTTCAGATTTTTACGGTGAAAATTTTCACGATTTTTTTACTTGTGACGACTCGAGGTGAAAAACTCGAAAATCGTGAACTCTAAAAATGGGCAGATTATTGTAGTATATGATTATTTTGGCGTAATATAACGCTGTGCAAAATTTGGGGAATTTTGGGAGAGATGAACATTTTCGAGATTTTTAACTTGTGACAACTCGAGGTGAAAAACTCGAAAATCATGAACTCTAAAAATAGACTGATTTTTTTAGTATATGATTATTTTTGCGTAAATAACGCTGTGCAAAATTTGGGTAATATTGGGAGGTGAAATTTTTGGATATTTTTGACTTGTGACAACTCGAGGTGAAAAACTCGAAAATCATGAACTCTAAAAATAAGCTGATTTTTTTAGTATATGATTTTTTTGGCGTAATTTAACGCTGTGCAAAACTTAGGGAATTTTTTGAGAGCTGAAAATTTTCACGATTTTTGACTTGTGACAACTCGAGGTGAAAAACTCGAAAATCATGAACTCTAAAAATAAGCTTATTTTTTTAGTATATGAATATTTTGGAGTAATTTAACGCTGTGCAAAATTTGGGGAATTTTTTGAGAGCTGAAAATTTTCAATATTTCTGACTTGTGACGACTCGAGGTGAAAAACTCGAAAATCATGAACTCCAAAAATAGGCTGATTTTTGTAGTATATGATTATTTTGGCGTAATTTAACGCTGTGCAAAATTTGGGGAATATTGGAAGGTGAAAATTTTCGATATTTTTGACTTGTGACAACTCGAGGTGAAAAACTCGAAAATCATGTATTCTAAAAATAGGCTGATTTTTGTAGAATATGTTTATTTTGGCGTAATTTAACGCTGTGCAAAATTTGAGGAATTTTGAGAGAGGTGAAAATTTTCAAGATTTTTGACTCGTGAAGTGAAAAACTCCAAAATCATGAACTCTAAAAATAGGCTGATTTTTATAGTATATGATTATTTTGGCGTCATCTAACGCTGTGCAAAATTTGGGGAATTTTGGGAGAGGTGAAAATTTTCGAAATTTTTGACTTGTGAAGTGAAAAACTCCAAAATCATGAACTCTAAAAATAGGCTGATTTTTGTAGTATATGATTATTTTGGCGTCATCTAACGCTGTGCAAAATTTGGGGAATTTTGGGAGAGGTGAAAATTTTCGAGATGTTTTACTTGTGACAACTCGAGGGGAAAAACTTGAAACTCATGAACTCTCAAAATGGGATACTTTTTTTAGTATATGATTATTTTGGCGTAAGCTAATGCTGTGCAAAATTTGCAGAATATTTTCAAGATTTTTTACTTGTGACGACACGAGGTGAAAAACTCGAAAATCATGAACTCCAAATAAAAATAGGCTGACTTTTGTAGTATATGATTATTTTGGCGTAATTAAAAGATGTGCAAAATTTGGGGAATTTTGAGAGAGGTGAAAATTTTCAAGATTTTTGACTTGTGACGTCACGAGGTGAGAAACTCGAAAATCATGAACTCTAAAAATGGGCTGATTTTTGTAGTATATGATTATTTTGGCGTAAGTTAACGCTGTGCAAAATTTGGGAAGTTTTGGGAGACGTGAAAATTTTCAAGATTTTTTACTTCTTGCGACTCGAGGTGAAAAACTTGAAAATCATGAACTCTAAATAAAACTTGGCTGATTTTTATAGTATATGATTATTTTGGCGTAATTTAACGCTGTGAAAAATTTGGGGAATTTTGGGAGAGATGAACATTTACAAGATTTTTGACTTGTGACAACTCGAGGTGAAAAACTCGAAAATCATGAACTCTAAAAATAGGCTGATTTTTTTAGTATATGATTATTTTGGAGTAATTTAACCCTGTGCAAAATTTGGGGAATTTTGGGAGACGTAAAAATTTTCCAGATTTTTACGGTGAAAATTTTCAAGATTTTTTTAGTTGTGACGAATCGAGGTGAAAAGCTTGAAAATCATAAACTCTAAAAATGGGCTGATTTTTTTAGTATATGATTATTTTGGCATAATTTAACCCTGCGCAAAATTTGGGGAATTTTGGGAGACGTAAAAATTTTCCAGATTTTTACGGTGAAAATTTTCAAGATTTTTTTAGTTGTGACGAATCGAGGTGAAAAACTTGAAAATCGTGAACTCTAAAAATTATTATTTTGGCGTAATTTAACGCTGTGCAAAATTTGAGGAATTTTTTTGAGAGGTGAAAATTTTCAAGATTTTTGACTTGTGACAACTCGAGGTGAAAAACTCGAAAATCATGAACTCTAAAAATAGGCTAATTTTTTTAGTATATGATTATTTTGGAGTAATTTAACCCTGTGCAAAATTTAAGGAATTTTGAGAGAGGTGAATATTATCAAGATTTTTAACTTGTGACGACTCGAGGTGAAAAACTCGAAAATCATGAACTCTAAAAATAGGCTGATTTTTTTAGTATATGATTATTTTGGAGTAATTTAACCCTGTGCAAAATTTGGGGAATTTTGGGAGACGTAAAAATTTTTCAGATTTTTACGGTGAAAATTTTCACGATTTTTTTACTTGTGACGACTCGAGGTGAAAAACTCGAAAATCGTGAACTCTAAAAATGGGCAGATTTTTGTAGTATATGATTATTTTGGCGTCATCTAACGCTGTGCAAAATTTGGGGAATTTTGGGAGAGATGAACATTTTCGAGATTTTTAACTTGTGACAACTCGAGGTGAAAAACTCGAAAAGCATGAACTCTAAAAATAGGCTGAATTTTTTAGTATATGATTATTTTTGCGTAAATAACGCTGTGCAAAATTTGGGTAATATTGGGAGGTGAAATTTTTGGATATTTTTGACTTGTGACAACTCGAGAAGAAAAACTCGAAAATCATGAACTCTAAAAATAAGCTGATTTTTTTAGTATATGATTATTTTGGCGTAATTTAACGCTGTGCAAAACTTAGGGAATTTTTTGAGAGCTGAAAATTTTCACGATTTTTGACTTGTGACAACTCGAGGTGAAAAACACGAAAATCATGAACTCTAAAAATAAGCTTATTTTTTTAGTATATGATTATTTTGGAGTAATTTAACGCTGTGCAAAATTTGGGGAATTTTTTGAGAGCTGAAAATTTTCAATATTTCTGACTTGTGACGACTCGAGGTGAAAAACTCGAAAATCATGAACTCCAAAAATAGGCTGATTTTTGTAGTATATGATTATTTTGGCGTAATTTAACGCTGTGCAAAATTTGGGGAATATTGGAAGGTGAAAATTTTCGATATTTTTGACTTGTGACAACTCGAGGTGAAAAACTCGAAAATCATGTATTCTAAAAATAGGCTGATTTTTGTAGAATATGTTTATTTTGGCGTAATTTAACGCTGTGCAAAATTTGAGGAATTTTGAGAGAGGTGAAAATTTTCAAGATTTTTGACTTGTGACAACTCGAGGTGAAAAACTCGAAAATCATGAACTCTAAAAATAGGCTGATTTTTTTAGTATATGGTTTTTTTTGGCGTAATTTAACGCTGTGCAAAATTTGAGGAATTTTGAGAGAGGTGAAAATTTTCAAGATTTTTGACTTGTGACTACTCGAGGTGAAAAACTCGAAAATCATGAACTCTAAAAATAGGCTGATTTTTTTAGTATATGGTTTTTTTGGCGTAATTTAACGCTGTGAAAAATTTAGGGAATGTTTTGAGAGCTGAAAATTTTCAAGATGTTTGACTTGTGACGACTCGAGGTGAAAAACTCGAAAATCATGAACTCCAAAAATAGGCTGATTTCTGTATTATATGATTATTTTGAGCGGTGAAAATTTTCGAGATTTTGGACTTGTGACAACTCGAGGTGAAAAACTCCAAAATCATGAACTCAAAAATTAGGCTGATTTTTTTAGTATATGATTATTTTGGCGTAAATAACGCTGTGCAAAATTTGGGTAAAATTGGGAGGTGAAATTTTTGGATATTTTTGACTTGTGACGACTCGAGGTGAAAAACTCGAAAATCATGATCTCTAAAAATAGGCTGATGTTTTTAGTATATGATTATTTTGGCGTAATTTAACGCTGTGCAAAATTTAGGGAATATTTTGAGAGCTGAAAATTTTCAAGATTTTTGACTTGTGACGACTCGAGGTGAAAAACTCGAAAATTATGAACTCTAAAAATAGGCTGATTTTTGTAGTATATGATTATTTTGACGTAATTTAACGCTGTGAAAAATTTGGGGAATTTTGGGAGAGATGAACATTTACAAGATTTTTGACTTGTGACAACTCGAGGTGAAAAACTCGAAAATCATGAACTCTAAAAATAGGCTGATTTTTTTAGTATATGATTATTTTGGAGTAATTTAATCCTGTGCAAAATTTGGGGAATTTTGGGAGACGTAAAAATTTTCCAGATTTTTACGGTGAAAATTTTCAAGATTTTTTTAGTTGTGACGAATCGAGGTGAAAAACTTGAAAATCATAAACTCTAAAAATGGGCTGATTTTTTTAGTATATCATTATTTTGGCATAATTTAACCCTGCGCAAAATTTGGGGAATTTTGGGAGACGTAAAAATTTTCCAGATTTTTACGGTGAAAATTTTCAAGATTTTTTTAGTTGTGACGAATCGAGGTGAAAAACTTAAAAATCGTGAACTCTAAAAATGATTATTTTGGCGTAATTTAACGCTGTGCAAAATTTGAGGAATTTTTTTGAGAGGTGAAAATTTTCAAGATTTTTGACTTGTGACAACTCGAAGTGAAAAACTCGAAAATCGTGAACTCTAAAAATGTGCTGATTTTGGTAGTATATGATTATTTTGGCGTAATTTAACGCTGTGCAAAATTTGGGAGAGATGAACATTTTCGAGATTTTTAACTTGTGACAACTCGAGGTGAAAAACTCGAAAATCATGAACTCTAAAAATAGGCTAATTTTTTTAGTATATGATTATATGCAAAATTTAGGGAATTTTTTGAGAGCTGAATATTCTCAAGATTTTTGACTTGTGACAACTCGAGGTGAAAAACTCAAAAATCATGAACTCAAAAATAGGCTGATTTTTGTAGAATATGATTATTTTGGCGTAATTTAACGCTGTGCAAAATTTGAGGAATTTTGAGAGAGGTTAATATTCTCAAGATTTTTGACTTGTGACGACTCGAGGTGAAAAACTCGAAAATCATGAACTCTAAAAATAGGCTGATTTTTTTAGTATATGATTATTTTGGAGTAATTTAACCCTGTGCAAAATTTGTGGAATTTTGGGAGACGTAAAAATTTTTACGGTGAAAATTTTCAAGATTTTTTTACTTGTGACGACTCGAGGTGAAAAACTCGAAAATCGTGAACTCTAAAAATGTGCTGATTTTGGTAGTATATGATTATTTTGGCGTAATTTAACGCTGTGCAAAATTTGGGAGAGATGAACATTTTCGAGATTTTTAACTTGTGACAACTCGAGGTGAAAAACTCGAAAATCATGAACTCTAAAAATATGCTGATTTTTTTAGTATATGATTATTTTGGCGTAAATATCGCTGTGCAAAATTTGGGTAATATTGGAAGGTGAAAATTTTCGATATTTTTTACTTGTGACAACTCGAGGGGAAAAACTCGAAAATCATGAACTCCAAAAATAGGCTGATTTTTTATTATATGATTATTTTGGCGTCATCTAACGCTGTGCAAAATTTAAGGAATTTTGAGAGAGGTGAATATTCTCAAGATTTTTGACTTGTGACGACTCGAGGTGAAAAACTCGAAACTCATGAACTCTAAAAATAGGCTGATTTTTTTAGTATATGATTATTTTGGCGTAATTTAACCCTGCGCAAAATTTGGGGAATTTTGGGAGATGTAAAAATTTTCCAGATTTTTACGGTGAAAATTTTGAAGATTTTTTTAGTTGTGACGAATCGAGGTGAAAAACTTGAAAATCATGAACTCCAAAAATAGGCTGATTTCTGTATTATATGATATGATAGGCTGATTTTTTATTATATGATTATTTTGGCGTCATCTAACGCTGTGCAAAATTTAAGGAATTTTGAGAGAGGTGAATATTCTCAAGATTTTTGACTTGTGACGACTCGAGGTGAAAAACTCGAAACTCATGAACTCTAAAAATAGGCTGATTTTTTTAGTATATGATTATTTTGACGTAATTTAACCCTGTGCAAAATTTGGGGAATTTTGGGAGAGATGAACATTTTCGAGATTTTTAACTTGTGACAACTCGAGGTGAAAAACTCGAAAATCATGAACTCTAAAAATAGGCTGATTTTTTTAGTATATGATTATTTTGGCGTAATCTAACGCTTTGCAATATTTAGGGAATTTTTTGAGAGCTGAAAATTTTCAAGATTTTTGAACTCTAAAAATGGACTGATTTTTTTGTATATGATTATTTTGGAGTAATTTAACGCTGTGCAAAATTTGGGGAATTTTGGGAGGTGAAAATTTTCAATATTTTTGACTTGTCACGACTCAAAGTGAAAAACTCGAAAATCATAAACTCTAAAAATGGATTGATTTTTTTAGTATATGATATTTTGGCGTAATCTAACGCTTTGCAAAATTTGGGGAATTTTGGAAGAGGTGAAAATTTTCAAGATTTTTGACTTGTGACGACTCGAGGTGAAAAACTCGCAAATCATGAAATCTAAAAATGGGCTGATTTTTGTAGTATATGATTATTTTGGCGTAATTTAACGCTGTGCAAAATTTTGGGAATTTTGGGAGGTGAAAATTTTCAATATTTTTGACTTGTGACGACTCGAGGTGAAAAACTCGAAAATCATAAACTCTAAAAATGTATTAATTTTTTTGGTGTATGATAATTTGGCGTAATTTAACGCGGTGCAAAATTTGGGGAATTTTGGGAGAGCTTAAAATTTTCGAGATTTTTGACTTGTGACAACTCGAGGTAAAAAAGTCGAAAATCATGAACTCTAAAAACGGGCTGATTTTTTTAGTATATGATTATTATTAAGAGGTGAAAATTTTCGAGATTTTTGACTTGTGACAACTCGAGGTGATAATCTCGAAAATCATGAACTCTAAAAATGGACTGATTTTTGTAGTATATGATTATTTTGGCGTAATTTAACACTGTGCAAAATTTGAGAAATTTTGAGAGGTGAAAATTTGCAATAGTTTTGACTTGTGACGACTCAAGGTGAAAAACTCGCAAATCATCAAATCTAAAAATGGGCTGATTTTTTAGTATATGATTATTTTGGCGTAATTTAACGCTGTGCAAAATTTGGGGAATTTTGGGAGGTGAAAATTTTCAATATTTTTGACTTTGACGACTCGAGGTGAAAAACTCGAAAATCATAAACTCTAAAAATAGGCTGATTTTTTAGTATGTGATTATTTTGGTGTAATTTAACGATGTGCAAAATTTGGGGAATTTTGGGAGAGGTGAAAATTTTCGTGATTTTTGACCTGTGACTACTCGAGGTGAAAGTCTCGAAAATCATGAACTCTAAAAACGGCCTGGTTTTTTTTAGTATATAATTATTTTGGCGTAATTTAACGCTGTGCAAAATTTTGGGAACTTTAGGAGAGATGAAAATTTTCAAGATTTTTGACTTGTGACAACTCGGGGTGAAAAACTCGAAAATCATGAACTCTAAAAATGGGCTGATTTTTGTAGTATATGATTATTTTGGCATAATTTAACGCTGTGCAAAATTGGGGAATTTTGGGAGAGGTTAAAATTTTCAAGATTTTAGATTTGTGAGACGAATCGAGGTGAAAAACTCGAAAATCGTGAACTCTACAAATAGGCTGATTTTTTGTAGTATATGATTATTTTGGCGTAATCTAAAGTTGAGCAATATTTGGGAATTTTTGGGAGAGGTGAAAATTTTCAAGATTTCTGACTTGTGACGACACGAGGTGAAAAACTCGAAAATCATAAACTCTAAAAATGGATTGATTTTTTTAGTATATGATAATTTGGCGTAATCTAACGCTTTGCAAAATTTGGGGAATTTTGGGAGGTGAAAATTTTCAATATTTTTGACTTGTGACGACTCGAGGTGAAAATCTCGAATATCATAAACTCTAAAAATGGATTGATTCTTTTAGTATATGATAAATTGGCGTAATCTAACGCTTTGCAAAATTTGGGGAATTTTGGGAGGTGAAAATTTTTAATATTTTTGACTTGTGACGACTTGAGGTAAAAATCTCGAAAATCATAAACTCTAAAAATGGATTGATTTTTTTAGTATATGATTATTTTGGCGTAATCTAACGATGAGCAATATTTGGGAATTTTTGGGAGAGGTGAAAATTTGCGAGATTTTAGACTTGTGACAACTCGAGGTAAAAAACTCGAAAATCTTGAACTTTAAAAATGGGCTGATTTTTGTAGTATATGATTATTTCAACGTAATTTATCGCTGTGCAAAATTTTCGGAATTTTAGGAGAGGTGAAAATTTTCAAGATTTTTGACTTGTGACGACACGAGGTGAAAAACTCGCAAATCATGAAATCTAAAAATGGGCTGATATTTTAGTATATGTTTTTTTGACGTAATTTAACGCTGTGCAAAATTTGGGGAACTTTGGGAGAGGTGAAAATTTTCGAGATTTTTGACTTGTGACGACTCGAGGTGAAAAACTCGAAAATCATAAACTCTAAAAATAGGCTGAGTTTTGTAGTATATGATTATTTTGGCGTAATTTAACGCTGTGCAAAATTGGGGAATTTTGGGAGAGGTTAAAATTTTCAAGATTTTAGATTTGTGAGACGACTCGAAGTGAAAAACTCGAAAATAATGAACTCTACAAATAGGCTGATTTTTGTAGTATATGATTTTTTTGGCGTAATCTAACGCTGAGCAATATTTGGGAATTTTTGGGAGAGGTGAAAATTTTCAAGATTTTTGACTTGTGACGACACGAGGTGAAAAACTCGAAAATCATAAACTCTAAAAATAGCCTGATTTTTGTAGTATATGATTATTTTGGCGTAAATTAAAGCTGTGCAAAATTTGGGGAATTTTGAGAGAAGTAAAAATTTTCGAGATTTTTGACTTGTGACAACTCGAGGTAAAAAACTCGAAAATCATGAACTCTACAAATAGGCTGATTTTTGTAGTATATGATTATTTTGGCGTAATTTAACGCTGTGCAAAATTTTGGGAATTTTGGGAGGTGAAAATTTTCAATATTTTTGACTTGTGACGACTCGAGGTGAAAAACTCGAAAATCATAAACTCTAAAAATAAGCTGATTTTTGTAGTATATGATGATTTTGGCGTAATTTAACGCTGTGCAAAATTTTGGGAATTTTGGGAAGTGAAAATTTTTAATATTTTTGACTTATGACGACTCGAGGTGAAAAACTCGAAAATAGTAAACTCTAAATATGTATTAATTTTTTTGGTGTATTATAATTTGGCGTAATTTAACGCTGTGCAAAATTTGGGGAATTTTGGGAGAGCTTAAAATTTTCGAGATTTTTGACTTGTGACAACTCGAGGCAAAAAAACTCGAAAATAATGAACTCTACAAATAGGCTAATTTTTGTAGTATATGATTATCTTGGCGTAATTAAACGATGTGCAAAATTTGGGGAATTTTGGGAGAGGTGAAAATTTTCGAGATTTTTGACTTGTGACAACTCAAGGTGAAAATTTCGAAAATCATGAACTCTAAAAACGGGCTGATTTTTTTAGTATATGATTATTTTGGCGTAATTTAACGCTGTGCAAAATTTAGGGAATTTTATGAGAGGTGAAAATTTACGAGATTTTTGACTTGTGACAACTCGAGGTGAAAATCTCGAAAATCATGAACTCTAAAAACGGCCTGATTTTTTTAGTATATAATTATTTTGGCGTAATGTAACGCTGTGCAAAATTTGGGGAACTTTGGGAGAGGTGAAAATTTTCAAGATTTTTTACCTTGACGACTCGAGGTGAAAAACTCAAAAATCATGAATTCTAAAAATGGGCTGATTTTTTAGTACATGATTATTTTGGCGTAATTTAACGCTGTGCAAAATTGGGGAATTTTGGGAGAGGTTAAAATTTTTAAGATTTTAGATTTGTGAGACGACTCGAAGTGAAAAACTCGAAAATAATGAACTCTACAAATTGATTTTTGTAGTATATGATTATTTTGGCGTAATTTAACGCTGTGCAAAATTTTGGGAACTTTGGGAGATATGAAAATTTTCAAGATTTTTGACTTGTGACAACTCGGGGTGAAAAACTAGAAAATCATGAACTCTAAAAATGGGCTGATTTTTGTAGTATATGATTATTTTGGCGTAATTTAACGCTGTGCAAAATTGGGGAATTTTGGGAGAGGTGAAAATTTTCAATATTTTTTACTTTGACCACTCGAGGTGAAAAACTCGAAAATCATGAACTATAAAAATGGGCTGATTTTTGTAGTATATAATTATTTTGGCGTAATTTATCGCTGTGCAAAATTTGGGGAATTTTAGGAGAGGTGAAAATTTTCAAGATTTTTGACTTGTGACGACTCGAGGTGAAAAACTCGCAAATCATGATATCTAAAAATGGGCTGATTTTTTAGTATATGATTATTTTGGCGTAATCTAACACTTTGCAAAAGTTGGGGAATTTTTTGAGAGGTGAAAATTTTCAAGATTTGACTTTTTTTGATTTGACTTGTGACGACTCGAGGTGAAAAACTCGCAAGCCATGAAATCTAAAAATGGTCTGATTTCTTAGTATATGATTATTTTGGCGTAATTTAACGCTGTGCAAAATTTGGGGAATTTTGGGAGAGGTGAAAATATTCAATATTTTTTACTTTGACCACTCGAGGTGAAAAACTCGAAAATCATGAACTATAAAAATAGGCTGATTTTTGTAGTATATGATTATTTTGGCGTAATCTAACGCTGAGCAATATTTGGGAATTTTTGGGAGAGGTGAAAATTTTCAAGATTTTTGACTTGTGACGACACAAGGTGAAAAACTCAAAAATCATAAACTCTAAAAATGGATTTATTTTTTTAGTATATGATAATTTGGCGTAATCTAACGCTTTGCAAAATTTGGGGAATTTTGGGAGGTGAAAATTTTCAATATTTTTGACTTGTGACGACTCGAGGTGAAAAACTCTAAAATCATAAACTCTAAAAATGGATTGATTTTTCAGTATATGATAATTTAGCGTAATCTAACGCTGAGCAATATTTGGGAATTTTTGGGAGAGGTGAAAATTTTCAAGATTTTTGACTTGTGACGACACGAGGTGAAAAACTCGAAAATCATAAACTCTAAAAATGGATTTATTTTTTTAGTAAATGATAATTTGGCGTAATCTAACGCTTTGCAAAATTTGGGGAATTTTGGGAGGTGAAAATTTTCAATATTTTTAAATTGTGACGACTCGAGGTGAAAAACTCGAAAATCATAAACTCTAAAAATGGATTGATTTTTTAGTATATGATAATTTGGCTTAATCTAACGCTTTGCAAAATTTGGGGAATTTTGGGAGAGGTGAAAATTTTCAAGATTTTTGACTTGTGACGACTCGAGGTGAAAAACTCGCAAATCATGAAATCTAAAAATGGACCGATTTTTTAGTATATGATAATTTTTGGCGTAATTTAACGCTGTGCAAAATTTGGGGAATTTTGAGAGAGATGAACATTTTCGAGATTTTTAACTTGTGACAACTCGAGGTGAAAAACTCGAAAATCTTGAACTCTAAAAATAGGCTGATTTTTGTAGAATATGATTATATTGGCGTAATTTAACGCTGTGCAAAATTTGAGGAATTTTTTTGAGAGGTGAAAATTTTCAAGATTTTTGACTTGTGACAACTCGAGGTGAAAAACTCGAAAATCATGAACTCTAAAAATAGGCTAATTTTTTTAGTATATGATTATGTGCAAAATTTAGGGAATTTTTTGAGAGCTGAATATTCTCAAGATTTTTGACTTGTGACGACTCGAGGTGAAAAACTCGAAAATCATGAACTCCAAAAATAGGCTGATTTTTGTAGAATATGATTATTTTTGTGGAATTTTGAGAGAGGTGAAAATTTTCAAGATTTTTGACTTGTGACAACTCGAGGTGAAAAACTTGAAAATCATGAACTCCAAAAATAGGCTGATTTTTGTATTATATGATTATTTTGGCGTAATTTAACGCTGTGCAAAATTTGAGGAATTTTGAGAGAGGTTAATATACTCAAGATTTTTGACTTGTGACGACTCGAGGTGAAAAACTCGAAAATCTTGAACTCTAAAAATAGGCTGATTTTTTTAGTATATGATTATTTTGGAGTAATTTAACCCTGTGCAAAATTTGGGGAATTTTGGGAGACGTAAAAATTTTTCAGATTTTTACGGTGAAAATTTTTAAGATTTTTTTACTTGTGCGACTCGAGGTGAAAAACTCGAAAACCGTGAACTCTAAAAATGGGCTGATTTTTGTAGTATATGATTATTTTGGCGTAATTTAACGCTGTGCAAAATTTGGGGAATTTTGGGAGAGATGAACATTTTCGAGATTTTTAACTTGTGACAACTCGAGGTGAAAAACTCTAAAATCATAAACTCTAAAAATGGGCTGATTTGTTTAGTATATGATTATTTTGGCATAATTTAACGCTGTGCTAAATTTGGGGAATTTTGGGAGACGTAAAAGTTTTTCAGATTTTTAAGGTGAAAATTTTCAAGATTTTTTTACTTGTGACGACTCGATGTGAAAAACTCGAAAACCATGAACTCTAAAAATGGGCTGATTTTTGTAGTATATGATTATTTTGGCGTAATTTAACGCTGTGCAAAATTTGGGGAATTTTGGGAGAGATGAACATTATCGAGATTTTTAACTTGTGACAACTCGAGGTGAAAAACTCGAAAATCATGAACTCTAAAAATAGGCTGATTTTTTTAGTATATGATTATTTTGGCGTAATTTAACGCTGTGCAAAATTTAGGGAATTTTTTGAGAGGTGAAAAACTCGAAAATCATGAACTCTAAAAATAGGCTGATTTTTGTAGAATATGATAATTTTGGCGTAATTTAACGCTGTGCAAAATTTGAGGAACTTTTAAAAGAGGTGAAAATTTTCAAGATTTTTGACTTGTGACAACTCGAGGTGAAAAACTCGAAAATCATGAACTCTAAAAATAGGCTAATTTTTTTAGTATATGATTATGTGCAAAATTTAGGGAATTTTTTGAGAGCTGAAAATTTTCAAGATTTTTGACTTGTGACGACTCGAGATGAAAAACTCGAAAAACATGAACTCTAAAAACAGGCTAATTTTTGTAGAATATGATTATTTTTGAGGAATTTTTAGACAGGTGAATATTCTCAAGATTTTTGACTTGTGACGACTCGAGGTGAAAAACTCGAAAATCATGATCTCTAAAATAGGCTGATATTTTAGGTTTTGATTATTTTGGCGTAATTTAACGCTGTGCAAAATTTAGGGAATATTTTGAGAGCTGAAAATTTTCAAGATTTTTGACTTGGACGACTCGAGGTGAAAAACTCGAAAATCATGAACTCTAAAAATAGGCTGATTTTTGTAGAATATGATTATTTTGGCGTAATTTAAAGCTGTGCAAAATATGAGGAATTTTGAGAGAGGTGAATATTCTCAAGATTTTTGACTTGTGACGACTCGAGGTGTAAAACTCGAAAATCATAAACTCTAAAAATGGGCTGATTTTTTTAGTATATGATTATTTTGGCATAACTTAACGCTGTGCAAAATTTTGGGAATTTTAGGAGAGGTGAAAATTTTCATGTTTTTGACTTTTGAGACGACTCGAGGTGAAAAACTCAAAAATCATGAACTTAAAAATAGGCTGATTTTTGTAGAATATGATTATTTTGGCGTAATTTAACGCTGTGCAAAATTTGAGGAATTTTGAGAGAGGTTAATATTCTCAAGATTTTTGACTTGTGACGACTAGAGGTGAAAAACTCGAAAATCATTAACTCTAAAAATAGGCTGATTTTTTTAGTATATGATTATTTTGGAGTAATTTAACCCTGTGCAAAATTTGTGGAATTTTGGGAGACGTAAAAATTTTTCAGATTTTTCCGGTGAAAATTTTCAAGATTTTTTTACTTGTGACGACTCGAGGTGAAAAACTCGAAAATCGTGAACTCTAAAAATGTGCTGATTTTGGTAGTATATGATTATTTTGGCGTAATTTAACGCTGTGCAAAATTTGGGTGAGATGAACATTTTCGAGATTTTTAACTTGTGACAACTCGAGGTGAAAAACTCGAAAATCATGAACTCTAAAAATATGCTGATTTTTTTAGTATATGATTATTTTGGCGTAAATAACGCTGTGCAAAATTTGGGTAATATTGGAAGGTGAAAATTTTCGATATTTTTTACTTGTGACAACTCGAGGGAAAAAACTCGAAAATCATGAACTCCAAAAATAGGCTGATTTTGTATTATATGATTATTTTGGCGTCATCTAACGCTGTGCAAAATTTGAGGAATTTTGAGAGAGGTGAATATTCTCAAGATTTTTGACTTGTGACGACTCGAGGTGAAAATCTCGAAACTCATGAACTCTAAAAATAGGCTGATTTTTTTAGTATATGATTATTTTGGCGTAATTTAACCCTGCGCAAAATTTGGGGAATTTTGGGAGATGTAAAAATTTTCCAGATTTTTACGGTGAAAATTTTCAAGATTTTTTTAGTTGTAACGAATCGAGGTGAAAAACTTGAAAATCATGAACTCTAAAAATGATTATTTTGGCGTAATTAAACGCTGTGCAAAATTTGGGGAATTTTGGGAGAGATGAACATTTTCGAGATTTTTAACTTGTGACAACTCGAGGTGAAAAACTCGAAAATCATGAACTCTAAAAATAGGCTAATTTTTGTAGAATATGATTATTTTTGAGGAATTTTTAGACAGGTGAATATTCTCAAGATTTTTGACTTGTGACGACTCGAGGTGAAAAACTCGAAAATCATGATCTCTAAAAATAGGCTGATATTTTAGGTTTTGATTATTTTGGCGTAATTTAACGCTGTGCAAAATTTAGGGAATATTTTGAGAGCTGAAAATTTTCAAGATTTTTGACTTAGACGACTCGAGGTGAAAAACTCGAAAATCATGAACTCTAAAAATAGGCTGATTTTTGTAGAATATGATTATTTTGGCGTAATTTAAAGCTGTGCAAAATTTGAGGAATTTTGAGAGAGGTGAATATTCTCAAGATTTTTGACTTGTGACGACTCGAGGTGTAAAACTCGAAAATCATAAACTCTAAAAATGGGCTGATTTTTTTAGTATATGATTATTTTGGCATAACTTAACGCTGTGCAAAATTTTGGGAATTTTAGGAGGGGTGAAAATTTTCATGTTTTTGACTTTTGAGACGACTCGAGGTGAAAAACTCAAAAATCATGAACTTAAAAATAGGCTGATTTTTGTAGAATATGATTATTTTGGCGTAATTTAACGCTGTGCAAAATTTGAGGAATTTTGAGAGAGGTTAATATTCTCAAGATTTTTGACTTGTGACGACTCGAGGTAAAAAACTCGAAAATCATGAACTCTAAAAATAGGCTGATTTTTTTAGTATATGATTATTTTGGAGTAATTTAACCCTGTGCAAAATTTGTGGAATTTTGGGAGACGTAAAAATTTTTCAGATTTTTACGGCGAAAATTTTCAAGATTTTTTTACTTGTGACGACTCGAGGTGAAAAACTCGAAAATCGTGAACTCTAAAAATGTACTGATTTTGGTAGTATATGATTATTTTGGCGTAATTTAACGCTGTGCAAAATTTGGGTGAGATGAACATTTTCGAGATTTTTAACTTGTGACAACTCGAGGTGAAAAACTCGAAAATCATGAACTCTAAAAATATGCTGATTTTTTTAGGATATGATTATTTTGGCGTAAATAACGCTGTGCAAAATTTGGGTAATATTGGAAGGTGAAAATTTTCGATATTTTTTACTTGTGACAACTCGAGGGGAAAAACTCGAAAATCATGAACTCCAAAAATAGGCTGATTTTGTATTATATGATTATTTTGGCGTCATCTAACGCTGTGCAAAATTTGAGGAATTTTGAGAGAGGTGAATATTCTCAAGATTTTTGACTTGTGACGACTCGAGGTGAAAAACTCGAAAATCATGAACTCTAAAAATAGCCTGATTTTTGTAGAATATGTTTATTTTGGCGTAATTTAACGCTCTGCAAAATTTGAGGAATTTTGAGAGAGGTGAAAATTTTCAAGATTTTTGACTTGTGACAACTCGAGGTGAAAAACTCGAAAATCATGAACTCTAAAAATAGGCTGATTTTTGTAGAATATGATTATTTTGGCGTAATTTAACGCTGTGCAAAATTTGAGGAATTTTGAGAGAGGTGAAAATTTTCAAGATTTTTGACTTGTGACAACTCGAGGTGAAAAACTCGAAAATCATGAACTCTAAAAATAGGCTGATTTTTTTAGTATATGATTATTTTGGCGTAAATAAAGCTGGGCAAAATTTGGGTAAAATTATGAGGTGAAATTTTTGGATATTTTTACTTGTGACAACTCGAGGTGAAAAACTCGAAAATCATGTATTCTAAAAATAGGCTGATTTTTGTAGTATATGATTATTTTGGCGTAATCTAACGCTGTGCAAAATTTAGGGAATTTTTTGAGAGCTGAAAATTTTCAAGATTTTTGACTTGTGACGACTCGAGGTGAAAAACTCGAAAATCATGAACTCTAAAAATAGCCTGATTTTTGTAGAATATGTTTATTTTGGCGTAATTTAACGCTGTGCAAAATTTGAGGAATTTTGAGAGAGGTGAAAATTTTCAAGATTTTTGACTTGTGACTACTCGAGGTGAAAAACTCGAAAATCATGAACTCTAAAAATAGGCTGATTTTTTTAGTATATGGTTTTTTTGGCGTAATTTAACGCTGTGAAAAATTTAGGGAATGTTTTGAGAGCTGAAAATTTTCAAGATTTTTGACTTGTGACGACTCGAGGTGAAAAACTCGAAAATCATGAACTCCAAAAATAGGCTGATTTCTGTATTATATGATTATTTTGGCGTCATCTAACGCTGTGCAAAATTTAAGGAATTTTGAGAGAGGTGAATATTATCAAGATTTTTGACTTGTGACGACTCGAGGTGAAAAACTCGAAAATCATGAACTCTAAAAATAGGCTGATTTTTTTAGTATATGATTATTTTGGAGTAATTTAACCCTGTGCAAAATTTGGGGAATTTTGGGAGACGTAAAAATTTTTCAGATTTTTACGGTGAAAATTTTCACGATTTTTTTACTTGTGACGACTCGAGGTGAAAAACTCGAAAATCGTGAACTCTAAAAATGGGCAGATTATTGTAGTATATGATTATTTTGGCGTAATATAACGCTGTGCAAAATTTGGGGAATTTTGGGAGAGATGAACATTTTCGAGATTTTTAACTTGTGACAACTCGAGGTGAAAAACTCGAAAATCATGAACTCTAAAAATAGGCTGATTTTTTTAGTATATGATTATTTTTGCGTAAATAACGCAGTGCAAAATTTGGGTAATATTGGGAGGTGAAATTTTTGGATATTTTTGACTTGTGACAACTCGAGGTGAAAAACTCGAAAATCATGAACTCTAAAAATAAGCTGATTTTTTTAGTATGTGATTATTTTGGCGTAATTTAACGCTGTGCAAAACTTACGGAATTTTTTGAGAGCTGAAAATTTTCACGATTTTTGACTTGTGACAACTCGAGGTGAAAAACTCGAAAATCATGAACTCTAAAAATAAGCTAATTTTTTTAGTATATGATTATTTTGGAGTAATTTAACGCTGTGCAAAATTTGGGGAATTTTTTGAAAGCTGAAAATTTTCAATATTTCTGACTTGTGAAGACTCGAGGTGAAAAACTCGAAAATCATGAACTCCAAAAATAGGCTGATTTTTGTAGTATATGATTATTTTGGCGTAATTTAACGCTGTGCAAAATTTGGGGAATATTGGAAGGTGAAAATTTTCGATATTTTTGACTTGTGACAACTCGAGGTGAAAAACTCGAAAATCATGTATTCTAAAAATAGGCTGATTTTTGTAGAATATGTTTATTTTGGCGTAATTTAACGCGGTGCAAAATTTGAGGAATTTTGAGAGAGGTGAAAATTTTCAAGATTTTTGACTCGTGAAGTGAAAAACTCCAAAATCATGAACTCTAAAAATAGGCTGATTTTTATAGTATATGATTATTTTGGCGTCATCTAACGCTGTGCAAAATTTGGGGAATTTTGGGAGAGGTGAAAATTTTCGAAATTTTTGACATGTGAAGTGAAAAACTCCAAAATCATGAACTCTAAAAATAGGCTGATTTTTGTAGTATATGATTATTTTGGCGTCATCTAACGCTGTGCAAAATTTGGGGAATTTTGGGAGAGGTGAAAATTTTCGAGACGTTTTACTTGTGACAACTCGAGGTAAAAAACTTGAAACTCATGAACTCTCAAAATGGGATACTTTTTTTAGTATATGATTATTTTGGCGTAATCTAATGCTGTGCAAAATTTGCAGAATATTTTCAAGATTTTTTACTTGTGACGACTCGAGGTGAAAAACTCGAAAATCATGAACTCCAAATAAAAATAGGCTGATTTTTGTAGTATATGATTATTTTGGCGTAATTAAAAGATGTGCAAAATTTGGGGAATTTTGAGAGAGGTGAAAATTTTCAAGATTTTTGACTTGTGACGTCACGAGGTGAAAAACTCGAAAATCATGAACTCTAAAAATGGGCTGATTTTTGTAGTATATGATTATTTTGGCGTAATTTAACGCTGTGCAAAATTTGGGAAGTTTTGGGGACGTGAAAATTTTCAAGATTTTTTACTTGTTGCGACTCGAGGTGAAAAACTCGAAAATCATGAACTCTAAAAATATGCTGATTTTTTTAGTATATGATTATTTTGGAGTAATTTAACCCTGTGCAAAATTTGGGGAATTTTGGGAGACGTAAAAATTTTTCAGATTTTTACGGTGAAAATTTTCACGATTTTTTTACTTGTGACGACTCGAGGTGAAAAACTCGAAAATCGTGAACTCTAAAAATGGGCAGATTATTGTAGTATATGATTATTTTGGCGTAATATAACGCTGTGCAAAATTTGGGGAATTTTGGGAGAGATGAACATTTTCGAGATTTTTAACTTGTGACAACTCGAGGTGAAAAACTCGAAAATCATGAACTCTAAAAATAGGCTGATTTTTTTTGTATATGATTATTTTTGCGTAAATAACGCTGTGCAAAATTTGGGTAATATTGGGAGGTGAAATTTTTGGATATTTTTGACTTGTGACAACTCGAGGTGAAAAACTCGAAAATCATGAACTCTAAAAATAAGCTGATTTTTTTAGTATATGATTATTTTGGCGTAATTTAACGCTGTGCAAAACTTAGGGAATTTTTTGAGAGCTGAAAATTTTCACGATTTTTGACTTGTGACGACTCGAGGTGAAAAACTCGAAAATCATGAACTCCAAAAATAGGCTGATTTCTGTATTATATGATTATTTTGGCGTCATCTAACGCTGTGCAAAATTTAAGGAATTTTGAGAGAGGTGAATATTATCAAGATTTTTGACTTGTGACGACTCGAGGTGAAAAACTCGAAAATCATGAACTCTAAAAATAGGCTGATTTTTTTAGTATATGATTATTTTGGAGTAATTTAACCCTGTGCAAAATTTGGGGAATTTTGGGAGACGTAAAAATTTTTCAGATTTTTACGGTGAAAATTTTCACGATTTTTTTACTTGTGACGACTCGAGGTGAAAAACTCGAAAATCGTGAACTCTAAAAATGGGCAGATTATTGTAGTATATGATTATTTTGGCGTAATATAACGCTGTGCAAAATTTGGGGAATTTTGGGAGAGATGAACATTTTCGAGATTTTTAACTTGTGACAACTCGAGGTGAAAAACTCGAAAATCATGAACTCTAAAAATAGGCTGATTTTTTTAGTATATGATTATTTTTGCGTAAATAACGCAGTGCAAAATTTGGGTAATATTGGGAGGTGAAATTTTTGGATATTTTTGACTTGTGACAACTCGAGGTGAAAAACTCGAAAATCATGAACTCTAAAAATAAGCTGATTTTTTTAGTATGTGATTATTTTGGCGTAATTTAACGCTGTGCAAAACTTACGGAATTTTTTGAGAGCTGAAAATTTTCACGATTTTTGACTTGTGACAACTCGAGGTGAAAAACTCGAAAATCATGAACTCTAAAAATAAGCTTATTTTTTTAGTATATGATTATTTTGGAGTAATTTAACGCTGTGCAAAATTTGGGGAATTTTTTGAAAGCTGAAAATTTTCAATATTTCTGACTTGTGACGACTCGAGGTGAAAAACTCGAAAATCATGAACTCCAAAAATAGGCTGATTTTTGTAGTATATGATTATTTTGGCGTAATTTAACGCTGTGCAAAATTTGGGGAATATTGGAAGGTGAAAATTTTCGATATTTTTGACTTGTGACAACTCGAGGTGAAAAACTCGAAAATCATGTATTCTAAAAATAGGCTGATTTTTGTAGAATATGTTTATTTTGGCGTAATTTAACGCTGTGCAAAATTTGAGGAATTTTGAGAGAGGTGAAAATTTTCAAGATTTTTGACTCGTGAAGTGAAAAACTCCAAAATCATGAACTCTAAAAATAGGCTGATTTTTATAGTATATGATTATTTTGGCGTCATCTAACGCTGTGCAAAATTTGGGGAATTTTGGGAGAGGTGAAAATTTTCGAAATTTTTGACATGTGAAGTGAAAAACTCCAAAATCATGAACTCTAAAAATAGGCTGATTTTTGTAGTATATGATTATTTTGGCGTCATCTAACGCTGTGCAAAATTTGGGGAATTTTGGGAGAGGTGAAAATTTTCGAGACGTTTTACTTGTGACAACTCGAGGTAAAAAACTTGAAACTCATGAACTCTCAAAATGGGATACTTTTTTTAGTATATGATTATTTTGGCGTAATCTAATGCTGTGCAAAATTTGCAGAATATTTTCAAGATTTTTTACTTGTGACGACTCGAGGTGAAAAACTCGAAAATCATGAACTCCAAATAAAAATAGGCTGATTTTTGTAGTATATGATTATTTTGGCGTAATTAAAAGATGTGCAAAATTTGGGGAATTTTGAGAGAGGTGAAAATTTTCAAGATTTTTGACTTGTGACGTCACGAGGTGAAAAACTCGAAAATCATGAACTCTAAAAATGGGCTGATTTTTGTAGTATATGATTATTTTGGCGTAATTTAACGCTGTGCAAAATTTGGGAAGTTTTGGGGACGTGAAAATTTTCAAGATTTTTTACTTGTTGCGACTCGAGGTGAAAAACTCGAAAATCATGAACTCTAAAAATATGCTGATTTTTTTAGTATATGATTATTTTGGAGTAATTTAACCCTGTGCAAAATTTGGGGAATTTTGGGAGACGTAAAAATTTTTCAGATTTTTACGGTGAAAATTTTCACGATTTTTTTACTTGTGACGACTCGAGGTGAAAAACTCGAAAATCGTGAACTCTAAAAATGGGCAGATTATTGTAGTATATGATTATTTTGGCGTAATATAACGCTGTGCAAAATTTGGGGAATTTTGGGAGAGATGAACATTTTCGAGATTTTTAACTTGTGACAACTCGAGGTGAAAAACTCGAAAATCATGAACTCTAAAAATAGGCTGATTTTTTTTGTATATGATTATTTTTGCGTAAATAACGCTGTGCAAAATTTGGGTAATATTGGGAGGTGAAATTTTTGGATATTTTTGACTTGTGACAACTCGAGGTGAAAAACTCGAAAATCATGAACTCTAAAAATAAGCTGATTTTTTTAGTATATGATTATTTTGGCGTAATTTAACGCTGTGCAAAACTTAGGGAATTTTTTGAGAGCTGAAAATTTTCACGATTTTTGACTTGTGACAACTCGAGGTGAAAAACTCGAAAATCATGAACTCTAAAAATAAGCTTATTTTTTTAGTATATGATTATTTTGGAGTAATTTAACGCTGTGCAAAATTTGGGGAATTTTTTGAGAGCTGAAAATTTTCAATATTTCTGACTTGTGACGACTCGAGGTGAAAAACTCGAAAATCATGAACTCCAAAAATAGGCTGATTTTTGTAGTATATGATTATTTTGGCGTAATTTAACGCTGTGCAAAATTTGGGGAATATTGGAAGGTGAAAATTTTCGATATTTTTGACTTGTGACAACTCGAGGTGAAAAACTCGAAAATCATGTATTTTAAAAATAGGCTGATTTTTATAGAATATGTTTATTTTGGCGTAATTTAACGCTGTGCAAAATTTGAGGAATTTTGAGAGAGGTGAAAATTTTCAAGATTTTTGACTCGTGAAGTGAAAAACTCCAAAATCATGAACTCTAAAAATAGGCTGATTTTTATAGTATATGATTATTTTGGCGTCATCTAACGCTGTGCAAAATTTGGGGAATTTTGGGAGAGGTGAAAATTTTCGAAATTTTTGAATTGTGAAGTGAAAAACTCCAAAATCATGAACTCTAAAAATAGGCTGATTTTTGTAGTATATGATTATTTTGGCGTCATCTAACGCTGTGCAAAATTTGGGGAATTTTGGGAGAGGTGAAAATTTTCGAGATGTTTTACTTGTGACAACTCGAGGGGAAAAACTTGAAACTCATGAACTCTCAAAATGGGATACTTTTTTTAGTATATGATTATTTTGGCGTAATCTAATGCTGTGCAAAATTTGCAGAATATTTTCAAGATTTTTTACTTGTGACGACTCGAGGTGAAAAACTCGAAAATCATGAACTCCAAATAAAAATAGGCTGATTTTTGTAGTATATGATTATTTTGGCGTAATTAAAAGATGTGCAAAATTTGGGGAATTTTGAGAGAGGTGAAAATTTTCAAGATTTTTGACTTGTGACGTCACGAGGTGAAAAACTCGAAAATCATGAACTCTAAAAATGGGCTGATTTTTGTAGTATATGATTATTTTGGCGTAATTTAACGCTGTGCAAAATTTGGGAAGTTTTGGGAGACGTGAAAATTTTCAAGATTTTTTACTTGTTGCGACTCGAGGTGAAAAACTTGAAAATCATGAACTCTAAATAAAACTTGGCTGATTTTTTTAGTATATGATTATTTTGGCGTAATTTAACGCTGTGCAAAATTTGGGGAATTTTGGGAGCGGTGAAAATTTTCGAGTTTTTGGACTTGTGACAACTCGAGGTGAAAAACTCCAAAATCATAGGCTGATTTTTTTAGTATATGGGGAAAGGTAGTGGGATCGCTGCCCGGGCAGCGTTATTGCAATTATTATTTTTTATTAAATAGTAAACTGACAATATAGTCTCTTCCAACAGTCTTTGGTTGTTGGCGGGGGCGGTGGAGGGGAAGATGGATGGCCACTCACGTTTATCATATGTGGTTCAAATAATGTGTTTGCAATATTTATTTCTTTTTTTATATCGATTTGTATGTATTTATGTGTGCTGTATTTGTGCTGTTGGTGTTTTTAGTGTGATGTTTTGTGTCTTTTATGTAGATATACATATATAGGTGGCTGTGTTGTAGTATTTGGTACATATTTACGCCTAATATCGATTTAGTGATAAGCACATGTGTGTATGTATGTATTTATGTGTGCTATATTGTGCTGAAGTTGCCACACTTAAAAATGTTAATAACAATGAATTAATAAATAAACATAAATATTAGGAAATAAGCTAGTTGATGCTGCCAATAAAGTTATTACATATTTGTTTATAACAAATAAATTTACCACATTGTAAATAATTTCCGTATTAAATTTGCAGGTTTGTGTACGAGTGTAATCAACTGTAACTATCTCTGGTTGGTGGTGGGGCGGCGGAGGGGTTGGTGGTGGGGCTTCCGGGGGAAAGGTAGTGGGATCGCTGCCCGGGCAGCTTTATTGCAATTATTATTTTTTATTAAATAGTAAACTGACAATATAGTCTCTTCCAACTGTCTTTGGTTGGTGGCGGGGGCGGTGGAGGGGATGATGGATGGCCACTCACGTTTATCATATGTGGTTCAAATAATGTGTTTGCAATATTTATTTCTTTTTTTAATATCGATTTGTATGTATTTATGTGTGCTGTATGTGTTTTTAGTGTGATGTTTTGTGTCTTTTATGTAGATATACATATATAGGTGGCTGTGTTGTAGTATTTGGTACATATTTACACGCCTAATAACGATTTAGTGATAAGCACATGTGTGTATGTATGTATTTATGTGTGCTGTATTTGTGCTGTTGGTGTTTTTAGTGTGATGTTTTGTGTCTTTTATGTAGATATACATATATAGGTGGCTGTGTTGTAGTATTTGGTACATATTTGCGCCTAATATCGATTTAGTGATAAGCACATATGTGTATGGCGTAAATAACGCTGTGCAAAATTTGGGTAAAATTGGGAGGTGAAATTTTTGGATATTTTTGACTGGTGACAACTCGAGGTGAAAAAGTCGAAAATCATGTATTCTAAAAATAGGCTGATTTTTGTAGTATATGATTATTTTGGCGTAATCTAACGCTGTGCAAAATTTAGGGAATTTTTTTAGAGCTGAAAATTTTCAAGATTTTTGACTTGTGACGACTCGAGGTGAAAAACTCTAAAATCATGAACTCCAAAAATAGGCTGATTTTTGTAGTATATGATTATTTTGGCGTAATCTAACGCTGTGCAAAATTTAGGGAATTTTTTTAGAGCTGAAAATTTTCAAGATTTTTGACTTATGACGACTCGAGGTGAAAAACTCGAAAATCATGAACTCCAAAAATAGGCTGATGTTTGTAGAATACGTTTATTTTGGCGTAATTTAACGCTGTGCAAAATTTGAGGAATTTTGAAAGAGGTGAAAATTTTCAAGATTTTTGACTTGTGACAACTCGAGGTGAAAAACTCGAAAATCATGAACTCTAAAAATAGGCTGATTTTTTTAGTATATGATTATTTTGGAGTAATTTAACCCTGTGCAAAATTTTTGTAGAATATGATTATTTTGGCGTAATTGAAAATTTTCAAGATTTTTGACTTGTGACAACTCGAGGTGAAAAACTCGAAAATCATGAACTCTAAAAATAGGCTAATTTTTTTAGTATATGATTATGTGCTAAATTTAGGGAATTTTTTGAGAGCTGAAAATTTTCAAGATTTTTGACTTGTGACGACTCGAGGTGAAAAACTCGAAAATCATGAACTCCAAAAATAGGCTGATTTTTGTAGAATCATGAACTCCAAAAATAGGCTGATTTTTGTAGAATATGATTATATTTGAGGAATTTTGAGAGAGGTGAATATTCCCAAGATTTTTGACTTGTGACGACTCGAGGTGAAAAACTCGAAATCATGATCTCTAAAAATAGGCTGATTTTTTTAGTATATGATTATTTTGGCGTAATTTAACGCTGTGCAAAATTTAGGGAATATTTTGAGAGCTGAAAATTTTTAAGATTTTTGACTCGTGACGACTCGAGGTGAAAATTATGAACTCTAAAAATAAGCTGATTTTTGTAGTATATGATTATTTTGACGTAATTTAACGCTGTGAAAAATTTGGGGAATTTTGGGAGAGATGAACATTTTCAAGATTTTTGACTTGTGACAACTCGAGGTGAAAAACTCGAAAATCATGAACTCTAAAAATAGGCTGATTTTTTTAGTATATGATTATTTTGGAGTAATTTAACCCTGTGCAAAATTTGGGGAATTTTGGGAGACGTAAAAATTTTTCAGATTTTTAACTTGTGACAACTCGAGGTGAAAAGCTCGAAAATCATGAACTCTAAAAATAGGCTGGTTTTTGTAGTATATGATTATTTTGGCGTAATCTAACGCTGTGCAAAATTTGGGGAATTTTGGGAGAGCTAAAAATTTTCAAGATTTTTGACTTGTGACGACTCGAGGTGCAAAACTCGAAAATCATGAACTCTAAAAATGGGCAGATTTTTGTAGTATATGATTATTTTGGCGTAATCTAACGCTGTGCAAAATTTGGGGAATTTTGGGAGAGCTGAAAATTTTCAAGATTTTTGACTTGTGACGACTCTAGGTGAAAAACTCGAAAATCATGATCTCTAAAAATAGGCTGATTTTTTTAGTATATGGTTATTTTGGCGTAATTTAATGCTGTGCAAAATTTAGGGAATATTTTGAGAGCTGAAAATTTTTAAGATTTTTGACTTGTGACGACTCGAGGTAAAAATTATGAACTCTCAAAATAGGCTGATTTTTGTATTATATGATTATTTTGACGTAATTTAACGCTGTGAAAAATTTAGGGAATTTTTTGAGAGCTGAAAATTTTCAAGATTTTCGACTTGTGACGACTCGAGGTGAAAAACTCGAAAATCATGAACTCCAAAAATAGGCTGATTTTTGTAGAATATGCTTAATTTTGAGGAATTTTGAGAGAGGTGAATATTCTCAAGATTTTTGACTTGTGACGACTCGAGGTGAAAAACTCGAAAATCATGATCTCTAAAAATAGGCTGATTTTTTTAGTATATGTTTATTTTGGCGTACTTTAACGCTGTGCAAAATTTAGGGAATATTTTGAGAGCTGTAAATTTTCAAGATTTTTGACTTGTGACGACTCGAGGTGAAAAACTCGAAAATCATGAACTCTAAAAATAGGCTGATTTTTGTAGAATATGATTATTTTTGAGGAATTTTGAGAGAGGTGAATATTCTCAAGATTTTTGACTTGTGACGACTCGAGGTGAAAAACTCGAAAATCATGATCTCTAAAAATAGGCTGATTTTTTTAGTATATGTTTATTTTTTCGTAATTTAACGCTGTGCAAAACTTAGGGAATTTTTTGAGAGCTGAAAATTTTCAAGATTTTTGACTTGTGACAACTCGAGGTGAAAAACTCGAAAATCATGAACTCTAAAAATAAGCTTATTTTTTTAGCATATGATTATTTTGGAGTAATTTAACGCTGTGCAAAATTTGGGAATTTTTTGAGAGCTGAAAATTTTTAATATTTCTGACTTGTGACGACTCGAGGTGAAAAACTCGAAAATCATGAACTCCAAAAATAGGCTGATTTTTGTAGTATATGATTATTTTGGCGTAATTTAAGGCTGTGCAAAATTTGGGGAATATTGGAAGGTGAAAATTTTCGATATTTTTGACTTGTGACAACTCGAGGTGAAAAACTCGAAAATCATGTATTCTAAAAATAGGCTGATTTTTTTAGTATATGATTATTTTGGCGTAATTTAACGCTGTGCAAAATTTGAGGAATTTTGAGAGAGGTGAAAATTTTCAAGATTTTTGACTTGTGAAGTAAAAAACTCCAAAATCATGAACTCTAAAAATAGGCTGATTTTTGTAGTATATGATTATTTTGGCGTCATCTAACGCTGTGCAAAATTTGGGGAATTTTGGGAGAGGTGAAAATTTTCGAAATTTTTTACTTGTGACAACTCGAGGTGAAAAACTCGAAAATCATGTATTCTAAAAATAGGCTGATTTTTGTAGTATATGATTACTTTGGCGTAATCTAACGCTGTGCAAAATTTGGAGACTTTTGGGAGAGCTGAAAATTTTCAAGATTTTTGACTTGTGAAGTGAAAAACTCCAAAATCATGAACTCTAAAAATAGGCTGATTTTTGTAGTATATGATTATTTTGGCGTCATCTAACGCTGTGCAAAATTTGGGGAATTTTGGGAGAGGTGAAAATTTTCAAAATGTTTTACTTGTGACAACTCGAAGGGAAAAACTTGAAACTCATGAACTCTCAAAATGGAATACTTTTTTTAGTATATGATTATTTTGGCGTAATCTAATGCTGTGCAAAATTTGCAGAATATTTTCAAGATTTTTTACTTGTGATGACTCGAGGTGAAAAACTCGAAAATCATGAACTCCAAATAAAAATAGGCTGATGTTTGTGTTATATGATTATTTTGGCGTAATTTAAAGATGTGAAAAATTTGGGGAATTTTGAGAGAGGTGAGAATTTTCAAGATTTTTGACTTGTGACGTCACGAGGTGAAAAACTCGAAAATCATGAACTCTAAAAATGGGCTGATTTTTGTAGTATATGATTATTTTGGCGTAATTTAACGCTGTGCAAAATTTGGGAAGTTTTGGGAGACGTGAAAATTTTCAAGATTTTTTACTTGTTGCGACTCGAGGTGAAAAACTTGAAAATCATGAACTCTAAATAAAACTTGGCTGATTTTTTTAGTATATGATTATTTTGGCGTAATCTAACGCTGTGCAAAATTTGGGGAATTTTGGGAGCGGTGAAAATTTTCGAGATTTTGGACTTGTGACAACTCGAGGTGAAAAACTCCAAAATCATAGGCTGATTTTTGTAGTATATGATTATTTTGGCGTAATTTAAGGCTGTGCAAAATTTGGGGAATATTGGAAGGTGAAAATTTTCGATATTTTTGACTTCTGACAACTCGAGGTGAAAAACTCGAAAATCATGTATTCTAAAAATAGGCTGATTTTTTTAGTATATGATTATTTTGGCGTAATTTAACGCTGTGCAAAATTTGAGGAATTTTGAGAGAGGTGAAAATTTTCAAGATTTTTGACTTGTGAAGTAAAAAACTCCAAAATCATGAACTCTAAAAATAGGCTGATTTTTGTAGTATATGATTATTTTGGCGTCATCTAACGCTGTGCAAAATTTGGGGAATTTTGGGAGAGGTGAAAATTTTCGAAATTTTTTACTTGTGACAACTCGAGGTGAAAAACTCGAAAATCATGTATTCTAAAAATAGGCTGATTTTTGTAGTATATGATTACTTTGGCGTAATCTAACGCTGTGCAAAATTTGGAGACTTTTGGGAGAGCTGAAAATTTTCAAGATTTTTGACTTGTGAAGTGAAAAACTCCAAAATCATGAACTCTAAAAATAGGCTGATTTTTGTAGTATATGATTATTTTGGCGTCATCTAACGCTGTGCAAAATTTGGAGAATTTTGGGAGAGGTGAAAATTTTCAAAATGTTTTACTTGTGACAACTCGAAGGGAAAAACTTGAAACTCATGAACTCTCAAAATGGAATACTTTTTTTAGTATATGATTATTTTGGCGTAATCTAATGCTGTGCAAAATTTTGCAGAATATTTTCAAGATTTTTTACTTGTGATGAAAAACTCGAAAATCATGAACTCTAAAAATGGGCTGATTTTTGTATTATATGATTATTTTGGCGTAATTTAACGCTGTGCAAAATTTGGGAAGTTTTGGGAGACGTGAAAATTTTCAAGATTTTTTACTTGTTGCGACTCGAGGTGAAAAACTTGAAAATCATGAACTCTAAATAAAACTTGGCTGATTTTTTTAGTATATGATTATTTTGGCGTAATTTAACGCTGTGCAAAATTTGGGGAATTTTGGGAGCGGTGAAAATTTTCGAGATTTTGGACTTGTGACAACTCGAGGTGAAAAACTCCAAAATCATAGGCTGATTTTTTTAGTATATGATTATTTTGGCGTAAATAACGCTGTGCAAAATTTGGGTAAAATTGGGAGGTGAAATTTTTGGATATTTTTGACTGGTGACAACTCAAGGTGAAAAACTCGAAAATCATGTATTCTAAAAATAGGCTGATTTTTGTAGTATATGATTATTTTGGCGTAATCTAACGCTGTGCAAAATTTAGGGAATTTTTTTAGAGCTGAAAACTTTCAAGATTTTTGACTTGTGACGACTCGAGGTGAAAAACTCGAAAATCATGAACTCCAAAAATAGGCTGATTTTTGTAGTATATGATTATTTTGACGTAATCTAACGCTGTGCAAAATTTAGGGAATTTTTTTAGAGCTGAAAATTTTCAAGATTTTTGACTTGTGACGACTCGAGGTGAAAAACTCGAAAATCATGAACTCCAAAAATAGGCTGATTTTTGTAGAATACGTTTATTTTGGCGTAATTTAACGCTGTGCAAAATTTGAGGAATTTTGAGAGAGGTGAATATTCTCAAGATTTTTGACTTGTGACGACTCGAGGTGAAAAACTCGAAAATCATGAACTCTAAAAATAGGCTGATTTTTTTAGTATATGATTATTTTGGAGTAATTTAACCCTGTGCAAAATTTTTGTAGAATATGATTATTTTGGCTTAATTGAACATTTTCAAGATTTTTGACTTGTGACAACTCGAGGTGAAAAACTCGAAAATCATGAACTCTAAAAATAGGCTAATTTTTTTAGTATATGATTATGTGCAAAATTTAGGGAATTTTTTGAGAGCTGAAAATTTTCAAGATTTTTGACTTGTGACGACTCGAGGTGAAAAACTCGAAAATCATGAACTCCAAAAATAGGCTGATTTTTGTAGAATATGATTATTTTTGAGAAATTTTGAGAGAGGTGAATATTCCCAAGATTTTTGACTTGTGACGACTCGAGGTGAAAAACTCGAAAATCATGATCTCTAAAAATAGGCTGATTTTTTTAGTATATGATTATTTTGGCGTAATTTAACGCTGTGCAAAATTTAGGGAATATTTTGAGAGCTGACTATTTTTGAGATTTTTGACTTGTGACGACTCGAGGTGAAAATTATGAACTCTAAAAATAGGCTGATTTTTGTAGTATATGATTATTTTGACGTAATTTAACGCTGTGAAAAATTTGGGGAATTTTGGGAGAGATGAACATATTCAAGATTTTTGACTTGTGACAACTCGAGGTGAAAAACTCGAAAATCATGAACTCTAAAAATAGGCTGATTTTTTTAGTATATGTATATTTTGGAGTAATTTAACCCTGTGCAAAATTTGGGGAATTTTGGGAGACGTAAAAATTTTTCAGATTTTTACGGTGAAAATTTTCAATATTTTTTTACTTGTGTCGACTCGAGGTGAAAAACTCGAAAATCGTGAACTCTAAAAATGGGCTGATTTTTGTAGTATATGATTATTTTGGCGTAATCTAACGCAGTGCAAAATTTGAAGACTTTTGGGAGAGCTGAAAATTTTTGGATATTTTTGACTTGTAACGACTCGAGGTGAAAAACTCGAAAATCATGTATTCCAAAAATTGGCTGATTTTTGTAGTATATGATTATTTTGGCGTAATCTAACGCTGTGCAAAATTTGGGAAGTTTTGGGAGACGTGAAAATTTTCAAAATTTTTTACTTGTTGCGACTCGAGGTGAAAAACTTGAAAATCATGAACTCTAAATAAAACTTGGCTGATTTTTTTAGTATATGATTATTTTGGCGTAATTTAACGCTGTGCAAAATTTGGGGAATTTTGGGAGCGGTGAAAATTTTCGAGATTTTGGACTTGTGACAACTCGAGGTGAAAAACTCCAAAATCATAGGCTGATTTTTGTAGAATATGATTAATTTGGCGTAATTTAACGCTGTGCAAAATTTGAGGAATTTTGAGAGGTGAAAATTTTCAAAATTTTTGACTTGTGACAACTCGAAGTGAAAAACTCGAAAATCATGAACTCTAAAAATAGGCTGATTTTTGTAGAATATGATTATTTTGGCGTAATTTAACGCTGTGCAAAATTTGAGGAATTTTGAGTGAGGTGAAAATTTTCAAGATTTTTAACTTGTGACAACTCAAGGTGAAAAGCTCGAAAATCATGAACTCTAAAAATGGGCTGATTTTTGTAGTATATGATTATTTTGGCGTAATCTAACGCTGTGCAAAATTTGGGGAATTTTGGGAGAGCTGAAAATTTTCAAGATTTTTGACTTGTGACGACTCGAGGTGAAAAACTCGAAAATCATGAACTCCAAAAATAGGCTGATTTTTGTAGAATATGATTATTTTTGAGAAATTTTGAGAGAGGTGAATATTCCCAAGATTGTTGACTTGTGACGACTCGAGGTGAAAAACTCGAAAATCATGATCTCTAAAAATAGGCTGATTTTTTTAGTATATGATTATTTTGGCGTAATTTAACGCTGTGCAAAATTTAGGGAATATTTTGAGAGCTGAACATTTTTAAGATTTTTGACTTGTGACGACTCGAGGTGAAAATTATGAACTCTAAAAAAGGGCTGATTTTTGTAGTATATGATTATTTTGACGTAATTTAACGCTGTGAAAAATTTGGGGAATTTTGGGAGAGATGAACATTTTCAAGATTTTTGACTTGTGACAACTCGAGGTGAAAAACTCGAAAATCATGAACTCTAAAAATAGGCTGATTTTTTTAGTATATGATTATTTTGGAGTAATTTAACCCTGTGCAAAATTTGGGGAATTTTGGGAGACGTAAAATTTTTTCAGATTTTTACGGTGAAAATTTTCAAGATTTTTTTACTTGTGTCGACTCGAGGTGAAAAACTCGAAAATCGTGTACTCTAAAAATGGGCTGATTTTTGTAGTATATGATTATTTTGGCGTAATCTAACGCAGTGCAAAATTTGGAGACTTTTGGGAGAGCTGAAAATTTTTGGATATTTTTGACTTGTAACGACTCGAAGTGAAAAACTCGAAAATCATGAACTCTAAAAATAGGCTGATTTTTTTAGTATATGATTATTTTGGCGTCATCTAACGCTGTGCAAAATTTGGGGAATTTTGGGAGAGGTGAAAATTTTCGAAATTTTTTACTTGTGACAACTCGAGGTGAAAAACTCGAAAATCATGTATTCTAAAAATAGGCTGATTTTTGTAGTATATGATTACTTTGGCGTAATCTAACGCTGTGCAAAATTTGGAGACTTTTGGGAGAACTGAAAATTTTCAAGATTTTTGACTTGTGAAGTGAAAAACTCCAAAATCATGAACTCTAAAAATAGGCTGATTTTTGTAGTATATGATTATTTTGGCGTCATCTAACGCTGTGCAAAATTTGGGGAATTTTGGGAGAGGTGAAAATTTTCGAGATGTTTTACTTGTGACAACTCGAAGGGAAAAACTTGAAACTCATGAACTCTCAAAATGGAATACTTTTTTTAGTATATGATTATTTTGGCGTAATCTAATGCTGTGCAAAATTTTCAGAATATTTTCAAGATTTTTTACTTGTGATGACTCGAGGTGAAAAACTCGAAAATCATGAACTCCAAATAAAACTTGGCTGATTTTTGTAGTATATGATTATTTTGGCGTAATTTAAAGATGTGCAAAATTTGGGGAATTTTGAGAGAGGTGAAAATTTTCAAGATTTTTGACTTGTGACGTCACGAGGTGAAAAACTCGAAAATCATGAACTCTAAAAATGGGCTGATTTTTGTAGTATATGATTATTTTGGCGTAATTTAACGCTGTGCAAAATTTGGGAAGTTTTGGGAGACGTGAAAATTTTCAAGATTTTTTACTTGTTGCGACTCGAGGTGAAAAACTTGAAAATCATGAACTCTAAATAAAACTTGGCTGATTTTTTTAGTATATGATTATTTTGGCGTAATTTAACGCTGTGCAAAATTTGGGGAATTTTGGGAGCGGTGAAAATTTTCGAGATTTTGGACTTGTGACAACTCGATGTGAAAAACTCCAAAATCATAGGCTGATTTTTTTAGTATATGATTATTTTGGCGTAAATAACGCTGTGCAAAATTTGGGTAAAATTGGGAGGTGAAATTTTTGGATATTTTTGACTGGTGACAACTCGAGGTGAAAAACTCGAAAATCATGTATTCTAAAAATAGGCTGATTTTTGTAGTATATGATTATTTTGGCGTAATCTAACGCTGTGCAAAATTTAGGGAATTTTTTTAGAGCTGAAAATTTTCAAGATTTTTGACTTGTGACGACTCGAGGTGAAAAACTCGAAAATCATGAACTCCAAAAATAGGCTGATTTTTGTAGTATATGATTATTTTGACGTAATCTAACGCTGTGCAAAATTTAGGGAATTTTTTTAGAGCTGAAAATTTTCAAGATTTTTGACTTGTGACGACTCGAGGTGAAAAACTCGAAAATCATGAACTCCAAAAATAGGCTGATTTTTGTAGAATACGTTTATTTTGGCGTAATTTAACGTTGTGCAAAATTTGAGGAATTTTGAGAGAGGTGAATATTCTCAAGATTTTTTACTTGTGACGACTCGAGGTGAAAAACTCGAAAATCATGAACTCTAAAAATAGGCTGATTTTTTTAGTATATGATTATTTTGGAGTAACTTAACCCTGTGCAAAATTTTTGTAGAATATGATTATTTTGGCGTAATTGAAAATTTTCAAGATTTTTGACTTGTGACAACTCGAGGTGAAAAACTCGAAAATCATGAACTCTAAAAATAGGCTAATTTTTTTAGTATATGATTATGTGCAAAATTTAGGGAATTTTTTGAGAGCTGAAAATTTTCAAGATTTTTGACTTGTGACGACTCGAGGTGAAAAACTCGAAAATCATGAACTCCAAAAATAGGCTGATTTTTGTAGAATATGATTATTTTTGAGAAATTTTGAGAGAGGTGAATATTCCCAAGATTTTTGACTTGTGACGACTCGAGGTGAAAAACTCGAAAATCATGATCTCTAAAAATAGGCTGATTTTTTTAGTATATGATTATTTTGGCGTAATTTAACGCTGTGCAAAATTTAGGGAATATTTTGAGAGCTGAAAATTTTTAAGATTTTTGACTTGTGACGACTCGAGGTGAAAATTATGAACTCTAAAAATAGGCTGATTTTTGTAGTATATGATTATTTTGACGTAATTTAACGCTGTGAAAAATTTGGGGAATTTTGGGAGAGATGAACATTTTCAAGATTTTTGACTTGTGACAACTCGAGGTGAAAAACTCGAAAATCATGAACTCTAAAAATAGGCTGATTTTTTTAGTATATGTATATTTTGGAGTAATTTAACCCTGTGCAAAATTTGGGGAATTTCGGGAGACGTAAAAATTTTTCAGATTTTTACGGTGAAAATTTTCAAGATTTTTTTACTTGTGTCGACTCGAGGTGAAAAACTCGAAAATCGTAAACTCTAAAAATGGGCTGATTTTTGTAGTATATGATTATTTTGGCGTAATCTAACGCAGTGCAAAATTTGGAGACTTTTGGGAGAGATGAAAATTTTTGGATATTTTTGACTTGTAACGACTCGAGGTGAAAAACTCGAAAATCATGTATTCTAAAAATAGGCTGATTTTTGTAGTATATGATTATTTTGGCATAATCTAACGCTGTGCAAAATTTGGGAAGTTTTGGGAGACGTGAAAATTTTCAAGATTTTTTACTTGTTGCGACTCGAGGTGAAAAACTTGAAAATCATGAACTCTAAATAAAACTTGGCTGATTTTTTTAGTATATGATTATTTTGGCGTAATTTAACGCTGTGCAAAATTTGGGGAATTTTGGGAGCGGTGAAAATTTTCGAGATTTTGGACTTGTGACAACTCGAGGTGAAAAACTCCAAAATCATAGGCTGATTTTTGTAGAATATGTTTATTTTGGCGTAATTTAACGCTGTGCAAAATTTGAGGAATTTTGAGAGAGGTGAAAATTTTCAAAATTTTTGACTTGTGACAACTCGAAGTGAAAAACTCGAAAATCATGAACTCTAAAAATAGGCTGATTTTTGTATAATATGATTATTTTGGCGTAATTTAACGCTGTGCAACATTTGAGTAATTTTGAGTGAGGTGAAAATTTTCAAGATTTTTAACTTGTGACAACTCAAGGTGAAAAGCTCGAAAATCATGAACTCTAAAAATAGGCTGATTTTTGTAGTATATGATTATTTTGGCGTAATCTAACGCTGTGCAAAATTTGGGGAATTTTGGGAGAGCTGAAAATTTTCAAGATATTTGACTTGTGAAGTGAAAAACTCCAAATCATGAACTCTAAAAATAGGCTGATTTTTATAGTATATGATTATTTTGGCGTCATCTAACGCTGTGCAAAATTTGGGGAATTTTGTGAGAGGTGAAAATTTTCGAAATTTTTTACTTGTGACAACTCGAGGTGAAAAACTCGAAAATCATGTATTCTAAAAATAGGCTGATTTTTGTAGTATATGATTATTTTGGCGTCATCTAACGCTGTGCAAAATTTGGGGAATTTTGGGAGAGGTGAAAATTTTCGAGATGTTTTACTTGTGACAACTCGAGGGGAAAAACTTGAAACTCATGAACTCTCAAAATGGGATACTTTTTTTAGTATATGATTATTTTGGCGTAATCTAATGCTGTGCAAAATTTGCAGAATATTTTCAAGATTTTTTACTTGTGATGACTCGAGGTGAAAAACTCGAAAATCATGAACTCCAAATAAAAATAGGCTGATTTTTGTAGTATATGATTATTTTGGCGTAATTTAAAGATGTGCAAAATTTGGGGAATTTTGAGAGAGGTGAAAATTTTCAAGATTTTTGACTTGTGATGTCACGAGGTGAAAAACTCGAAAATCATGAACTCTAAAAATAAGCTGATTTTTTTAATATATGATTATTTTGGAGTAATTTAACCCTGTGCAAAATTTTTGTAGAATATGATTATTTTGGCGTAATTGAAAATTTTCAAGATTTTTGATTTGTGACAACTCGAGGTGAAAAACTCGAAAATCATGAACTCTAAAAATAGGCTAATTTTTTTAGTATATGATTATGTGCAAAATTTAGGGAATTTTTGAGAGCTGAAAATTTTCAAGATTTTTGACTTGTGACGACTCGAGGTGAAAAACTCGAAAATCATGAACTCCAAAAATAGGCTGATTTTTGTAGAATATGATTATTTTTGAGAAATTTTGAGAGAGGTGAATATTCCCAAGATTTTTGACTTGTGACGACTCGAGGTGAAAAACTCGAAAATCATGATCTCTAAAAATAGGCTGATTTTTTTAGTATATGATTATTTTGGCGTAATTTAACGCTGTGCAAAATTTAGGGAATATTTTGAGAGCTGAAAATTTTTAAGATTTTTGACTTGTGACGGCTCGAGGTGAAAATTATGAACTCTAAAAATAGGCTGATTTTTGTAGTATATGATTATTTTGACGTAATTTAACGCTGTGAAAAATTTGGGGAATTTTGGGAGAGATGAACATTTTCAAGATTTTTGACAACTCGAGGTGAAAAACTCGAAAATCATGAACTCTAAAAATAGGCTGATTTTTTTAGTATATGATTATTTTGGAGTAATTTAACCCTGTGCAAAATTTGGGGAATTTTGGGAGACGTAAAATTTTTTCAGATTTTTACGGTGAAAATTTTCAAGATTTTTTTACTTGTGTCGACTCGAGGTGAAAAACTCGAAAATCGTGTACTCTAAAAATGGGCTGATTTTTGTAGTATATGATTATTTTGGCGTAATCTAACGCAGTGCAAAATTTGTAGACTTTTGGGAGAGCTGAAAATTTTTGGATATTTTTGACTTGTAACGACTCGAGGTGAAAAACTCGAAAATCATGAACTCTAAAAAAAGGCTGATTTTTGTAGAATATGATTATTTTGGCGTAATTTAACGCTGTGCAAAATTTGAGGAATTTTTTTGAGAGGTGAATATTTTCAAGATTTTTGACTTGTGACAACTCGAGGTGAAAAACTCGAAAATCATGAACTCTAAAAATAGGCTAATTTTTTTAGTATATGATTATGTGGAAAATTTAGAGAATTTTTTGAGAGCTGAATATTCTCAAGATTTTTGACTTGTGACGACTCGAGGTGAAAAACTCGAAAATCATGAACTCCAAAAATAGGCTGATTTTTGTAAAATATTATTATTTTTGAGGAATTTTGAGAGAGGTGAAAATTTTCAAGATTTTTGACTTGTGACGACTCGAGGTGCAAAACTCGAAAATCATGAACTCTAAAAATGGGCAGATTTTTGTAGTATATGATTATTTTGGCGTAATCTAACGCTGTGCAAAATTTGGGGAATTTTGGGAGAGCTGAAAATTTTCAAGATTTTTGACTTGTGACGACTCGAGGTGGAAAACTCGAAAATCATGAACCCTAAAAATAGGCTGATTTTTGTAGAATATGATTATTTTGGCGTAATTTAACGCTGTGCAAAATTTCAGGAATTTTGAGAGAGGTGAAAATTTCCAAAATTTTTGACTTGTGACAACTCGAAGTGAAAAACTCGAAAATCATGAACTCTAAAAATAGGCTGATTTTTGTAGAATATGATTATTTTGGCGTAATTTAACGCTGTGCAAAATTTGAGGAATTTTGAGAGAGGTGAAAATTTTCAAGATTTTTGACTTGTGACAACTCGAGGTGAAAAACTCGAAAATCATGAACTCTAAAAATAGGATAATTTTTTTAGTATATGATTATGTGCAAAATTTAGGGAATTTTTTGAGAGCTGAAAATTTTCAAGATTTTTGACTTGTGACGACTCGAGGTGAAAAACTCGAAAATCAGGAACTCCAAAAATAGGCTGATTTTTGTAGAATATGATTATTTTTGAGGAATTTTGAGAGAGGTGAATATTCCCAAGATTTTTGACTTGTGACGACTCGAGGTGAAAAACTCGAAAATCATGATCTCTAAAAATAGGCTGATTTTTTTAGTATATGATTATTTTGGCGTAATTTAACGGTGTGCAAAATTTGAGGAATTTTGAGAGAGTTGAAAATTTTCAAGATTTTTGACTTGTGACAACTCGAGGTGAAAAACTCGAAAATCATGAACTCTAAAAATGGGCTGATTTTTGTAGTATATGATTATTTTGGCGTAATTTAACGCTGTGCAAAATTTGGGGAATTTTGGGAGAGATGAACATTTTCGAGATTTTTAACTTGTGACAACTCGAGGTGAAAAACTCGAAATCATGAACTCTAAAAATAGGCTGATTTTTTTAGTATATGATTATTTTGGAGTAATTTAACCCTGTGCAAAATTTGGGGAATTTTGGGAGACGTAAAACTTTTTCAGATTTTTACGGTGCAAATTTTCTAGATTTTTTTACTTGTGACGACTCGAGGTGAAAAACTCGAAAACCATGAACTCTAAAAATGGGCTGATTTTTGTAGTATATGATTATTTTGGCGTAATTTAACGCTGTGCAAAATTTGGGGAATTTTGGGAGAGATGAACATTTTCGAGATTTTTAACTTGTGACAAGTCGAGGTGAAAAACTCGAAAATCATGAACTCTAAAAATAGGCTGATTTTTTTAGTATATGATTATTTTGGCGTAATTTAACGCTGTGCAAAATTTAGGGAATTTTTTGAGAGGTGAAAAACTCGAAAATCATGAACTCTAAAAATAGGCTGATTTTTGTAGAATATGATTATTTTGGCGTAATTTAACGCTGTGCAAAATTTGAGGAACTTTTAAAAGAGGTGAAAATTTTCAAGATTTTTGACTTGTGACAACTCGAGGTGAAAAACTCGAAAATCATGAACTCTAAAAATAGGCTCATTTTTTTAGTATATGATTATGTGCAAAATTTAGGGAATTTTTTGAGAGCTGAAAATTTTCAAGATTTTTGACTTGTGACGACTCGAGGTGAAAAACTCGAAAATCATGAACTCTAAATATAGGCTGATTTTTGTAGAATATGATTATTTTTGAGGAATTTTGAGACAGGTGAACATTCTCAAGATTTTTGACTTGTGACGACTCGAGGTGAAAAACTCGAAAATCATGATCTCTAAAAATAGGCTGATTTGTTTAGTATATGATTATTTTGGCGTAATTTAACGCTGTGCAAAATTTAGGGAATATTTTGAGAGCTGAAAATTTTCAAGATTTTTGACTTGTGACAACTCGAGGTGAAAAACTTGAAAATCATGAACTCTAAAAATAGGCTAATTTTTTTAGTATATGATTATGTGCAAAATTTAGGGAATTTTTTGAGAGCTGAAAATTTTCAAGATTTTTGACTTGTGACGACTCGAGGTGAAAAACTCGAAAATCATGAACTCCAAAAATAAGCAGATTTTTGTAAAATATGATTATTTTTGAGGAATTTTGAGAGAGGTGAATATTCCCAAGATTTTTAACTTGTGACGACTCGAGGTGAAAAACTCGAAAATCATGATCTCTAAAAATAGGCTGATTTTTTTAGTATATGATTATTTTGGCGTAATTTAACGGTGTGCAAAATTTGAGGAATTTTGAGAGAGTTGAAAATTTTCAAGATTTTTGAGTTGTGACAACTCGAGATGAAAAACTCGAAAATCATGAACTCTAAAAATAAGCTGATTTTTTTAGTATATGATTATTTTGGAGTAATTTAACGCTGTGCAAAATTTGCGGAATTTTGAGGGAGGTGAAAATTTTCAAGATTTTTGACTTGTGACAACTCGAAGTGAAAAACTCGAAAATCATGAACTCTAAAAATAGGCTGATTTTTGTAGTATATGATTATTTTGGAGTAATTTAACCCTGTGCAAAATTTGGGGAATTTTGGGAGACGTAAAAATTTTTCAGATTTTTACGGTGAAAATTTTCAATATTTTTTTACTTGTGTCGACTCGAGGTGAAAAACTCGAAAATCGTGAACTCTAAAAATGGGCTGATTTTTGTAGTATATGATTATTTTGGCGTAATCTAACGCAGTGCAAAATTTGGAGACTTTTGGGAGAGCTGAAAATTTTTGGATATTTTTGACTTGTAACGACTCGAGGTGAAAAACTCGAAAATCATGTATTCCAAAAATTGGCTGATTTTTGTAGTATATGATTATTTTGGCGTAATTTAACGCTGTGCAAAATTTGGGGAATTTTGGGAGCGGTGAAAATTTTCGAGATTTTGGACTTGTGACAACTCGAGGTGAAAAACTCCAAAATCATAGGCTGATTTTTGTAGAATATGATTAATTTGGCGTAATTTAACGCTGTGCAAAATTTGAGGAATTTTGAGAGGTGAAAATTTTCAAAATTTTTGACTTGTGACAACTCGAAGTGAAAAACTCGAAAATCATGAACTCTAAAAATAGGCTGATTTTTGTAGAATATGATTATTTTGGCGTAATTTAACGCTGTGCAAAATTTGAGGAATTTTGAGTGAGGTGAAAATTTTCAAGATTTTTAACTTGTGACAACTCAAGGTGAAAAGCTCGAAAATCATGAACTCTAAAAATGGGCTGATTTTTGTAGTATATGATTATTTTGGCGTAATCTAACGCTGTGCAAAATTTGGGGAATTTTGGGAGAGCTGAAAATTTTCAAGATTTTTGACTTGTGACGACTCGAGGTGAAAAACTCGAAAATCATGAACTCCAAAAATAGGCTGATTTTTGTAGAATATGATTATTTTTGAGAAATTTTGAGAGAGGTGAATATTCCCAAGATTGTTGACTTGTGACGACTCGAGGTGAAAAACTCGAAAATCATGATCTCTAAAAATAGGCTGATTTTTTTAGTATATGATTATTTTGGCGTAATTTAACGCTGTGCAAAATTTAGGGAATATTTTGAGAGCTGAACATTTTTAAGATTTTTGACTTGTGACGACTCGAGGTGAAAATTATGAACTCTAAAAATAGGCTGATTTTTGTAGTATATGATTATTTTGACGTAATTTAACGCTGTGAAAAATTTGGGGAATTTTGGGAGAGATGAACATTTTCAAGATTTTTGACTTGTGACAACTCGAGGTGAAAAACTCGAAAATCATGAACTCTAAAAATAGGCTGATTTTTTTAGTATATGATTATTTTGGAGTAATTTAACCCTGTGCAAAATTTTGGGAATTTTGGGAGACGTAAAATTTTTTCAGATTTTTACGGTGAAAATTTTCAAGATTTTTTTACTTGTGTCGACTCGAGGTGAAAAACTCGAAAATCGTGTACTCTAAAAATGGGCTGATTTTTGTAGTATATGATTATTTTGGCGTAATCTAACGCAGTGCAAAATTTGGAGACTTTTGGGAGAGCTGAAAATTTTTGGATATTTTTGACTTGTAACGACTCGAAGTGAAAAACTCGAAAATCATGAACTCTAAAAATAGGCTGATTTTTTTAGTATATGATTATTTTGGCGTCATCTAACGCTGTGCAAAATTTGGGGAATTTTGGGAGAGGTGAAAATTTTCGAAATTTTTTACTTGTGACAACTCGAGGTGAAAAACTCGAAAATCATGTATTCTAAAAATAGGCTGATTTTTGTAGTATATGATTACTTTGGCGTAATCTAACGCTGTGCAAAATTTGGAGACTTTTGGGAGAACTGAAAATTTTCAAGATTTTTGACTTGTGAAGTGAAAAACTCCAAAATCATGAACTCTAAAAATAGGCTGATTTTTGTAGTATATGATTATTTTGGCGTCATCTAACGCTGTGCAAAATTTGGGGAATTTTGGGAGAGGTGAAAATTTTCGAGATGTTTTACTTGTGACAACTCGAAGGGAAAAACTTGAAACTCATGAACTCTCAAAATGGAATACTTTTTTTAGTATATGATTATTTTGGCGTAATCTAATGCTGTGCAAAATTTTCAGAATATTTTCAAGATTTTTTACTTGTGATGACTCGAGGTGAAAAACTCGAAAATCATGAACTCCAAATAAAACTTTGCTGATTTTTGTAGTATATGATTATTTTGGCGTAATTTAAAGATGTGCAAAATTTGGGGAATTTTGAGAGAGGTGAAAATTTTCAAGATTTTTGACTTGTGACGTCACGAGGTGAAAAACTCGAAAATCATGAACTCTAAAAATGGGCTGATTTTTGTAGTATATGATTATTTTGGCGTAATTTAACGCTGTGCAAAATTTGGGAAGTTTTGGGAGACGTGAAAATTTTCAAGATTTTTTACTTGTTGCGACTCGAGGTGAAAAACTTGAAAATCATGAACTCTAAATAAAACTTGGCTGATTTTTTTAGTATATGATTATTTTGGCGTAATTTAACGCTGTGCAAAATTTGGGGAATTTTGGGAGCGGTGAAAATTTTCGAGATTTTGGACTTGTGACAACTCGATGTGAAAAACTCCAAAATCATAGGCTGATTTTTTTAGTATATGATTATTTTGGCGTAAATAACGCTGTGCAAAATTTGGGTAAAATTGGGAGGTGAAATTTTTGGATATTTTTGACTGGTGACAACTCGAGGTGAAAAACTCGAAAATCATGTATTCTAAAAATAGGCTGATTTTTGTAGTATATGATTATTTTGGCGTAATCTAACGCTGTGCAAAATTTAGGGAATTTTTTTAGAGCTGAAAATTTTCAAGATTTTTGACTTGTGACGACTCGAGGTGAAAAACTCGAAAATCATGAATTCCAAAAATAGGCTGATTTTTGTAGTATATGATTATTTTGACGTAATCTAACGCTGTGCAAAATTTAGGGAATTTTTTTAGAGCTGAAAATTTTCAAGATTTTTGACTTGTGACGACTCGAGGTGAAAAACTCGAAAATCATGAACTCCAAAAATAGGCTGATTTTTGTAGAATACGTTTATTTTGGCGTAATTTAACGTTGTGCAAAATTTGAGGAATTTTGAGAGAGGTGAATATTCTCAAGATTTTTTACTTGTGACGACTCGAGGTGAAAAACTCGAAAATCATGAACTCTAAAAATAGGCTGATTTTTTTAGTATATGATTATTTTGGAGTAACTTAACCCTGTGCAAAATTTTTGTAGAATATGATTATTTTGGCGTAATTGAAAATTTTCAAGATTTTTGACTTGTGACAACTCGAGGTGAAAAACTCGAAAATCATGAACTCTAAAAATAGGCTAATTTTTTTAGTATATGATTATGTGCAAAATTTAGGGAATTTTTTGAGAGCTGAAAATTTTCAAGATTTTTGACTTGTGACGACTCGAGGTGAAAAACTCGAAAATCATGAACTCCAAAAATAGGCTGATTTTTGTAGAATATGATTATTTTTGAGAAATTTTGAGAGAGGTGAATATTCCCAAGATTTTTGACTTGTGACGACTCGAGGTGAAAAACTCGAAAATCATGATCTCTAAAAATAGGCTGATTTTTTTAGTATATGATTATTTTGGCGTAATTTAACGCTGTGCAAAATTTAGGGAATATTTTGAGAGCTGAAAATTTTTAAGATTTTTGACTTGTGACGACTCGAGGTGAAAATTATGAACTTTAAAAATAGGCTGATTTTTGTAGTATATGATTATTTTGACGTAATTTAACGCTGTGAAAAATTTGGGGAATTTTGGGAGAGATGAACATTTTCAAGATTTTTGACTTGTGACAACTCGAGGTGAAAAACTCGAAAATCATGAACTCTAAAAATAGGCTGATTTTTTAGTATATGTATATTTTGGAGTAATTTAACCCTGTGCAAAATTTGGGGAATTTCGGGAGACGTAAAAATTTTTCAGATTTTTACGGTGAAAATTTTCAAGATTTTTTTACTTGTGTCGACTCGAGGTGAAAAACTCGAAAATCGTAAACTCTAAAAATGGGCTGATTTTTGTAGTATATGATTATTTTGGCGTAATCTAACGCAGTGCAAAATTTGGAGACTTTTGGGAGAGCTGAAAATTTTTGGATATTTTTGACTTGTAACGACTCGAGGTGAAAAACTCGAAAATCATGTATTCTAAAAATAGGCTGATTTTTGTAGTATATGATTATTTTGGCATAATCTAACGCTGTGCAAAATTTGGGAAGTTTTGGGAGACGTGAAAATTTTCAAGATTTTTTACTTGTTGCGACTCGAGGTGAAAAACTTGAAAATCATGAACTCTAAATAAAACTTGGCTGATTTTTTTAGTATATGATTATTTTGGCGTAATTTAACGCTGTGCAAAATTTGGGGAATTTTGGGAGCGGTGAAAATTTTCGAGATTTTGGACTTGTGACAACTCGAGGTGAAAAACTCCAAAATCATAGGCTGATTTTTGTAGAATATGATTATTTTGGCGTAATTTAACGCTGTGCAAAATTTGAGGAATTTTGAGAGAGGTGAAAATTTTCAAAATTTTTGACTTGTGACAACTCGAAGTGAAAAACTCGAAAATCATGAACTCTAAAAATAGGCTGATTTTTGTATAATATGATTATTTTGGCGTAATTTAACGCTGTGCAACATTTGAGTAATTTTGAGTGAGGTGAAAATTTTCAAGATTTTTAACTTGTGACAACTCAAGGTGAAAAGCTCGAAAATCATGAACTCTAAAAATAGGCTGATTTTTGTAGTATATGATTATTTTGGCGTAATCTAACGCTGTGCAAAATTTGGGGAATTTTGGGAGAGCTGAAAATTTTCAAGATTTTTGACTTGTGAAGTGAAAAACTCCAAATCATGAACTCTAAAAATAGGCTGATTTTTATAGTATATGATTATTTTGGCGTCATCTAACGCTGTGCAAAATTTGGGGAATTTTGTGAGAGGTGAAAATTTTCGAAATTTTTTACTTGTGACAACTCGAGGTGAAAAACTCGAAAATCATGTATTCTAAAAATAGGCTGATTTTTGTAGTATATGATTATTTTGGCGTCATCTAACGCTGTGCAAAATTTGGGGAATTTTGGGAGAGGTGAAAATTTTCGAGATGTTTTACTTGTGACAACTCGAGGGGAAAAACTTGAAACTCATGAACTCTCAAAATGGGATACTTTTTTTAGTATATGATTATTTTGGCGTAATCTAATGCTGTGCAAAATTTGCAGAATATTTTCAAGATTTTTTACTTGTGATGACTCGAGGTGAAAAACTCGAAAATCATGAACTCCAAATAAAAATAGGCTGATTTTTGTTGTATATGATTATTTTGGCGTAATTTAAAGATGTGCAAAATTTGGGGAATTTTGAGAGAGGTGAAAATTTTCAAGATTTTTGACTTGTGATGTCACGAGGTGAAAAACTCGAAAATCATGAACTCTAAAAATAAGCTGATTTTTTTAATATATGATTATTTTGGAGTAATTTAACCCTGTGCAAAATTTTTGTAGAATATGATTATTTTGGCGTAATTGAAAATTTTCAAGATTTTTGATTTGTGACAACTCGAGGTGAAAAACTCGAAAATCATGAACTCTAAAAATAGGCTAATTTTTTTAGTATATGATTATGTGCAAAATTTAGGGAATTTTTGAGAGCTGAAAATTTTCAAGATTTTTGACTTGTGACGACTCGAGGTGAAAAACTCGAAAATCATGAACTCCAAAAATAGGCTGATTTTTGTAGAATATGATTATTTTTGAGAAATTTTGAGAGAGGTGAATATTCCCAAGATTTTTGACTTGTGACGACTCGAGGTGAAAAACTCGAAAATCATGATCTCTAAAAATAGGCTGATTTTTTTAGTATATGATTATTTTGGCGTAATTTAAAGCTGTGCAAAATTTAGGGAATATTTTGAGAGCTGAAAATTTTTAAGATTTTTGACTTGTGACGGCTCGAGGTGAAAATTATGAACTCTAAAAATAGGCTGATTTTTGTAGTATATGATTATTTTGACGTAATTTAACGCTGTGAAAAATTTGGGGAATTTTGGGAGAGATGAACATTTTCAAGATTTTTGACAACTCGAGGTGAAAAACTCGAAAATCATGAACTCTAAAAATAGGCTGATTTTTTTAGTATATGATTATTTTGGAGTAATTTAACCCTGTGCAAAATTTGGGGAATTTTGGGAGACGTAAAATTTTTTCAGATTTTTACGGTGAAAATTTTCAAGATTTTTTTACTTGTGTCGACTCGAGGTGAAAAACTCGAAAATCGTAAACTCTAAAAATGGGCTGATTTTTGTAGTATATGATTATTTTGGCGTAATCTAACGCAGTGCAAAATTTGGAGACTTTTGGGAGAGCTGAAAATTTTTGGATATTTTTGACTTGTAACGACTCGAGGTGAAAAACTCGAAAATCATGTATTCTAAAAATAGGCTGATTTTTGTAGTATATGATTATTTTGGCATAATCTAACGCTGTGCAAAATTTGGGAAGTTTTGGGAGAGGTGAATATTTTCAAGATTTTTGACTTGTGACAACTCGAGGTGAAAAACTCGAAAATCATGAACTCTAAAAATAGGCTAATTTTTTTAGTATATGATTATGTGCAAAATTTAGAGAATTTTTTGAGAGCTGAATATTCTCAAGATTTTTGACTTGTGACGACTCGAGGTGAAAAACTCGAAAATCATGAACTCCAAAAATAGGCTGATTTTTGTAAAATATTATTATTTTTGAGGAATTTTGAGAGAGGTGAAAATTTTCAAGATTGTTGACTTGTGACGACTCGAGGTGCAAAACTCGAAAATCATGAACTCTAAAAATGGGCAGATTTTTGTAGTATATGATTATTTTGGCGTAATCTAACGCTGTGCAAAATTTGGGGAATTTTGGGAGAGCTGAAAATTTTCAAGATTTTTGACTTGTGACGACTCGAGGTGGAAAACTCGAAAATCATGAACCCTAAAAATAGGCTGATTTTTGTAGAATATGATTATTTTGGCGTAATTTAACGCTGTGCAAAATTTCAGGAATTTTGAGAGAGGTGAAAATTTCCAAAATTTTTGACTTGTGACAACTCGAAGTGAAAAACTCGAAAATCATGAACTCTAAAAATAGGCTGATTTTTGTAGAATATGATTATTTTGGCGTAATTTAACGCTGTGCAAAATTTGAGGAATTTTGAGAGAGGTGAAAATTTTCAAGATTTTTGACTTGTGACAACTCGAGGTGAAAAACTCGAAAATCATGAACTCTAAAAATAGGATAATTTTTTTAGTATATGATTATGTGCAAAATTTAGGGAATTTTTTGAGAGCTGAAAATTTTCAAGATTTTTGACTTGTGACGACTCGAGGTGAAAAACTCGAAAATCAGGAACTCCAAAAATAGGCTGATTTTTGTAGAATATGATTATTTTTGAGGAATTTTGAGAGAGGTGAATATTCCCAAGATTTTTGACTTGTGACGACTCGAGGTGAAAAACTCGAAAATCATGATCTCTAAAAATAGGCTGATTTTTTTAGTATATGATTATTTTGGCGTAATTTAACGGTGTGCAAAATTTGAGGAATTTTGAGAGAGTTGAAAATTTTCAAGATTTTTGACTTGTGACAACTCGAGGTGAAAAACTCGAAAATCATGAACTCTAAAAATGGGCTGATTTTTGTAGTATATGATTATTTTGGCGTAATTTAACGCTGTGCAAAATTTGGGGAATTTTGGGAGAGATGAACATTTTCGAGATTTTTAACTTGTGACAACTCGAGGTGAAAAACTCGAAATCATGAACTCTAAAAATAGGCTGATTTTTTTAGTATATGATTATTTTGGAGTAATTTAACCCTGTGCAAAATTTGGGGAATTTTGGGAGACGTAAAAATTTTTCAGATTTTTACGGTGCAAATTTTCAAGATTTTTTTACTTGTGACGACTCGAGGTGAAAAACTCGAAAACCATGAACTCTAAAAATGGGCTGATTTTTGTAGTATATGATTATTTTGGCGTAATTTAACGCTGTGCAAAATTTGGGGAATTTTGGGAGAGATGAACATTTTCGAGATTTTTAACTTGTGACAAGTCGAGGTGAAAAACTCGAAAATCATGAACTCTAAAAATAGGCTGATTTTTTTAGTATATGATTATTTTGGCGTAATTTAACGCTGTGCAAAATTTAGGGAATTTTTTGAGAGGTGAAAAACTCGAAAATCATGAACTCTAAAAATAGGCTGATTTTTGTAGAATATGATTATTTTGGCGTAATTTAACGCTGTGCAAAATTTGAGGAACTTTTAAAAGAGGTGAAAATTTTCAAGATTTTTGACTTGTGACAACTCGAGGTGAAAAACTCGAAAATCATGAACTCTAAAAATAGGCTAATTTTTTTAGTATATGATTATGTGCAAAATTTAGGGAATTTTTTGAGAGCTGAAAATTTTCAAGATTTTTGACTTGTGACGACTCGAGGTGAAAAACTCGAAAATCATGAACTCTAAATATAGGCTGATTTTTGTAGAATATGATTATTTTTGAGGAATTTTGAGACAGGTGAACATTCTCAAGATTTTTGACTTGTGACGACTCGAGGTGAAAAACTCGAAAATCATGATCTCTAAAAATAGGCTGATTTGTTTAGTATATGATTATTTTGGCGTAATTTAACGCTGTGCAAAATTTAGGGAATATTTTGAGAGCTGAAAATTTTCAAGATTTTTGACTTGTGACAACTCGAGGTGAAAAACTTGAAAATCATGAACTCTAAAAATAGGCTAATTTTTTTAGTATATGATTATGTGCAAAATTTAGGGAATTTTTTGAGAGCTGAAAATTTTCAAGATTTTTGACTTGTGACGACTCGAGGTGAAAAACTCGAAAATCATGAACTCCAAAAATAAGCAGATTTTTGTAAAATATGATTATTTTTGAGGAATTTTGAGAGAGGTGAATATTCCCAAGATTTTTAACTTGTGACGACTCGAGGTGAAAAACTCGAAAATCATGATCTCTAAAAATAGGCTGATTTTTTTAGTATATGATTATTTTGGCGTAATTTAACGGTGTGCAAAATTTGAGGAATTTTGAGAGAGTTGAAAATTTTCAAGATTTTTGAGTTGTGACAACTCGAGGTGAAAAACTCGAAAATCATGAACTCTAAAAATAAGCTGATTTTTGTAGTATATGATTATTTTGGAGTAATTTAACGCTGTGCAAAATTTGCGGAATTTTGAGGGAGGTGAAAATTTTCAAGATTTTTGACTTGTAACAACTCGAGGTGAAAAACTCGAAAATCATGAACTCTAAAAATAGGCTGATTTTTGTAGAATATGATTACTTTGGCGTCATCTAACGCTGTGCAAAATTTGGAGACTTTTGGGAGAGCTGAAAATTTTCAAGATTTTTGACTTGTGACGACTCGAGGTGAAAAACTCGAAAATCATGAACTCTAAAAATAGGCTGATTTTTTTAGTATATGATTATTTTGGAGTAATTTAACCCTGTGCAAAATTTGGGGAATTTTGGGAGACGTAAAAATTTTTCAGATTTTTACGGTGAAAATTTTCAAGATTTTTTTACTTGTGACGACTCGAGGTGAAAAACTCGAAAACCATGAACTCTAAAAATGGGCTGATTTTTGTAGTATATGATTATTTTGGCGTAATTTAACGCTGTGCAAAATTTGGGGAATTTTGGGAGAGATGAACATTTTCGAGATTTTTAACTTGTGACAACTCGAGGTGAAAACTCGAAAATCATGAACTCTAAAAATAGGCTGATTTTTTTAGTATATGATTATTTTGGCGTAATTTAACGCTGTGCAAAATTTAGGGAATTTTTTGAGAGGTGAAAAACTCGAAAATCATGAACTCTAAAAATAGGCTGATTTTTGTAGTATATGATTATTTTGGCGTAATTTAACGCTGTGCAAAATTTGAGGATCTTTTAAAAGAGGTAAAAATTTTCAAGATTTTTGACTTGTGACAACTCGAGGTGAAAAACTCGAAAATTATGAACTCTAAAAATAGGCTAATTTTTTTAGTATATGATTATGTGCAAAATTTAGGGAATTTTTTGAGAGCTGAAAATTTTCAAGATTTTTGACTTGTGACGACTCGAGGTGAAAAACTCGAAAATCATGAACTCTAAAAATAGGCTGATTTTTGTAGAATATGATTATTTTTGAGGAATTTTGAGGCAGGTGAATATTCTCATGATTTTTGACTTGTGACGACTCGAGGTGAAAAACTCGAAAATCATGATCTCTAAAAATAGGCTGATTTTTTTAGTATATGATTATTTTGGCGTAATTTAACGCTGTGCAAAATTTAGGGAATATTTTGAGAGCTTAAAATTTTCAAGATTTTTGACTTGGACGACTCGAGGTGAAAAACTCGAAAATCATGAACTCTAAAAATAGGCTGATTTTTGTAGAATATGATTACTTTGGCGTCATCTAACGCTGTGCAAAATTTGGAGACTTTTGGGAGAGCTGAAAATTTTCAAGATTTTTGACTTGTGACGACTCGAGGTGAAAAACTCGAAAATCATGAACTCTAAAAATAGGCTGATTTTTGTAGAATATGATTATTTTTGAGGAATTTTGAGACAGGTGAATATTCTCAAGATTTTTGACTTGTGACGACTCGAGGTGAAAAACTCGAAAATCATGATCTCTAAAAATAGGCTGATTTTTTTAGTATATGATTATTTTGGCATAACTTAACGCTGTGCAAAATTTGAGGAATTTTGAGACAGGTGAATATTCTCAAGATTTTTGACTTGTGACGACTCGAGGTGAAAAACTCGAAAATCATGATCTCTAAAAATAGGCTGATTTTTTTAGTATATGATTATTTTGGAGTAATTTAAAGCTGTGCAAAATTTGAGGAATTTTGAGACAGGTGAATATTCTCAAGATTTTTGACTTGTGACGACTCGAGGTGAAAAACTCGAAAATCATGATCTCTAAAAATAGGCTGATTTTTTTAGTATATGATTATTTTGGAGTAATTTAACCCTGTGCAAAATTTGTGGAATTTTGGGGGACGTAAAAATTTTTCAGATTTTTACGGTGAAAATTTTCAAGATTTTTTTACTTGTCACGACTCGAGGTGAAAAACTCGAAAATCGTGAACTCTAAAAATGGGCTGATTTTGGTAGTATATGATTATTTTGGCGTAATTTAAAGCTGTGCAAAATTTGAGGAATTTTGAGACAGGTGAATATTCTCAAGATTTTTGACTTGTGACGACCCGAGGTGAAAAACTCGAAAATCATGATCTCTAAAAATAGGCTGATTTTTTTAGTATATGATTATTTTGGAGTAATTTAACCCTGTGCAAAATTTGTGGAATTTTGGGGGACGTAAAAATTTTTCAGATTTTTACGGTGAAAATTTTCAAGATTTTTTTACTTGTCACGACTCGAGGTGAAAAACTCGAAAATCGTGAACTCTAAAAATGGGCTGATTTTGGTAGTATATGATTATTTTGGCGTAATTTAACGCTGTGCAAAATTTGGGAGAGATGAACATTTTCGAGATTTTTAACTTGTGACAGACAACTCGAGGTGAAAAACTCGAAAATCATGAACTCTAAAAATATGCTGATTTTTTTAGTATATGATTATTTTGGCGTCATCTAACGCTGTGCAAAATTTGGGGAACTTTGGGAGCGGTGAAAATTTTCGAGATTTTGGACTTGTGACGACTCGAGGTGAAAAACTCCAAAATCATGAACTCAAAAAATAGGCTGATTTTTTTAGTATATGATTATTTTGGCGTAATTTAACCCTGCGCAAAATTTGGGGAATTTTGGGAGACGTAAAAATTTTCCAGATTTTTACGGTGAAAATTTTCAAGATTTTTTTAGTTGTGACGAATCGAGGTGAAAAACTTGAAAATCATGAACTCTAAAAATGATTATTTTGGCGTAATTTAACGCTGTGCAAAATTTGGGGAATTTTGGGAGAGATGAACATTTTCAAGATTTTTAACTTGTGACAACTCGAGGTGAAAAACTCGAAAATCATGAACTCTTAAAATAGACTGATTTTTTTAGTATATGATTATATTGGCGTAATTTAACGCTGTGCAAAATTTAGGGAATTTTTTGGGAGGTGAAAAACCCGAAAATCATGAACTCTAAAAATAGGCTGATTTTTGTAGAATATGATTATTTTGGCGTAATTTAACGCTGTGCAAAATTTGAGGAATTTTGAGAGAGGTGAAAATTTTCAAGATTTTTGACTTGTGACAACTCGAGGTGAAAAACTCGAAAATCATAAACTCTAAAAATAGGCTAATTTTTTTAGTATATGATTATGTGCAAAATTTAGGGAATTTTGAGAGAGGTGAATATTTTCAAGATTTTTGACTTGTGACGACTCGAGGTGAAAAACTCTAAAATCATGAACTCCACAAATAGGCTGATTTTGTATTATATGATTATTTTGGCGTCATCTAACGCTGTGCAAAATTTGGGTAAAATTGGGAGGTGAAATTTTTGGATACTTTTGACTTGTGACAACTCGAGGTGAAAAACTCGAAAATCATGATCTCTAAAAATAGGCTGATTTTTTTAGTATATGATTATTTTGGAGTAATTTAAAGCTGTGCAAAATTTGAGGAATTTTGAGACAGGTGAATATTCTCAAGATTTTTGACTTGTGACGACTCGAGGTGAAAAACTCGAAAATCATGATCTCTAAAAATAGGCTGATTTTTTTAGTATATGATTATTTTGGAGTAATTTAACCCTGTGCAAAATTTGTGGAATTTTGGGGGACGTAAAAATTTTTCAGATTTTTACGGTGAAAATTTTCAAGATTTTTTTACTTGTCACGACTCGAGGTGAAAAACTCGAAAATCGTGAACTCTAAAAATGGGCTGATTTTGGTAGTATATGATTATTTTGGCGTAATTTAAAGCTGTGCAAAATTTGAGGAATTTTGAGACAGGTGAATATTCTCAAGATTTTTGACTTGTGACGACTCGAGGTGAAAAACTCGAAAATCATGATCTCTAAAAATAGGCTGATTTTTTTAGTATATGATTATTTTGGAGTAATTTAACCCTGTGCAAAATTTGTGGAATTTTGGGGGACGTAAAAATTTTTCAGATTTTTACGGTGAAAATTTTCAAGATTTTTTTACTTGTCACGACTCGAGGTGAAAAACTCGAAAATCGTGAACTCTAAAAATGGGCTGATTTTGGTAGTATATGATTATTTTGGCGTAATTTAACGCTGTGCAAAATTTGGGAGAGATGAACATTTTCGAGATTTTTAACTTGTGACAGACAACTCGAGGTGAAAAACTCGAAAATCATGAACTCTAAAAATATGCTGATTTTTTTAGTATATGATTATTTTGGCGTCATCTAACGCTGTGCAAAATTTGAGGAATTTTGAGAGAGGTGAATATTCTCAAGATTTTTGACTTGTGACGACTCGAGGTGAAAAACTTGAAACTCATGAACTCTAAAAATAGGCTGATTTTTTTAGTATATGATTATTTTGGCGTAATTTAACCCTGCGCAAAATTTGGGGAATTTTGGGAGACGTAAAAATTTTCCAGATTTTTTTAGTTGTGACGAATCGAGGTGAAAAACTTGAAAATCATGAACTCTAATGATTATTTTGGCGTAATTTAACGCTGTGCAAAATTTGGGGAATTTTGGGAGAGATGAACATTTTCAAGATTTTTAACTTGTGACAACTCGAGGTGAAAAACTCGAAAATCATGAACTCTTAAAATAGACTGATTTTTTTAGTATATGATTATATTGGCGTAATTTAACGCTGTGCAAAATTTAGGGAATTTTTTGAGAGGTGAAAAACTCGAAAATCATGAACTCTAAAAATAGGCTGATTTTTGTAGAATATGATTATTTTGGCGTAATTTAACGCTGTGCAAAATTTGAGGAATTTTGAGAGAGGTGAAAATTTTCAAGATTTTTGACTTGTGACAACTCGAGGTGAAAAACTCGAAAATCATAAACTCTAAAAATAGGCTAATTTTTTTAGTATATGATTATGTGCAAAATTTAGGGAATTTTGAGAGAGGTGAATATTTTCAAGATTTTTGACTTGTGACGACTCGAGGTGAAAAACTCTAAAATCATGAACTCCACAAATAGGCTGATTTTGTATTATATGATTATTTTGGCGTCATCTAACGCTGTGCAAAATTTGGGTAAAATTGGGAGGTGAAATTTTTGGATACTTTTGACTTGTGACAACTCGAGGTGAAAAACTCGAAAATCATGAACTCTAAAAATAGGCTGATTTTTGTAGTATATGATTATTTTGGCGTAATCTAACGCTTTGCAAAATTTAGGGAATTTTTTGAGAGCTGAAAATTTTCAAGATTTTTGACTTGTGACGACTCGAGGTGAAAAACTCGAAAATCATGAACTCTAAAAATAGCCTGATTTTTGTAGAATATGTTTATTTTGGCGTAATTTAACGCTGTGTTAAATTTGAGGAATTTTGGGAGAGGTGAAAATTTTCAAGATTTTTGACTTCTGACGACTCGAGGTGAAAAACTCGAAAATCATGAACTCTAAAAATAGCCTGATTTTTGTAGTATATGATTATTTTTGCGTAATTTAACGCTGTGCAAAATTTGGGGAATTTTGGGAGAGATGAACATTTTCGAGATTTTTAACTTGTGACACACGAGGTGAAAAACTCGAAAATCATGAACTCTAAAAATAGGCTGATTTTTTTAATATATGATTATTTTGGCGTAAATAACGCTGTGCAAAATTTGGGTATGATTGGGAGGTGAAATTTTTGGATATTTTTGACTTGTGACAACTCGAGGTAAAAAACTCGAAAATCATGAACTCTAAAAATAAGCTGATTTTTTTAGTATATGATTATTTTGGGATAATTTAACGCTGTGCAAAACTTAGGGAATTTTTTGAGAGCTGAAAATTTTCAAGATTTTTGACTTGTGACAACTCGAGGTGAAAAACTCGAAAATCATGAACTCTAAAAATAAGCTTATTTTTTTAGTATATGATTATTTTGGAGTAATTTAACGCTGTGCAAAATTTGGGGAATTTTTTGAGAGCTGAAAATTTTCAATATTTCTGACTTGTGACGACTCGAGGTGAAAAACTCGAAAATCATGAACTCCAAAAATAGGCTGATTTTTGTAGTATATGATTATTTTGGCGTAATTTAACGCTGGGCAAAATTTGGGGAATATTGGAAGGTGAAAATTTTCGATATTTTTGACTTGTGACAACTCGAGGTGAAAAACTCGAAAATCATGTATTCTAAAAATAGGCTGATTTTTGTAGAATATGTTTATTTTGGCGTAATTTAACGCTGTGCAAAATTTGAGGAATTTTGAGAGAGGTGAAAATTTTCAAGATTTTTGACTTGTGAAGGAAAAACTCCAAAATCATGAACTCTAAAAATAGGCTGATTTTTATAGTATATGATTATTTTGGCGTCATCTAACGCTGTGCAAAATTTGGGGAATTTTGGGAGCGGTGAAAATTTTCGAAATTTTTTACTTGTGACAACTCGAGGTGGAAAACTTGAAAATCATGTATTCTAAAAATAGGCTGATTTTTGTAGTATATGATTACTTTGGCGTAATCTAACGCTGTGCAAAATTTGGGGAATTTTGGGAGAGGTGAAAATTTTCGAGATGTTTTACTTGTGACAACTCGAGGGGAAAAACTTGAAACTCATGAACTCTCAAAATGGGATACTTTTTTTAGTATATGATTATTTTGGCGTAATCTAATGCTGTGCAAAATTTGCAGAATATTTTCAAGATTTTTGACTTGTGACGACTCGAGGTGAAAAACTCGAAAATCATGAACTCCAAATAAAAATAGGCTGATTTTTGTAGTATATGATTATTTTGGCGTAATTTAAAGATGTGCAAAATTTGAGGAATTTTGAGAGAGGTGAAAATCATGAACTCTAAAAATGAGCTGATTTTTGTAGTATATGATTATTTTGGCGTAATTTAACACTGTGCAAAATTTGGGAAGTTTTGGGAGACGTGAAAATTTTCAAGATTTTTTACTTGTTGCGACTCGAAGTGAAAAACTTGAAAATCATGAACTCTAAATAAAACTTGGCTGATTTTTTTAGTATATGATTATTTTGGCGTAATTTAACGCTGTGCAAAATTTGGGGAATTTTGGGAGCGGTGAAAATTTTCGAGATTTTCGACTTGTGACAACTCGAGGTGAAAAACTCCAAAATCATGAACTCAAAAATAGGCTGATTTTTTTAGTATATGATTATTTTGGCGTAAATAACGCTGTGCAAAATTTGGGTAAAACTGGGAGGTGAAATTTTTGGATATTTTTGACTTGTGACGACTCGAGGTGAAAAACTCGAAAATCATGATCTCTAAAAATAGGCTGATTTTTGTAGTATATGATTATTTTGGCGTAATTTAACGCTGTGCAAAATTTAGGGAATATTTTGAGAGCTGAAATTTTTCAAGATTTTTGACTTGTGACGACTCGAGGTGAAAAACTCGAAAATTATGAACTCTAAAAATAGGCTGATTTTTGTAGTATATGATTATTTTGACGTTTTTTAACGCTGTGAAAAATTTGGGGAATTTTGGGAGAGATGAACATTTACAAGATTTTTGACTTGTGACAACTCGAGGTGAAAAACTCGAAAATCATGAACTCTAAAAATAGGCTAATTTTTTTAGTATATGATTATGTGCAAAATTTAGGGAATTTTTTGAGAGCTGAAAATTTTCAAGATTTTTGACTTGTGACGACTCGAGGTGAAAAACTCGAAAATCATGAACTCTAAAAATAGGATGATTTTTGTAGAATATGATTATTTTTGAGGAATTTTGAGACAGGTGAAAATTCTCAAGATTTTTGACTTGTGACGGCTCGAGGTGAAAAACTCAAAAATCATGATCTCTAAAAATAGGCTGATTTTTTTAGTATATGATTATTTTGGGGTAATTTAACGCTGTGCAAAATTTAGGGAATAATTTGAGAGCTGAAAATTTTCAAGATTTTTGACTTGGACGACTCGAGGTGAAAAACTCGAAAATCATGAACTCTAAAAATAGGCTGATTTTTGTAGAATATGATTATTTTGGCGTAATTTAAAGCTGTGCAAAATTTGAGGAATTTTGAGAGAGGTGAATATTCTCAAGATTTTTTAGTATATGATTATTTTGGCATAACTTAACGCTGTGCAAAATTTTGGGAATTTTAGGAGAGGTGAAAATTTTCATGTTTTTGACTTTTGAGACGACTCGAGGTGAAAAACTCAAAAATCATGAACTCTAAAAATAGGCTGATTTTTGTAGAATATGATTATTTTGGCGTAATTTAAAGCTGTGCAAAATTTGAGGAATTTTGAGAGAGGTGAATATTCTCAAGATTTTTGACTTGTGACGACTCGAGGTGTAAAACTCGAAAATCATAAACTCTAAAAATGGGATGATTTTTTTAGTATATGATTATTTTGGCATAACTTAACGCTGTGCAAAATTTTGGGAATTTTAGGAGAGGTGAAAATTTTCATGTTTTTGACTTTTGAGACGACTCGAGGTGAAAAACTCAAAAATCATGAACTCTAAAAATAGGCTGATTTTTGTAGAATATGATTATTTTGGCGTAATTTAAAGCTGTGCAAAATTTGAGGAATTTTGAGAGAGGTGAATATTCTCAAGATTTTTGACTTGTGACGACTCGAGGTGTAAAACTCGAAAATCATAAACTCTAAAAATAGGCTGATTTTTTTAGTATATGATTATTTTGGAGTAATTTAACCCTGTGCAAAATTTGTGGAATTTTGGGAGACGTAAAAATTTTTCAGATTTTTACGGTGAAAATTTTCAAGATTTTTTTACTTGTGACGACTCGAGGTGAAAAACTCGAAAATCGTGAACTCTAAAAATGTGCTGATTTTGGTAGTATATGATTATTTTGGCGTAATTTAACGCTGCGCAAAATTTGGGTGAGATGAAAATTTTCGAGATTTTTAACTTGTGACAACTCGAGGTGAAAAACTCGAAAATCATGAACTCTAAAAATATGCTGATTTTTTTAGTATATGATTATTTTGGCGTAAATAACGCTGTGCAAAATTTGGGTAATATTGGAAGGTGAAAATTTTCGATATTTTTTACTTGTGACAACTCGAGGGGAAAAACTCGAAAATCATGAACTCCAATAATAGGCTGATTTTGTATTATATGATTATTTTGGCGTCATCTAACGCTGTGCAAAATTTGAGGAATTTTGAGAGAGGTGAATATTCTCAAGATTTTTGACTTGTGACGACTCGAGGTGAAAATCTCGAAACTCATGAACTCTAAAAATAGGCTGATTTTTTAGTATATGATTATTTTGGCGTAATTTAACCCTGCGCAAAATTTGGGGAATTTTGGGAGATGTAAAAATTTTCCAGATTTTCACGGTGAAAATTTTCAAGATTTTTTTAGTTGTGACGAATCGAGGTGAAAAACTTGAAAATCATGAACTCTAAAAATGATTATTTTGGCGTAATTTAACGCTGTGCAAAATTTGGGGAATTTTGGGAGAGATGAACATTTTCGAGATTTTTAACTTGTGACAACTCGAGGTGAAAAACTCGAAAATCATGAACTCTAAAAATAGGCTGATTTTTTTAGTATATGATTATTTTGGCGTAATCTAACGCTTTGCAAAATTTAGGGAATTTTTTGAGAGCTGAAAATTTTCAAGATTTTTGACTTGTGACGACTCGAGGTGAAAAACTCGAAAATCATGAACTCTAAAAATAGCCTGATTTTTGTAGAATATGTTTATTTTGGCGTAATTTAACGCTGTGCAAAATTTGAGGAATTTTGAGAGAGGTGAAAATTTTCAAGATTTTTGACTTGTGACAACTCGAGGTGAAAAACTCGAAAATCATGAACTCTAAAAATAGGCTGATTTTTGTAGAATATAATTATTTTGGCGTAATTCAACGCTGTGCAAAATTTGAGGAATTTTGAGAGAGGTGAAAATTTTCAAGATTTTTGACTTGTGACAACTCGAGGTGAAAAACTCGAAAATCATGAACTCTAAAAATAGGCTGATTTTTATAGTATATGATTATTTTGGCGTCATCTAACGCTGTGCAAAATTTGGGGAATTTTGGGAGCGGTGAAAATTTTCGAAATTTTTTACTTGTGACAACTCGAGGTGAAAAACTTGAAAATCATGTATTCTAAAAATAGGCTGATTTTTGTAGTATATGATTACTTTGGCGTAATCTAACGCTGTGCAAAATTTGGGGAATTTTGGGAGAGGTGAAAATTTTCGAGATGTTTTACTTGTGACAACTCGAGGGGAAAAACTTGAAACTCATGAACTCTCAAAATGGAATACTTTTTTTAGTATATGATTATTTTGGCGTAATCTAATACTGTGCAAAATTTGCAGAATATTTTCAAGATTTTTGACTTGTGACGACTCGAGGTGAAAAACTCCAAAATCATGAACTCCAAATAAAAATAGGCTGATTTTTGTAGTATATGATTATTTTGGCGTAATTTAAAGATGTGCAAAATTTGGGGAATTTTGAGTGAGGTGAAAATCATGAACTCTAAAAATGGGCTGATTTTTATAGTATATGATTATTTTGGCGTAATTTAACGCTGTGCAAAATTTGGGAAGTTTTGGGAGACGTGAAAATTTTCAAGATTTTTTACTTGTTGCGACTCGAGGTGAAAAACTTGAAAATCATGAACTCTAAATAAAACGTAGCTGATTTTTTTAGTATATGATTATTTTGGCGTAATTTAACGCTGTGCAAAATTTGGGGAATTTTGGGAGCGGTGAAAATTTTCGAGATTTTCGACTTGTGACAACTCGAGGTGAAAAACTCCAAAATCATGAACTCAAAAATAGGCTGATTTTTTTAGTATATGATTATTTTGGCGTAAATAACGCTGTGCAAAATTTGGGTAAAATTGGGAGGTGAAATTTTTGGATATTTTTGACTTGTGACGACTCGAGGTGAAAAACTCGAAAATCATGATCTCTAAAAATAGGCTGATTTTTTTAGTATATGATTATTTTGGCGTAATTTAACGCTGTGCAAAATTTAGGGAATATTTTGAGAGCTGAAATTTTTCAAGATTTTTGACTTGTGACGACTCGATGTGAAAAACTCGAAAATTATGAACTCTAAAAATAGGCTGATTTTTATAGTATATGATTATTTTGACGTTTTTTAACGCTGTGAAAAATTTGGGGAATTTTGGGAGAGATGAACATTTACAAGATTTTTGACTTGTGACAACTCGAGGTGAAAAACTCGAAAATCATGAACTCTAAAAATAGGCTGATTTTTTTAGTATATGATTATTTTGGAGTAATTTAACCCTGTGCAAAATTTGGGGAATTTTTGGGAGACGTAAAAATTTTTCAGATTTTTAGAGCTGAAAATTTTCAAGATTTTTGACTTGTGACGACTCGAGGTGAAAAACTCGAAAATCATAAACTCTAAAAATGGGCTGATTTTTTTAGTATATGATTATTTTGGCATAATTTAACCCTGCGCAAAATTTGGAGAATTTTGGGAGACGTAAAAATTTTCCAGATTTTTACGGTGAAAATTTTCAAGATTTTTTTAGTTGTGACGAATCGAGGTGAAAAACTTGAAAATCGTGAACTCTAAAAATGCTTATCTTGGCGTAATTTAACGCTGTGCAAAATTTGGGGAATTTTGGGAGAGATCAACATTTTCGAGATTTTTAACTTGTGACAACTCGAGGTGAAAAACTCGAAAATCTTGAACTCTAAAAATAGGCTGATTTTTGTAGAATATGATTATATTGGCGTAATTTAACGCTGTGCAAAATTTGAGGAATTTTTTTGAGAGGTGAAAATTTTCAAGATTTTTGAATTGTGACAACTCGAGGTGAAAAACTCGAAAATCATGAACTCTAAAAATAGGCTAATTTTTTTAGTATATGATTATGTGCAAAATTTAGGGAATTTTTTGAGAGCTGAATATTCTCAAGATTTTTGACTTGTGACGACTCGAGGTGAAAAACTCGAAAATCATGAACTCCAAATAAAAATAGGCTGATTTTTGTAGAATATGATTATTTTTGAGGAATTTTGAGAGGTGAAAATTTTCAAGATTTTTGACTTGTGACAACTCGAGGTGAAAAACTCGAAAATCATGAACTCTAAAAATAGGCTGATTTTTGTATTATATGATTATTTTGGCGTAATCTAACGGTGTGCAAAATTTGAGGAATTTTGAGAAAGTTGAAATATTTCAAGATTTTTGACTTGTGACAACTCGAGGTGAAAAACTCGAAAATTATGAACTCTCAAAATATGCTGATTTTTGTAGTATATGATTATTTTGACGTTTTTTAACGCTGTGAAAAATTTGGGGAATTTTGGGAGAGATGAACATTTACAAGATTTTTGACTTGTGACAACTCGAGGTGAAAAACTCGAAAATCATGAACTCTAAAAATAGGCTGATTTTTTTAGTATATGATTATTTTGGCATAATTTAACCCTGCGCAAAATTTGGGGAATTTGGGGAGAGGTTAATATACTCAAGATTTTTGACTTGTGACGACTCGAGGTGAAAAACTCGAAAATCATGAACTCCAAAAATAGGCTGATTTTTGTAGAATATGATTATTTTTGAGGAATTTTGAGAGAGGTGAAAATTTTCAAGATTTTTGACTTGTGACAACTCGAGGTGAAAAACTCGAAAATCATGAACTCCAAAAATAGGCTGATTTTTGTATTATATGATTATTTTGGCGTCATCTAACGCTGTGCAAAATTTGAGGAATTTTGAGAGAGGTTAATATACTCAAGATTTTTGACTTGTGACGACTCGAGGTGTAAAACTCGAAAATCATGAACTCTAAAAATAGGCTGATTTTTTTAGTATATGATTATTTTGGAGTAATTTAACCCTGTGCAAAATTTGGGGAATTTTGGGAGATGTAAAAATTTTTCAGATTTTTACGGTGAAAATTTTCAAGATTTTTTTACTTGTGCGACTCGAGGTGAAAAACTCGAAAACCGTGAACTCTAAAAATGGGCTGATTTTTGTAGTATATGATTATTTTGGCGTAATTTAACGCTGTGCAAAATTTGGGGAATTTTGGGAGAGATGAACATTTTCGAGATTTTTAACTTGTGACAAGTCGAGGTGAAAAACTCGAAAATCATAAACTCTAAAAATGGGCTGATTTTTTTAGTATATGATTATTTTGGCGTAATTTAACGCTGTGCAAAATTTAGGGAATTTTTTGAGAGGTGAAAAACTCGAAAATCATGAACTCTAAAAATAGGCTGATTTTTGTAGAATATGATAATTTTGGCGTAATTTAACGCTGTGCAAAATTTGAGGAACTTTTAAAAGAGGTGAAAATTTTCAAGATTTTTGACTTGTGACAACTCGAGGTGAAAAACTCGAAAATCATGAACTCTAAAAATAGGCTAATTTTTTTAGTATATGATTATGTGCAAAATTTAGGGAATTTTTTGAGAGCTGAAAATTTTCAAGATTTTTGACTTGTGACGACTCGAGGTGAAAAACTCGAAAATCATGAACTCTAAAAATAGGCTAATTTTTGTAGAATATGATTATTTTTGAGGAATTTTTAGACAGGTGAATATTCTCAAGATTTTTGACTTGTGACGACTCGAGGTAAAAAACTCGAAAATCATGATCTCTAAAAATAGGCTGATATTTTAGGTTTTGATTATTTTGGCGTAATTTAACGCTGTGCAAAATTTAGGGAATATTTTGAGAGCTGAAAATTTTCAAGATTTTTGACTTGGACGACTCGAGGTGAGAAACTCGAATATCATGAACTCTAAAAATAGGCTGATTTTTGTAGAATATGATTATTTTGGCGTAATTTAAAGCTGTGCAAAATTTGAGGAATTTTGAGAGAGGTGAATATTCTCAAGATTTTTGACTTGTGACGACTCGAGGTGTAAAACTCGAAAATCATAAACTCTAAAAATGGGCTGATTTTTTTAGTATATGATTATTTTGGCATAACTTAACGCTGTGCAAAATTTTGGGAATTTTAGGAGAGGTGAAAATTTTCATGTTTTTGACTTTTGAGACGACTCGAGGTAAAAAACTCAAAAATCATGAACTTAAAAATAGGCTGATTTTTGTAGAATATGATTATTTTGGCGTAATTTAACGCTGTGCAAAATTTGAGGAATTTTGAGAGAGGTTAATATTCTCAAGATTTTTGACTTGTGACGACTCGAGGTGAAAAACTCGAAAATCATGAACTCTAAAAATAGGCTGATTTTTTTAGTATATGATTATTTTGGAGTAATTTAACCCTGTGCAAAATTTGTGGAATTTTGGGAGACTTAAAAATTTTTCAGATTTTTACGGTGAAAATTTTCAAGATTTTTTTACTTGTGACGACTCGAGGTGAAAAACTCGAAAATCGTGAACTCTAAAAATGTGCTGATTTTGGTAGTATATGATTATTTTGGCGTAATTTAACGCTGTGCAAAATTTGGGTGAGATGAACATTTTCGAGATTTTTAACTTGTGACAACTCGAGGTGAAAAACTCGAAAATCATGAACTCTAAATATATGCTGATTTTTTTAGTATATGATTATTTTGGCGTAAATAACGCTGTGCAAAATTTGGGTAATATTGGAAGGTGAAAATTTTCGATATTTTTTACTTGTGACAACTCGAGGGGAAAAACTCGAAAATCATGAACTCCAAAAATAGGCTGATTTTGTATTATATGATTATTTTGGCGTCATCTAACGCTGTGCAAAATTTGAGGAATTTTGAGAGAGGTGAATATTCTCAAGATTTTTGACTTGTGACGACTCGAGGTGAAAATCTCGAAACTCATGAACTCTAAAAATAGGCTGATTTTTTTAGTATATGATTATTTTGGCGTAATTTAACCCTGCGCAAAATTTGGGGAATTTTGGGAGATATAAAAATTTTCCAGATTTTTACGGTGAAAATTTTCAAGATTTTTTTAGTTGTGACGAATCGAGGTGAAAAACTTGAAAATCATGAACTCTAAAAATGATTATTTTGGCGTAATTTAACGCTGTGCAAAATTTGGGGAATTTTGGGAGAGATGAACTTTTTCGAGATTTTTAACTTGTGACAACTCGAGGTGAAAAACTCGAAAATCATGAACTCTAAAAATAGGCTGATTTTTTTAGTATATGATTATTTTGGCGTAATCTAACGCTTTGCAAAATTTAGGGAATTTTTTGAGAGCTGAAAATTTTCAAGATTTTTGACTTGTGAAGTGAAAAACTCCAAAATTATGAACTTTAAAATAGGCTGATTTTTATAGTATATGATTATTTTGGCGTCATCTAACGCTGTGCAAAATTTGGGGAATTTTGGGAGCGGTGAAAATTTTCGAAATTTTTTACTTGTGACAACTCGAGGTGAAAAACTTGAAAATCATGTATTCTAAAAATAGGCTGATTTTTGTAGTATATGATTACTTTGGCGTAATCTAACGCTGTGCAAAATTTGGGGAATTTTGGGAGAGGTGAAAATTTTCGAGATGTTTTACTTGTGACAACTCGAGGGGAAAAACTTGAAACTCATGAACTCTCAAAATGGGATACTTTTTTTAGTATATGATTATTTTGGCGTAATCTAATGCTGTGCAAAATTTGCAGAATATTTTCAAGATTTTTGACTTGTGACGACTCGAGGTGAAAAACTCGAAAATCATGAACTCCAAATAAAAATAGGCTGATTTTTGTAGTATATGATTATTTTGGCGTAATTTAAAGATGTGCAAAATTTGGGGAATTTTGAGTGAGGTGAAAATCATGAACTCTAAAAATGGGCTGATTTTTGTAGTATATGATTATTTTGGCGTAATTTAACGCTGTGCAAAATTTGGGAAGTTTTGGGAGACGTGAAAATTTTCAAGATTTTTTACTTGTTGCGACTCGAGGTGAAAAACTTGAAAATCATGAACTCTAAATAAAACTTGGCTGATTTTTTTAGTATATGATTATTTTGGCGTAATTTAACGCTGTGCAAAATTTGGGGAATATTTGTGACAACTCGAGGTGAAAAACTCCAAAATCATGAACTCAAAAATAGGCTGATTTTTTTAGTATATGATTATTTTGGCGTAAATAACGCTGTGCAAAATTTGGGTAAAATTGGGAGGTGAAATTTTTGGATATTTTTGACTTGTGACGACTCGAGGTGAAAAACTCGAAAATCATGATCTCTAAAAATAGGCTGATTTTTTTAGTATATGATTATTTTGGCGTAATTTAACGCTGTGCAAAATTTAGGGAATATTTTGAGAGCTGAAATTTTTCAAGATTTTTGACTTGTGACGACTCGAGGTGAAAAACTCGAAAATTATGAACTCTAAAAATAGGCTGATTTTTGTAGTATATGATTATTTTGACGTTTTTTAACGCTGTGAAAAATTTGGGGAATTTTGGGAGAGATGAACATTTACAAGATTTTTAACTTGTGACAGCTCCAGGTAAAAAACTCGAAAATCATGAACTCTAAAAATTGGCTGATTTTTTTAGTATATGATTATTTTGGCGTAATTTAACGCTGTGTAAAATTTAGGGAATTTTTTGAGAGGTGAAAAACTCGAAAATCATGAACTCTAAAAATAGGCTGATTTTTGTAGAATATGATTATTTTGGCGTAATTTAACACTGTGCAAAATTTGAGGAATTTTGAGAGAGGTGAAAATTTTCCAGATTTTTGACTTGTGACAACTCGAGGTGAAAAACTCGAAAATCATGAACTCTAAAAATAGGCTAATTTTTTTAGTATATGATTATGTGCAAAATTTAGGGAATTTTTTGAGAGCTGAAAATTTTCAAGATTTTTGACTTGTGACGACTCGAGGTGAAAAACTTGAAAATCATGAACTCCAAAAATAGGCTGATTTTTGTAGAATATGATTATTTTTGAGGAATTTTGAGAGAGGTGAATATTCTCAAGATTTTTGACTTGTGACGACTCGAGGTGAAAAACTTGAAAATCGTGAACTCTAAAAATGATTATTTTGGCGTAATTTAACGCTGTGCAAAATTTGGGGAATTTTGGGAGAGATGAACATTTTCGAGATTTTTAACTTGTGACAACTCGAGGTGAAAAACTCGAAAATCTTGAACTCTAAAAATAGGCTGATTTTTGTAGAATATGATTATATTGGCGTAATTTAACGCTGTGCAAAATTTGAGGAATTTTTTTGAGAGGTGAAAATTTTCAAGATTTTTGACTTGTGACAACTCGAGGTGAAAAACTCGAAAATCATGAACTCTAAAAATAGGCTAATTTTTTTAGTATATGATTATGTGCAAAATTTAGGGAATTTTTTGAGAGCTGAATGTTCTTAAGATTTTTGACTTTTGACGACTCGAGGTGAAAAACTCGAAAATCATGAACTCCAAAAATAGGCTGATTTTTGTAGAATATGATTATTTTTGAGGAATTTTGAGAGATGTGAAAATTTTCAAGATTTTTGACTTGTGACAACTCGAGGTGAAAAACTCGAAAATCATGAACTCTAAAAATAGGCTGATTTTTGTATTATATGATTATTTTGGCGTAATCTAACGGTGTGCAAAATTTGAGGAATTTTGAGAGAGTTGAAAATTTTCAAGATTTTTGACTTGTGACAACTCGAGGTGAAAAACTCGAAAATCATAAACTCTAAAAATGGGCTGATTTTTTTAGTATATGATTATTTTGGCATAATTTAACTCTGCGCAAAATTTCGGGAATTTGGGGAGAGGTTAATATACTCAAGATTTTTGACTTGTGACGACTCGAGGTGAAAAACTCGAAAATCATGAACTCCAAAAATAGGCTGATTTTTGTAGAATATGATTATTTTTGTGGAATTTTGAGAGAGGTGAAAATTTTCAAGATTTTTGACTTGTGACAACTCGAAGTGAAAAACTCGAAAATCATGAACTCCAAAAATAGGCTGATTTTTGTATTATATGATTATTTTGGCGTAATTTAACGCTGTGCAAAATTTGGGGAATTTTGGGAGAGATGAACATTTTCGAGATTTTTAACTTGTGACAACTCGAGGTGAAAAACTCGAAAATCTTGAACTCTAAAAATAGGCTGATTTTTGTAGAATATGATTATATTGGCGTAATTTAACGCTGTGCAAAATTTGAGGAATTTTTTTGAGAGGTGAAAATTTTCAAGATTTTTGACTTGTGACAACTCGAGGTGAAAAACTCGAAAATCATGAACTCTAAAAATAGGCTAATTTTTTTAGTATATGATTATGTGCAAAATTTAGGGAATTTTTTGAGAGCTGAATGTTCTCAAGATTTTTGACTTTTGACGACTCGAGGTGAAAAACTCGAAAATCATGAACTCCAAAAATAGGCTGATTTTTGTAGAATATGATTATTTTTGAGGAATTTTGAGAGATGTGAAAATTTTCAAAATTTTTGACTTGTGACAACTCGAGGTGAAAAACTCGAAAATCATGAACTCTAAAAATAGGCTGATTTTTGTATTATATGATTATTTTGGCGTAATCTAACGGTGTGCAAAATTTGGGGAATTTTGGGAGAGATGAACATTTTCGAGATTTTTAACTTGTGACAACTCGAGGTGAAAAACTCGAAAATCATAAACTCTAAAAATGGGCTGATTTTTTTAGTATATGATTATTTTGGCATAATTTAACCCTGCGCAAAATTTGGGGAATTTTGGGAGACGTAAAAGTTTTTCAGATTTTTACGGTGAACATTTTCAAGATTTTTTTACTTGTGACGACTCGATGTGAAAAACTCGAAAACCATGAACTCTAAAAATGGGCTGATTTTTGTAGTATATGATTATGTGCAAAATTTAGGGAATTTTTTGAGAGCTGAAAATTTTCAAGATTTTTGACTTGTGACGACTCGAGGTGAAAAACTCGAAAATCATGAACTCTAAAAATAAACTAATTTTTGTAGAATATGATTATTTTTGAGGAATTTTTAGACAGGTGAATATTCTCAAGATTTTTGACTTGTGACGACTCGAGGTGAAAAACTCGAAAATCATGATCTCTAAAAATAGGCTGATATTTTAGGTTTTGATATTTTGGCGTAATTTAACGCTGTGCAAAATTTAGGGAATATTTTGAGAGCTGAAAATTTTCAAGATTTTTGACTTGGACGACTCGAGGTGAAAAACTCGAAAATCATGAACTCTAAAAATAGGCTGATTTTTGTAGAATATGATTATTTTGGCGTAATTTAAAGCTGTGCAAAATTTGAGGAATTTTGAGAGAGGTGAATATTCTCAAGATTTTTGACTTGTGACGACTCGAGGTGTAAAACTCGAAAATCATAAACTCTAAAAATGGGATGATTTTTTTAGTATATGATTATTTTGGCATAACTTAACGCTGTGCAAAATTTTGGGAATTTTAGGAGAGGTGAAAATTTTCATGTTTTTGACTTTTGAGACGACTCGAGGTGAAAAACTCAAAAATCATGAACTTAAAAATAGGCTGATTTTTGTAGAATATGATTATTTTGGCGTAATTTAACGCTGTGCAAAATTTGAGGAATTTTGAGAGAGGTTAATATTCTCAAGATTTTTGACTTGTGACGACTCGAGGTGAAAAACTCGAAAATCATGAACTCTAAAAATAGGCTGATTTTTTTAGTATATGATTATTTTGGAGTAATTTAACCCTGTGCAAAATTTGTGGAATTTTGGGAGACGTAAAAATTTTTCAGATTTTTAAGGTGAAAATTTTCAAGATTTTTTTACTTGTGACGACTCGAGGTGAAAAACTCGAAAATCGTGAACTCTAAAAATGTGCTGATTTTGGTAGTATATGATTATTTTGGCGTAATTTAACGCTGTGCAAAATTTGGGTGAGATGAACATTTTCGAGATTTTTAACTTGTGACAACTCGAGGTGAAAAACTCGAAAATCATGAACTCTAAAAATATGCTGATTTTTTTAGTATATGATTATTTTGGCGTAAATAACGCTGTGCAAAATTCGGCTAATATTGGAAGGTGAAAATTTTCGATATTTTTTACTTGTGACAACTCGAGGGGAAAAACTCGAAAATCATGAACTCCAAAAATAGGCTGATTTTGTATTATATGATTATTTTGGAGTCATCTAACGCTGTGCAAAATTTGAGGAATTTTGAGAGAGGTGAATATTCTCAAGATTTTTGACTTGTGACGACTCGAGGTGAAAATCTCGAAACTCATGAACTCTAAAAATAGGCTGATTTTTTTAGTATATGATTATTTTGGCGTAATTTAACCCTGCGCAAAATTTGGGAATTTTGGGAAATGTAAAAATTTTCCAGATTTTTACGGTGAAAATTTTCAAGATTTTTTTAGTTGTGACGAATCGAGGTGAAAAACTTGAAAATCATGAACTCTAAAAATGATTATTTTGGCGTAATTTAACGCTTTGCAAAATTTAGGGAATTTTTTGAGAGCTGAAAATTTTCAAGATTTTTGACTTGTGACGACTCGAGGTGAAAAACTCGAAAATCATGAACTCTAAAAATGGGATGATTTTTTTAGTATATGATTATTTTGGCATAACTTAACGCTGTGCAAAATTTGGGGAATATTGGGAGAGATGAACATTTTCGAGATTTTTAACTTGAAAAACTCGAAAATCATGAACTCTAAAAATAGGCTGATTTTTTTAGTATATGATTATTTTGGCGTAATCTAACGCTTTGCAAAATTTAGGGAATTTTTTGAGAGCTGAAAATTTTCAAGATTTTTGACTTGTGACGACTCGAGGTGAAAAACTCGAAAATCATGAACTCTAAAAATAGCCTGATTTTTGTAGAATATGTTTATTTTGGCGTAATTTAACGCTGTGCAAAATTTGAGGAATTTTGAGAGAGGTGAAAATTTTCAAGATTTTTGACTTGTGACAACTCGAGGTGAAAAACTCGAAAATCATGAACTCTAAAAATAGGCTGATTTTTGTAGAATATGATTATTTTGGCGTAATTTAACGCTGTGCAAAATTTGAGGAATTTTGAGAGAGGTGAAAATTTTCAAGATTTTTGACTTGTGACAATTCGAGGTGAAAAACTCGAAAATCATGAACTCTAAAAATAGGCTGATTTTTTTAGTATATGATTATTTTGGCGTAAATAAAGCTGGGCAAAATTTGGGTAAAATTATGAGGTGAAATTTTTGGATATTTTTGACTTGTGACAACTCGAGGTGAAAAACTCGAAAATCATGTATTCTAAAAATAGGCTGATTTTTGTAGTATATGATTTTTTTGGCGTAATCTAACGCTGTGCAAAATTTAGGGAATTTTTTGAGAGCTGAAAATTTTCAAGATTTTTGACTTGTGACGACTCGAGGTGAAAAACTCGAAAATCATGAACTCTAAAAATAGCCTGATTTTTGTAGAATATGTTTATTTTGGCGTAATTTAACGCTGTGCAAAATTTGAGGAATTTTGAGAGAGGTGAAAATTTTCAAGATTTTTGACTTGTGACTACTCGAGGTGAAAAACTCGAAAATCATGAACTCTAAAAATAGGCTTATTTTTTTAGTATATGGTTTTTTTGGCGTAATTTAACGCTGTGAAAAATTTAGGGAATGTTTTGAGAGCTGAAAATTTTCAAGATTTTTGACTTGTGACGACTCGAGGTGAAAAACTCGAAAATCATGAACTCCAAAAATAGGCTGATTTCTGTATTATATGATTATTTTGGCGTCATCTAACGCTGTGCAAAATTTAAGGAATTTTGAGAGAGGTGAATATTATCAAGTTTTTTGACTTGTGACGACTCGAGGTGAAAAACTCGAAAATCATGAACTCTAAAAATAGGCTGATTTTTTTAGTATATGATTATTTTGGAGTAATTTAACCCTGTGCAAAATTTGGGGAATTTTGGGAGACGTAAAAATTTTTCAGATTTTTACGGTGAAAATTTTCACGATTTTTTTACTTGTGACGACTCGAGGTGAAAAACTCGAAAATCGTAACTCTAAAAATGGGCAGATTATTGTAGTATATGATTATTTTGGCGTAATATAACGCTGTGCAAAATTTGGGGAATTTTGGGAGAGATGAACATTTTCGAGATTTTTAACTTGTGACAACTCGAGGTGAAAAACTCGAAAATCATGAACTCTAAAAATAGGCTGATTTTTTTAGTATATGATTATTTTTGCGTAAATAACGCAGTGCAAAATTTGGGTAATATTGGGAGGTGAAATTTTTGGATATTTTTGACTTGTGACAACTCGAGGTGAAAAACTCGAAAATCATGAACTCTAAAAATAAGCTGATTTTTTTAGTATATGATTATTTTGGCGTAATTTAACGCTGTGCAAAACTTAGGGAATTTTTTGAGAGCTGAAAATTTCCACGATTTTTGACTTGTGACAACTCGAGGTGAAAAACTCGAAAATCATGAACTCTAAAAATAAGCTTATTTTTTTAGTATATGATTATTTTGGAGTAATTTAACGCTGTGCAAAATTTGGGGAATTTTTTGAGAGCTGAAAATTTTCAATATTTCTGACTTGTGACGACTCGAGGTGAAAAACTCGAAAATCATGAACTCCAAAAATAGGCTGATTTTTGTAGTATATGATTATTTTGGCGTAATTTAACGCTGTGCAAAATTTGGGGAATATTGGAAGGTGAAAATTTTCGATATTTTTGACTTGTGACAACTCGAGGTGAAAAACTCGAAAATCATGTATTCTAAAAATAGGCTGATTTTTGTAGAATATGTTTATTTTGGCGTAATTTAACGCTGTGCAAAATTTGAGGAATTTTGAGAGAGGTGAAAATTTTCAAGATTTTTGACTCGTGAAGTGAAAAACTCCAAAATCATGAACTCTAAAAATAGGCTGATTTTTATAGTATATGATTATTTTGGCGTCATCTAACGCTGTGCAAAATTTGGGGAATTTTGGGAGAGGTGAAAATTTTCGAAATTTTTGACTTGTGAAGTGAAAAACTCCAAAATCATGAACTCTAAAAATAGGCTGATTTTTGTAGTATATGATTATTTTGGCGTCATCTAACGCTGTGCAAAATTTGGGTAATTTTGGGAGAGGTGAAAATTTTCGAGATGTTTTACTTGTGACAACTCGAGGGGAAAAACTTGAAACTCTTGAACTCTCAAAATGGGATACTTTTTTTAGTATATGATTATTTTGGCGTAATCTAATGCTGTGCAAAATTTGCAGAATATTTTCAAGATTTTTTACTTATGACGACTCGAGGTGAAAAACTCGAAAATCATGAACTCCAAATAAAAATAGGCTGATTTTTGTAGTATATGATTATTTTGGCGTAATTAAAAGATGTGCAAAATTTGGGGAATTTTGAGAGAGGTGAAAATTTTCAAGATTTTTGACTTGTGACGTCACGAGGTGAAAAACTCGAAAATCATGAACTCTAAAAATGGGCTGATTTTTGTAGTATATGATTATTTTGGCGTAATTTAACGCTGTGCAAAATTTGGGAAGTTTTGGGAGACGTGAAAATTTTCAAGATTTTTTACTTGTTGCGACTCGAGGTGAAAAACTTGAAAATCATGAACTCTAAATAAAACTTGGCTGATTTTTTTAGTATATGATTATTTTGGCGTAATTTAACGCTGTGCAAAATTTTGGGAGCGGTGAAAATTTTCGAGATTTTGGACTTGTGACAACTCAAAAAATAGGCTGATTTTTTTAGTATATGATTATTTTGGCGTAAATAACGCTGTGCAAAATTTGGGTAAAATTGGGAGGTGAAATTTTTGGATATCTTTGACTTGTGACGACTCGAGGTGAAAAACTCGAAAATCATGATCTCTAAAAATAGGCTGATTTTTTTAGTATATGATTATTTTGGCGTAATCTAACGCTTTGCAAAATTTAGGGAATTTTTTGAGAGCTGAAAATTTTCAAGATTTTTGACTTGTGACGACTCGAGGTGAAAAACTCGAAAATCGTGAACTCTAAAAATAGCCTGATTTTTGTAGAATATGTTTATTTTGGCGTAATTTAACGCTGTGCAAAATTTGAGGAATTTTGAGAGAGGTGAAAATTTTCAAGATTTTTGACTTGTGACAACTCGAGGTGAAAAACTCGAAAATCATGAACTCTAAAAATAGGCTGATTTTTGTAGAATATGATTATTTTGGCGTAATTTAACTCTGTGCAAAATTTGAGGAATTTTGAGAGAGGTGAAAATTTTCAAGATTTTTGACCTGTGACAACTCGAGGTGAAAAACTCGAAAATCATGAACTCTAAAAATAGGCTGATTTTTTTAGTATATGATTATTTTGGCGTAAATAAAGCTGGGCAAAATTTGGGTAAAATTGGGAGGTGAAATTTTTGGATATCTTTGACTTGTGACGACTCGAGGTGAAAAACTCGAAAATCATGATCTCTAAAAATAGGCTGATTTTTTTAGTATATGATTATTTTGGCGTAATCTAACGCTTTGCAAAATTTAGGGAATTTTTTGAGAGCTGAAAATTTTCAAGATTTTTGACTTGTGACGACTCGAGGTGAAAAACTCGAAAATCATGAACTCTAAAAATAGCCTGATTTTTGTAGAATATGTTTATTTTGGCGTAATTTAACGCTTTGCAAAATTTGAGGAATTTTGAGAGAGGTGAAAATTTTCAAGATTTTTGACTTGTGACGACTCGAGGTGAAAAACTCGAAAATCATGAACCCTAAAAATAGCCTGATTTTTGTAGAATATGTTTATTTTGGCGTAATTTAACGCTGTGCAAAATTTGAGGAATTTTGAGAGAGGTGAAAATTTTCAAGATTTTTGACTTGTGACTACTCGAGGTGAAAAACTCGAAAATCATGAACTCTAAAAATAGGCTTATTTTTTTAGTATATGGTTTTTTGGCGTAATTTAACGCTGTGAAAAATTTAGGGAATGTTTTGAGAGCTGAAAATTTTCAAGATTTTTGACTTGTGACGACTCGAGGTGAAAAACTCGAAAATCATGAACTCCAAAAATAGGCTGATTTCTGTATTATATGATTATTTTGGCGTCATCTAACGCTGTGCAAAATTTAAGGAATTTTGAGAGAGGTGAATATTATCAAGTTTTTTGACTTGTGACGACTCGAGGTGAAAAACTCGAAAATCATGAACTCTAAAAATAGGCTGATTTTTTTAGTATATGATTATTTTGGAGTAATTTAACCCTGTGCAAAATTTGGGGAATTTTGGGAGACGTAAAAATTTTTCAGATTTTTACGGTGAAAATTTTCACGATTTTTTTACTTGTGACGACTCGAGGTGAAAAACTCGAAAATCGTAACTCTAAAAATGGGCTGATTTTTTTAGTATATGATTATTTTTGCGTAAATAACGTAGTGCAAAATTTGGGTAATATTGGGAGGTGAAATTTTTGGATATTTTTGACTTGTGACAACTCGAGGTGAAAAACTCGAAAATCATGAACTCTAAAAATAAGCTGATTTTTTTAGTATATGATTATTTTGGCGTAATTTAACGCTGTGCAAAACTTAGGGAATTTTTTGAGAGCTGAAAATTTCCACGATTTTTGACTTGTGACAACTCGAGGTGAAAAACTCGAAAATCATGAACTCTAAAAATAAGCTTATTTTTTTAGTATATGATTATTTTGGAGTAATTTAACGCTGTGCAAAATTTGGGGAATTTTTTGAGAGCTGAAAATTTTCAATATTTCTGACTTGTGACGACTCGAGGTGAAAAACTCGAAAATCATGTATTCTAAAAATAGGCTGATTTTTGTAGTATATGATTATTTTGGCGTCATCTAACGCTGTGCAAAATTTGGGTAATTTTGGGAGAGGTGAATATTATCAAGTTTTTTGACTTGTGACGACTCGAGGTGAAAAACTCGAAAATCATGAACTCTAAAAATAGGCTTATTTTTTTAGTATATGATTATTTTGGCGTAATTTAACGCTGTGCAAAATTTGGGGAATATTGGAAGGTGAAAATTTTCGATATTTTTGACTTGTGACAACTCGAGGTGAAAAACTCGAAAATCATGTATTCTAAAAATAGGCTGATTTTTGTAGAATATGTTTATTTTGGCGTAATTTAACACTGTGCAAAATTTGAGGCATTTTGAGAGAGGTGAAAATTTTCAAGATTTTTGACTCGTGAAGTGAAAAACTCCAAAATCATGAACTCTAAAAATAGGCTGATTTTTATAGTATATGATTATTTTGGCGTCATCTAACGCTGTGCAAAATTTGGGGAATTTTGGGAGAGGTGAAAATTTTCGAAATTTTTGACTTGTGAAGTGAAAAACTCCAAAATCATGAACTCTAAAAATAGGCTGATTTTTGTAGTATATGATTATTTTGGCGTCATCTAACGCTGTGCAAAATTTGGGTAATTTTGGGAGAGGTGAAAATTTTCGAGATGTTTTACTTGTGACAACTCGAGGGGAAAAACTTGAAACTCATGAACTCTCATAATGGGATACTTTTTTTAGTATATGATTATTTTGGCGTAATCTAATGCTGTGCAAAATTTGCAGAATATTTTCAAGATTTTTTACTTATGACGACTCGAGGTGAAAAACTCGAAAATCATGAACTCCAAATAAAAATAGGCTGATTTTTGTAGTATATGATTATTTTGGCGTAATTAAAAGATGTGCAAAATTTGGGGAATTTTGAGAGAGGTGAAAATTTTCAAGATTTTTGACTTGTGACGTCACGAGGTGAAAAACTCGAAAATCATGAACTCTAAAAATGGGCTGATTTTTGTAGTATATGATTATTTTGGCGTAATTTAACGCTGTGCAAAATTTGGGAAGTTTTGGGAGACGTGAAAATTTTCAAGATTTTTTACTTGTTGCGACTCGAGGTGAAAAACTTGAAAATCATGAACTCTAAATAAAACTTGGCTGATTTTTTTAGTATATGATTATTTTGGCGTAATTTAACGCTGTGCAAAATTTTGGGAGCGGTGAAAATTTTCGAGATTTTGGACTTGTGACAACTCAAAAAATAGGCTGATTTTTTTAGTATATGATTATTTTGGCGTAAATAACGCTGTGCAAAATTTGGGTAAAATTGGGAGGTGAAATTTTTGGATATCTTTGACTTGTGACGACTCGAGGTTAAAAACTCGAAAATCATGATCTCTAAAAATAGGCTGATTTTTTTAGTATATGATTATTTTGGCGTAATCTAACGCTTTGCAAAATTTAGGGAATTTTTTGAGAGCTGAAAATTTTCAAGATTTTTGACTTGTGACGACTCGAGGTGAAAAACTCGAAAATCATGAACTCTAAAAATAGCCTGATTTTTGTAGAATATGTTTATTTTGGCGTAATTTAACGCTGTGCAAAATTTGAGGAATTTTGAGAGAGGTGAAAATTTTCAAGATTTTTGACTTGTGACAACTCGAGGTGAAAAACTCGAAAATCATGAACTCTAAAAATAGGCTGATTTTTGTAGAATATGATTATTTTGGCGTAATTTAACTCTGTGCAAAATTTGAGGAATTTTGAGAGAGGTGAAAATTTTCAAGATTTTTGACTTGTGACAACTCGAGGTGAAAAACTCGAAAATCATGAACTCTAAAAATAGGCTGATTTTTTTAGTATATGATTATTTTGGCGTAAATAAAGCTGGGCAAAATTTGGGTAAAATTGGGAGGTGAAATTTTTGGATATTTTTGACTTGTGACAACTCGAGGTGAAAAACTCGAAAATCATGTATTCTAAAAATAGGCTGATTTTTGTAGTATATGATTATTTTGGCGTAATCTAACGCTGTGCAAAATTTAGGGAATTTTTTGAGAGCTGAAAATTTTCAAGATTTTTGACCTGTGACGACTCGTGGTGAAAAACTCGAAAATCGTGAACTCTAAAAATAGGCTTATTTTTGTAGAATATGTTTATTTTGGCGTAATTAACGCTGTGCAAAATTTGAGGAATTTTGAGAGAGGTGAAAATTTTCAAGATTTTTGACTTGTGACTACTCGAGGTGAAAAACTCGAAAATCATGAACTCTAAAAATAGGCTGATTTTTTTAGTATATGGTTTTTTTGGCGTAATTTAACGCTGTGAAAAATTTAGGGAATGTTTTGAGAGCTGAAAATTTTCAAGATTTTTGACTTGTGACGACTCGAGGTGAAAAACTCGAAAATCATGAACTCCAAAAATAGGCTGATTTCTGTATTATATGATTATTTTGGCGTCATCTAACGCTGTGCAAAATTTAAGGAATTTTGAGAGAGGTGAATATTATCAAGATTTTTGACTTGTGACGACTCGAGGTGAAAAACTCGAAAATCATGAACTCTAAAAATATGCTGATTTTTTTAGTATATGATTATTTTGGAGTAATTTAACCCTGTGCAAAATTTGGGGAATTTTGGGAGACGTAAAAATTTTTCAGATTTTTACGGTGAAAATTTTCACGATTTTTTTACTTGTGACGACTCGAGGTGAAAAACTCGAAAATCGTGAACTCTAAAAATGGGCTGATTTTTTTAGCATATGATTATTTTGGCGTAATTTAACGCTGTGCAAAACTTAGGGAATTTTTTGAGAGCTGAAAATTTTCACGATTTTTGACTTGTGACAACTCGAGGTGAAAAACTCGAAAATCATGAACTCTAAAAATAAGCTTATTTTTTTAGTATATGATTATTTTGGAGTAATTTAACGCTGTGCAAAATTTGGGGAATTTTTTGAGAGCTGAAAATTTTCAATATTTCTGACTTGTGACGACTCGAGGTGAAAAACTCGAAAATCATGAACTCCAAAAATAGGCTGATTTTTGTAGTATATGATTATTTTGGCGTAATTTAACGCTGTGCAAAATTTGGGGAATATTGGAAGGTGAAAATTTTCGATATTTTTGACTTGTGACAACTCGAGGTGAAAAACTCGAAAATCATGTATTTTAAAAATAGGCTGATGTTTGTAGAATATGTTTATTTTGGCGTAATTTAACGCTGTGCAAAATTTGAGGAATTTTGAGAGAGGTGAAAATTTTCAAGATTTTTGACTCGTGAAGTGAAAAACTCCAAAATCATGAACTCTAAAAATAGGCTGATTTTTATAGTATATGATTATTAAAGCGTCATCTAACGCTGTGCAAAGTTTGGGGAATTTTGGGAGAGGTGAAAATTTTCGAAATTTTTGACTTGTGAAGTGAAAAACTCCAAAATCATGAACTCTAAAAATAGGCTGATTTTTGTAGTATATGATTATTTTGGCGTCATCTAACGCTGTGCAAAATTTGGGGAATTTTGGGAGAGGTGAAAATTTTCGAGATGTTTTACTTGTGACAACTCGAGGGGAAAAACTCGAAAATCATGATCTCTAAAAATAGGCTGATTTTTTTAGTATATGATTATTTTGGCGTAATTTAACGCTGTGCAAAATTTAGGGAATATTTTGAGAGCTGCAAATTTTCAAGATTTTTGACTTGTGACGATTTGAGGTGAAAAACTCGAAAATTATGAACTCTAAAAATAGGCTGATTTTTGTAGTATATGATTATTTTGACGTAATTTAACGCTGTGAAAAATTTGGGGAATTTTGGGAGAGATGAACATTTACAAGATTTTTGACTTGTGACAACTCGAGGTGAAAAACTCGAAAATCATGAGTTCATGAACTCTCAAAATGGGATACTTTTTTTAGTATATGATTATTTTGGCGTAATTTAATGCTGTGCAAAATTTGCAGAATATTTTCAAGATTTTTTACCTGTGACGACTCGAGGTGACAAACTCGAAAATCATGAACTCCAAATAAAAATAGGCTGATTTTTGTAGTATATGATTATTTTGGCGTAATTAAAAGATGTGCAAAATTTGGGGAATTTTGAGAGAGGTGAAAATTTTCAAGATTTTTGACTTGTGACGTCAAGAGGTGAAAAACTCGAAAATCATGAACTCTAAAAATGGGCTGATTTATGTAGTATATGATTATTTTGGCGTAATTTAACGCTGTGCAAAATTTGGGAAGTTTTGGGAGACGTGAAAATTTTCAAGATTTTTTACTTGTTGCGACTCGAGGTGAAAAACTTGAAAATCATGAACTCTAAATAAAACTTGGCTGATTTTTTTAATATATGATTATTTTGGCGTAATTTAACGCTGTGCAAAATTCGGGGAATTTTGGGAGCGGTGAAAATTTTCGAGATTTTGGACTTGTGACAACTCAAGGTGAAAAACTCCAAAATCATGAACTCAAAAAATAGGCTGATTTTTTTAGTATATGATTATTTTGGCGTAAATAACGCTGTGCAAAATTTGGGTAAAATTGGGAGGTGAAATTTTTGGATATTTTTGACTTGTGACGACTCGAGGTGAAAAACTCGAAAATCATGATCTCTAAAAATAGGCTGATTTTTTTAGTATATGATTATTTTGGCGTAATTTAACGCTGTGCAAAATTTAGGGAATATTTTGAGAGCTGCAAATTTTCAAGATTTTTGACTTGTGACGATTTGAGGTGAAAAACTCGAAAATTATGAACTCTAAAAATAGGCTGATTTTTGTAGTATATGATTATTTTGACGTAATTTAACGCTGTGAAAAATTTGGGGAATTTTGGGAGAGATGAACATTTACAAGATTTTTGACTTGTGACAACTCGAGGTGAAAAACTCGAAAATCATGAACTCTAAAAATAGGCTGATTTTTTTAGTATATGATTATTTTGGAGTAATTTAACCCTGTGCAAAATTTGGGGAATTTTGGGAGACGTAAAAATTTTCCAGATTTTTACGGTGAAAATTTTCAAGATTTTTTTAGTTGTGACGAATCGAGGTGAAAAACTTGAAAATCATAAACTCTAAAAATGGGCTGATTTTTTTAGTATATGATTATTTTGGCATAATTTAAACCTGCGCAAAATTTGGGGAATTTTGGGAGACGTAAAAATTTTCCAGATTTTTACGGTGAAAATTTTTAAGATTTTTTTAGTTGTGACGAATCGAGGTGAAAAACTTGAAAATCGTGAACTCTAAAAATGATTATTTTGGCGTAATTTAACGCTGTGCAAAATTTGAGGAATTTTTTTGAGAGGTGAAAATTTTCAAGATTTTTGACTTGTGACAACTCGAGGTGAAAAACTCGAAAATCATGAACTCTAAAAATAGGCTGATTTTTTTAGTATATGGTTTTTTTGGCGTAATCTAACGCTGTGCAAAATTTGAGGAATTTTGAGAGAGGTGAAAATTTTCAAGATTTTTGACTTGTGACTACTCGAGGTGATTTTTTAGTATATGGTTTTTTTGGCGTAATTGAACGCTGTGAAAAATTTAGGGAATGTTTTGAGAGCTGAAAATTTTCAAGATTTTTGACTTGTGACGACTCGAGGTAAAAAACTCGAAAATCATGAACTCCAAAAATAGGCTGATTTCTGTATTATATGATTATTTTGGCGTCATCTAACTCTGTGCAAAATTTAAGGAATTTTGAGAGAGGTGAATATTATCAAGATTTTTGACTTGTGACGACTCGAGGTGAAAAACTCGAAAATCATGAACTCTAAAAATAGGCTGATTTTTTTAGTATATGATTATTTTGGAGTAATTTAACCCTGTGCAAAATTTGGGGAATTTTGGGAGACGTAAAAATTTTTCAGATTTTTACGGTGAAAATTTTCACGATTTTTTTACTTGTGACGACTCGAGGTGAAAAACTCGAAAATCGTGAACTCTAAAAATGGGCAGATTATTGTAGTATATGATTATTTTGGCGTAATATAACGCTGTGCAAAATTTGGGGAATTTTGGGAGAGATGAACATTTTCGAGATTTTTAACTTGTGACAACTCGAGGTGAAAAACTCGAAAATCATTAACTCTAAAAATAGGCTGATTTTTTTAGTATATGATTATTTTTGCGTAAATAACGCTGTGCAAAATTTGGGTAATATTGGGAGGTGAAATTTTTGGATATTTTTGACTTGTGACAACTCGAGGTGAAAAACTCGAAAATCATGAACTCTAAAAATAAGCTGATTTTTTTAGTATATGATTTTTTTGGCGTAATTTAACGCTGTGCAAAACTTAGGGAATTTTTTGAGAGCTGAAAATTTTCACGATTTTTGACTTGTGACAACTCGAGGTGAAAAACTCGAAAATCATGAACTCTCAAAATGGGATACTTTTTTTAGTATATGATTATTTTGGCGTAATCTAATGCTGTGCAAAATTTGCAGAATATTTTCAAGATTTTTTACTTGTGACGACTCGAGGTGAAAAACTCGAAAATCATGAACTCCAAATAAAAATAGGCTGACTTTTGTAGTATATGATTATTTTGGCGTAATTAAAAGATGTGCAAAATTTGGGGAATTTTGAGAGAGGTGAAAAACTCGAAAATCATGAACTCCAAATAAAAATAGGCTGATTTTTTAGTATATGATTATTTTGGAGTAATTTAACCCTGTGCAAAATTTGGGGAATTTTGGGAGACGTAAAAATTTTTCAGATTTTTACGGTGAAAATTTTCACGATTTTTTTACTTGTGACGACTCGAGGTGAAAAACTCGAAAATCGTGAACTCTAAAAATGGGCAGATTATTGTAGTATATGATTATTTTGGCGTAATATAACGCTGTGCAAAATTTGGGGAATTTTGGGAGAGATGAACATTTTCGAGATTTTTAACTTGTGACAACTCGAGGTGAAAAACTCGAAAATCATGAACTCTAAAAATAGACTGATTTTTTTAGTATATGATTATTTTTGCGTAAATAACGCTGTGCAAAATTTGGGTAATATTGGGAGGTGAAATTTTTGGATATTTTTGACTTGTGACAACTCGAGGTGAAAAACTCGAAAATCATGAACTCTAAAAATAAGCTGATTTTTTTAGTATATGATTTTTTTGGCGTAATTTAACGCTGTGCAAAACTTAGGGAATTTTTTGAGAGCTGAAAATTTTCACGATTTTTGACTTGTGACAACTCGAGGTGAAAAACTCGAAAATCATGAACTCTAAAAATAAGCTTATTTTTTTAGTATATGAATATTTTGGAGTAATTTAACGCTGTGCAAAATTTGGGGAATTTTTTGAGAGCTGAAAATTTTCAATATTTCTGACTTGTGACGACTCGAGGTGAAAAACTCGAAAATCATGAACTCCAAAAATAGGCTGATTTTTGTAGTATATGATTATTTTGGCGTAATTTAACGCTGTGCAAAATTTGGGGAATATTGGAAGGTGAAAATTTTCGATATTTTTGACTTGTGACAACTCGAGGTGAAAAACTCGAAAATCATGTATTCTAAAAATAGGCTGATTTTTGTAGAATATGTTTATTTTGGCGTAATTTAACGCTGTGCAAAATTTGAGGAATTTTGAGAGAGGTGAAAATTTTCAAGATTTTTGACTCGTGAAGTGAAAAACTCCAAAATCATGAACTCTAAAAATAGGCTGATTTTTATAGTATATGATTATTTTGGCGTCATCTAACGCTGTGCAAAATTTGGGGAATTTTGGGAGAGGTGAAAATTTTCGAAATTTTTGACTTGTGAAGTGAAAAACTCCAAAATCATGAACTCTAAAAATAGGCTGATTTTTGTAGTATATGATTATTTTGGCGTCATCTAACGCTGTGCAAAATTTGGGGAATTTTGGGAGAGGTGAAAATTTTCGAGATGTTTTACTTGTGACAACTCGAGGGGAAAAACTTGAAACTCATGAACTCTCAAAATGGGATACTTTTTTTAGTATATGATTATTTTGGCGTAAGCTAATGCTGTGCAAAATTTGCAGAATATTTTCAAGATTTTTTACTTGTGACGACACGAGGTGAAAAACTCGAAAATCATGAACTCCAAATAAAAATAGGCTGACTTTTGTAGTATATGATTATTTTGGCGTAATTAAAAGATGTGCAAAATTTGGGGAATTTTGAGAGAGGTGAAAATTTTCAAGATTTTTGACTTGTGACGTCACGAGGTGAGAAACTCGAAAATCATGAACTCTAAAAATGGGCTGATTTTTGTAGTATATGATTATTTTGGCGTAAGTTAACGCTGTGCAAAATTTGGGAAGTTTTGGGAGACGTGAAAATTTTCAAGATTTTTTACTTCTTGCGACTCGAGGTGAAAAACTTGAAAATCATGAACTCTAAATAAAACTTGGCTGATTTTTATAGTATATGATTATTTTGGCGTAATTTAACGCTGTGAAAAATTTGGGGAATTTTGGGAGAGATGAACATTTACAAGATTTTTGACTTGTGACAACTCGAGGTGAAAAACTCGAAAATCATGAACTCTAAAAATAGGCTGATTTTTTTAGTATATGATTATTTTGGAGTAATTTAACCCTGTGCAAAATTTGGGGAATTTTGGGAGACGTAAAAATTTTCCAGATTTTTACGGTGAAAATTTTCAAGATTTTTTTAGTTGTGACGAATCGAGGTGAAAAGCTTGAAAATCATAAACTCTAAAAATGGGCTGATTTTTTTAGTATATGATTATTTTGGCATAATTTAACCCTGCGCAAAATTTGGGGAATTTTGGGAGACGTAAAAATTTTCCAGATTTTTACGGTGAAAATTTTCAAGATTTTTTTAGTTGTGACGAATCGAGGTGAAAAACTTGAAAATCGTGAACTCTAAAAATTATTATTTTGGCGTAATTTAACGCTGTGCAAAATTTGAGGAATTTTTTTGAGAGGTGAAAATTTTCAAGATTTTTGACTTGTGACAACTCGAGGTGAAAAACTCGAAAATCATGAACTCTAAAAATAGGCTAATTTTTTTAGTATATGATTATTTTGGAGTAATTTAACCCTGTGCAAAATTTAAGGAATTTTGAGAGAGGTGAATATTATCAAGATTTTTAACTTGTGACGACTCGAGGTGAAAAACTCGAAAATCATGAACTCTAAAAATAGGCTGATTTTTTTAGTATATGATTATTTTGGAGTAATTTAACCCTGTGCAAAATTTGGGGAATTTTGGGAGACGTAAAAATTTTTCAGATTTTTACGGTGAAAATTTTCACGATTTTTTTACTTGTGACGACTCGAGGTGAAAAACTCGAAAATCGTGAACTCTAAAAATGGGCAGATTTTTGTAGTATATGATTATTTTGGCGTCATCTAACGCTGTGCAAAATTTGGGGAATTTTGGGAGAGATGAACATTTTCGAGATTTTTAACTTGTGACAACTCGAGGTGAAAAACTCGAAAATCATGAACTCTAAAAATAGGCTGAATTTTTTAGTATATGATTATTTTTGCGTAAATAACGCTGTGCAAAATTTGGGTAATATTGGGAGGTGAAATTTTTGGATATTTTTGACTTGTGACAACTCGAGAAGAAAAACTCGAAAATCATGAACTCTAAAAATAAGCTGATTTTTTTAGTATATGATTATTTTGGCGTAATTTAACGCTGTGCAAAACTTAGGGAATTTTTTGAGAGCTGAAAATTTTCACGATTTTTGACTTGTGACAACTCGAGGTGAAAAACACGAAAATCATGAACTCTAAAAATAAGCTTATTTTTTTAGTATATGATTATTTTGGAGTAATTTAACGCTGTGCAAAATTTGGGGAATTTTTTGAGAGCTGAAAATTTTCAATATTTCTGACTTGTGACGACTCGAGGTGAAAAACTCGAAAATCATGAACTCCAAAAATAGGCTGATTTTTGTAGTATATGATTATTTTGGCGTAATTTAACGCTGTGCAAAATTTGGGGAATATTGGAAGGTGAAAATTTTCGATATTTTTGACTTGTGACAACTCGAGGTGAAAAACTCGAAAATCATGTATTCTAAAAATAGGCTGATTTTTGTAGAATATGTTTATTTTGGCGTAATTTAACGCTGTGCAAAATTTGAGGAATTTTGAGAGAGGTGAAAATTTTCAAGATTTTTGACTTGTGACAACTCGAGGTGAAAAACTCGAAAATCATGAACTCTAAAAATAGGCTGATTTTTTTAGTATATGGTTTTTTTTGGCGTAATTTAACGCTGTGCAAAATTTGAGGAATTTTGAGAGAGGTGAAAATTTTCAAGATTTTTGACTTGTGACTACTCGAGGTGAAAAACTCGAAAATCATGAACTCTAAAAATAGGCTGATTTTTTTAGTATATGGTTTTTTTGGCGTAATTTAACGCTGTGAAAAATTTAGGGAATGTTTTGAGAGCTGAAAATTTTCAAGATGTTTGACTTGTGACGACTCGAGGTGAAAAACTCGAAAATCATGAACTCCAAAAATAGGCTGATTTCTGTATTATATGATTATTTTGAGCGGTGAAAATTTTCGAGATTTTGGACTTGTGACAACTCGAGGTGAAAAACTCCAAAATCATGAACTCAAAAATTAGGCTGATTTTTTTAGTATATGATTATTTTGGCGTAAATAACGCTGTGCAAAATTTGGGTAAAATTGGGAGGTGAAATTTTTGGATATTTTTGACTTGTGACGACTCGAGGTGAAAAACTCGAAAATCATGATCTCTAAAAATAGGCTGATGTTTTTAGTATATGATTATTTTGGCGTAATTTAACGCTGTGCAAAATTTAGGGAATATTTTGAGAGCTGAAAATTTTCAAGATTTTTGACTTGTGACGACTCGAGGTGAAAAACTCGAAAATTATGAACTCTAAAAATAGGCTGATTTTTGTAGTATATGATTATTTTGACGTAATTTAACGCTGTGAAAAATTTGGGGAATTTTGGGAGAGATGAACATTTACAAGATTTTTGACTTGTGACAACTCGAGGTGAAAAACTCGAAAATCATGAACTCTAAAAATAGGCTGATTTTTTTAGTATATGATTATTTTGGAGTAATTTAATCCTGTGCAAAATTTGGGGAATTTTGGGAGACGTAAAAATTTTCCAGATTTTTACGGTGAAAATTTTCAAGATTTTTTTAGTTGTGACGAATCGAGGTGAAAAACTTGAAAATCATAAACTCTAAAAATGGGCTGATTTTTTTAGTATATCATTATTTTGGCATAATTTAACCCTGCGCAAAATTTGGGGAATTTTGGGAGACGTAAAAATTTTCCAGATTTTTACGGTGAAAATTTTCAAGATTTTTTTAGTTGTGACGAATCGAGGTGAAAAACTTAAAAATCGTGAACTCTAAAAATGATTATTTTGGCGTAATTTAACGCTGTGCAAAATTTGAGGAATTTTTTGAGAGGTGAAAATTTTCAAGATTTTTGACTTGTGACAACTCGAAGTGAAAAACTCGAAAATCGTGAACTCTAAAAATGTGCTGATTTTGGTAGTATATGATTATTTTGGCGTAATTTAACGCTGTGCAAAATTTGGGAGAGATGAACATTTTCGAGATTTTTAACTTGTGACAACTCGAGGTGAAAAACTCGAAAATCATGAACTCTAAAAATAGGCTAATTTTTTTAGTATATGATTATATGCAAAATTTAGGGAATTTTTTGAGAGCTGAATATTCTCAAGATTTTTGACTTGTGACAACTCGAGGTGAAAAACTCAAAAATCATGAACTCAAAAATAGGCTGATTTTTGTAGAATATGATTATTTTGGCGTAATTTAACGCTGTGCAAAATTTGAGGAATTTTGAGAGAGGTTAATATTCTCAAGATTTTTGACTTGTGACGACTCGAGGTGAAAAACTCGAAAATCATGAACTCTAAAAATAGGCTGATTTTTTTAGTATATGATTATTTTGGAGTAATTTAACCCTGTGCAAAATTTGTGGAATTTTGGGAGACGTAAAAATTTTTACGGTGAAAATTTTCAAGATTTTTTTACTTGTGACGACTCGAGGTGAAAAACTCGAAAATCGTGAACTCTAAAAATGTGCTGATTTTGGTAGTATATGATTATTTTGGCGTAATTTAACGCTGTGCAAAATTTGGGAGAGATGAACATTTTCGAGATTTTTAACTTGTGACAACTCGAGGTGAAAAACTCGAAAATCATGAACTCTAAAAATATGCTGATTTTTTTAGTATATGATTATTTTGGCGTAAATATCGCTGTGCAAAATTTGGGTAATATTGGAAGGTGAAAATTTTCGATATTTTTTACTTGTGACAACTCGAGGGGAAAAACTCGAAAATCATGAACTCCAAAAATAGGCTGATTTTTTATTATATGATTATTTTGGCGTCATCTAACGCTGTGCAAAATTTAAGGAATTTTGAGAGAGGTGAATATTCTCAAGATTTTTGACTTGTGACGACTCGAGGTGAAAAACTCGAAACTCATGAACTCTAAAAATAGGCTGATTTTTTTAGTATATGATTATTTTGGCGTAATTTAACCCTGCGCAAAATTTGGGGAATTTTGGGAGATGTAAAAATTTTCCAGATTTTTACGGTGAAAATTTTGAAGATTTTTTTAGTTGTGACGAATCGAGGTGAAAAACTTGAAAATCATGAACTCCAAAAATAGGCTGATTTCTGTATTATATGATATGATAGGCTGATTTTTTATTATATGATTATTTTGGCGTCATCTAACGCTGTGCAAAATTTAAGGAATTTTGAGAGAGGTGAATATTCTCAAGATTTTTGACTTGTGACGACTCGAGGTGAAAAACTCGAAACTCATGAACTCTAAAAATAGGCTGATTTTTTTAGTATATGATTATTTTGACGTAATTTAACCCTGTGCAAAATTTGGGGAATTTTGGGAGAGATGAACATTTTCGAGATTTTTAACTTGTGACAACTCGAGGTGAAAAACTCGAAAATCATGAACTCTAAAAATAGGCTGATTTTTTTAGTATATGATTATTTTGGCGTAATCTAACGCTTTGCAATATTTAGGGAATTTTTTGAGAGCTGAAAATTTTCAAGATTTTTGACTTGTGACGACTCGAGGTGAAAAACTCGAAAATCATGAACTCTAAAAATAGCCTGATTTTTGTAGAATATGTTTATTTTGGCGTAATTTAACGCTGTGCAAAATTTGAGGAATTTTGAGAGAGGTGAAAATTTTCAAGATTTTTGACTTGTGACAACTCGAGGTGAAAAACTCGAAAATCATGAACTCTAAAAATAGGCTGATTTTTGTAGAATATGATTATTTTGGCGTAATTTAACGCTGTGCAAAATTTGAGGAATTTTGAGAGGTGAAAATTTTCAAGATTTTTGACTTGTGACAACTCGAGGTGAAAAACTCGAAAATCATGAACTCTAAAAATAGGCTGATTTTTTTAGTATATGATTATTTTGGCGTAAATAACGCTGTGCAAAATTTGGGTAAAATTGGGAGGTGAAATTTTTGGATATTTTTGACTTGTGACAACTCGAGGTGAAAAACTCGAAAATCATGTATTCTAAAAATAGGTTGATTTTTGTAGTATATGATTATTTTGGCGTAATCTAACGCTGTGCAAAATTTAGGGAATTTTTTGAGAGCTGAAAATTTTCAAGATTTTTGACTTGTGACGACTCGAGGTGAAAAACTCGAAAATCATGAACTCCAAAAATAGGCTGATTTCTGTATTATATGATTATTTTGGCGTCATCTAACGCTTTGCAAAATTTAAGGAATTTTGAGAGAGGTGAATATTATCAAGATTTTTGACTTGTAACGACTCGAGGTGAAAAACTCGAAAATCATGAACTCTAAAAATAGGCTGATTTTTTTAGTATATGATTATTTTGGAGTAATTTAACCCTGTGCAAAATTTGGGGAATTTTGGGAGACGTAAAAATTTTTCAGATTTTTACGGTAAAAATTTTCACGATTTTTTTACTTGTGACGACTCGAGGTGAAAAACTCGAAAATCGTGAACTCTAAAAATTGGCAGATTATTGTAGTATATGATTATTTTGGCGTAATATAACGCTGTGCAAAATTTGGGGAATTTTGGGAGAGATGAACATTTTCGAGATTTTTAACTTGTGACAACTCGAGGTGAAAAACTCGAAAATCATGAACTCTAAAAGTAGGCTGATTTTTTTAGTATATGATTATTTTGGCGTAAATAACGCTGTGCAAAATTTGGGTAATATTGGGAGGTGAAATTTTTGGATATTTTTGACTTGTGACAACTCGAGGTGAAAAACTCGAAAATCATGAACTCTAAAAATAAGCTGATTTTTTTAGTATATGATTATTTTGGCGTAATTTAACGCTGTGCAAAACTTAGGGAATTTTTTGAGAGCTGAAAATTTTCACGATTTTTGACTTGTGACAACTCGAGGTGAAAAACTCGAAAATCATGAACTCTAAAAATAAGCTTATTTTTTTAGTATATGATTATTTTGGAGTAATTTAACGCTGTGCAAAATTTGGGGAATTTTTTGAGAGCTGAAAATTTTCAATATTTCTGACTTGTGACGACTCGAGGTGAAAAACTCGAAAATCATGAACTCCAAAAATAGGCTGATTTTTGTAGTATATGATTATTTTGGCGTAATTTAACGCTGTGCAAAATTTGGGGAATATTGGAAGGTGAAAATTTTCGATATTTTTGACTTGTGACAACTCGAGGTGAAAAACTCGAAAATCATGTATTCTAAAAATAGGCTGATTTTTGTAGAATATGTTTATTTTGGCGTAATTTAACGCTGTGCAAAATTTGACGAATTTTGAGAGAGGTGAAAATTTTCAAGATTTTTGACTCGTGAAGTGAAAAACTCCAAAATCATGAACTCTAAAAATAGGCTGATTTTTATAGTATATGATTATTTTGGCGTCATCTAACGCTGTGCAAAATTTGGGGAATTTTGGGAGAGGTGAAAATTTTCGAAATTTTTGACTTGTGAAATGAAAAACTCCAAAATCATGAACTCTAAAAATAGGCTGATTTTTGTAGTATATGATTATTTTGGCGTCATCTAACGCTGTGCAAAATTTGGGGAATTTTGGGAGAGGTGAAAATTTTCGAGATGTTTTACTTGTGACAACTCTAGGGGAAAAACTTGAAACTCATGAACTCTCAAAATGGGATACTTTTTTTAGTATATGATTATTTTGGCGTAATCTAATGCTGTGCAAAATTTGCAGAATATTTTCAAGATTTTTTACTTGTGACGACTCGAGGTGAAAAACTCGAAAATCATGAACTCCAAATAAAAATAGGCTGATTTTTTTAGTATACGATTATTTTGGCGTAAGTTAACGCTGTGCAAAATTTGGGGAATTTTAGGAGCGGTGAAAATTTTCGAGATTTTGGACTCGAGGTGAAAAACTCCAAAATCATGAACTCAAAAAATAGGCTGATTTTTTTAGTATTGATTATTTTGGCGTAAATAACGCTGTGCAAAATTTGGGTAAAATTGGGAGGTGAAATTTTTGGATATTTTTGACTTGTGACGACTCGAGGTGAAAAACTCGAAAATCATGATCTCTAAAAATAGGCTGATTTTTTTAGTATATGATTATTTTGGCGTAATCTAACGCTGTGCAAAATTTAGGGAATTTTTTGAGAGCTGAAAATTTTCAAGATTTTTGACTTGTGACGACTCGAGGTGAAAAATCCGAAAATCATGAACTCCAAAAATAGGCTGATTTCTGTATTATATGATTATTTTGGCGTCATCTAACGCTGTGCAAAATTTAAGGAATTTTGAGAGAGGTGAATATTATCAAGATTTTTGACTTGTAACGACTCGAGGTGAAAAACTCGAAAATCATGAACTCTAAAAAGGCTGATTTTTTTAGTATATGATTATTTTGGAGTAATTTAACCCTGTGCAAAATTTGGGGAATTTTGGGAGACGTAAAAATTTTTCAGATTTTTTTTGAGAGCTGAAAATTTTCACGATTTTTGACTTGTGACAACTCGAGGTGAAAAACTCGAAAATCATGAACTCTAAAAATAAGCTTATTTTTTTAGTATATGATTATTTTGGAGTAATTTAACGCTGTGCAAAATTTGGGGAATTTTTTGAGAGCTGAAAATTTTCAATATTTCTGACTTGTGACGACTCGAGGTGAAAAACTCGAAAATCATGAACTCCAAAAATAGGCTGATTTTTGTAGTATATGATTATTTTGGCGTAATTTAACGCTGTGCAAAATTTGGGGAATATTGGAAGGTGAAAATTTTCGATATTTTTGACTTGTGACAACTCGAGGTGAAAAACTCGAAAATGATGTATTCTAAAAATAGGCTGATTTTTGTAGAATATGTTTATTTTGGCGTAATTTAACGCTGTGCAAAATTTGAGGAATTTTGAGAGAGGTGAAAATTTTCAAGATTTTTGACTCGTGAAGTGAAAAACTCCAAAATCATGAACTCTAAAAATAGGCTGATTTTTATAGTATATGATTATTTTGGCGTCATCTAACGCTGTGCAAAATTTGGGGAATTTTGGGAGAAGTGAAAATTTTCGAAATTTTTGACTTGTGAAGTGAAAAACTCCAAAATCATGAACTCTAAAAATAGGCTGATTTTTGTAGTATATGATTATTTTGGCGTCATCTAACGCTGTGCAAAATTTGGGGAATTTTGGGAGAGGTGAAAATTTTCGAGATGTTTTACTTGTGACAACTCGAGGGGAAAAACATGAAACTCATGAACTCTCAAAATGGGATACTTTTTTTAGTATATGATTATTTTGGCGTAATCTAATGCTGTGCAAAATTTGCAGAATATTTTCAAGATTTTTTACTTGTGACGACTCGAGGTGAAAAACTCGAAAATCATGAACTCCAAATAAAAATAGGCTGATTTTTGTAGTATATGATTATTTTGGCGTAATCTAACGCTGTGCAAAATTTAGGGAATTTTTTGAGAGCTGAAAATTTTCAAGATTTTTGACTTGTGACGACTCAAGGTGAAAAATCCGAAAATCATGAACTCCAAAAATAGGCTGATTTCTGTATTATATGATTATTTTGGCGTCATCTAACGCTGTGCAAAATTTAAGGAATTTTGAGAGAGGTGAATATTATCAAGATTTTTGACTTGTAACGACTCGAGGTGAAAAACTCGAAAATCATGAACTCTAAAAAGGCTGATTTTTTTAGTATATGATTATTTTGGAGTAATTTAACCCTGTGCAAAATTTGGGGAATTTTGGGAGACGTAAAAATTTTTCAGATTTTTTTTGAGAGCTGAAAATTTTCACGATTTTTGACTTGTGACAACTCGAGGTGAAAAACTCGAAAATCATGAACTCTAAAAATAAGCTTATTTTTTTAGTATATGATTATTTTGGAGTAATTTAACGCTGTGCAAAATTTGGGGAATTTTTTGAGAGCTGAAAATTTTCAATATTTCTGACTTGTGACGACTCGAGGTGAAAAACTCGAAAATCATGAACTCCAAAAATAGGCTGATTTTTGTAGTATATGATTATTTTGGCGTAATTTAACGCTGTGCAAAATTTGGGGAATATTGGAAGGTGAAAATTTTCGATATTTTTGACTTGTGACAACTCGAGGTGAAAAACTCGAAAATGATGTATTCTAAAAATAGGCTGATTTTTGTAGAATATGTTTATTTTGGCGTAATTTAACGCTGTGCAAAATTTGAGGAATTTTGAGAGAGGTGAAAATTTTCAAGATTTTTGACTCGTGAAGTGAAAAACTCCAAAATCATGAACTCTAAAAATAGGCTGATTTTTATAGTATATGATTATTTTGGCGTCATCTAACGCTGTGCAAAATTTGGGGAATTTTGGGAGAAGTGAAAATTTTCGAAATTTTTGACTTGTGAAGTGAAAAACTCCAAAATCATGAACTCTAAAAATAGGCTGATTTTTGTAGTATATGATTATTTTGGCGTCATCTAACGCTGTGCAAAATTTGGGGAATTTTGGGAGAGGTGAAAATTTTCGAGATGTTTTACTTGTGACAACTCGAGGGGAAAAACATGAAACTCATGAACTCTCAAAATGGGATACTTTTTTTAGTATATGATTATTTTGGCGTAATCTAATGCTGTGCAAAATTTGCAGAATATTTTCAAGATTTTTTACTTGTGACGACTCGAGGTGAAAAACTCGAAAATCATGAACTCCAAATAAAAATAGGCTGATTTTTGTAGTATATGATTATTTTGGCGTAATTAAAAGATGTGCAAAATTTGGGGAATTTTGAGAGAGGTAAAAATTTTCAAGATTTTTGACTTGTGACGTCACGAGGTGAAAAACTCGAAAATCATGAACTCTAAAAATGGGCTGATTTTTGTAGTATATGATTATTTTGGCGTAATTTAACGCTGTGCAAAATTTGGGAAGTTTTGGGAGACGTGAAAATTTTCAAGATTTTTTACTTGTTGCGACTCGAGGTGAAAAACTTGAAAATCATGAACTCTAAATAAAACTTGGCTGATTTTTTTAGTATATGATTATTTTGGCGTAAGTTAACGCTGTGCAAAATTTGGGGAATTTTAGGAGCGGTGAAAATTTTCGAGATTTTGGACTTGTGACAACTCGAGGTGAAAAACTCCAAAATCATGAACTCAAAAAATAGGCTGATTTTTTTAGTATATGATTATTTTGGCGTAAATAACGCTGTGCAACATTTGGGTAAAATTGGTAGGTGAAATTTTTGGATATTTTTGACTTGTGACGACTCGAGGTGAAAAACTCGAAAATCATGATCTCTAAAAATAGGCTGATTTTTTTAGTAGATGATTATTTTGCCGTAATTTAACGCTGTGCAAAATTTAGGGAATATTTTGAGAGCTGAAAATTTTCAAGATTTTTGACTTGTGACGACTCGAGGTGAAAAACTCGAAAATTATGAACTCTAAAAATAGGCTGATTTTTGTAGTATATGATTATTTTGACGTAATTTAACGCTGTAAAAAATTTGGGGAATTTTGGGAGAGATGAACATTTACAAGATTTTTGACTTGTGACAACTCGAAGTGAAACACTCGAAAATCGTGAACTCTAAATAAAACTTGGCTGATTTTTTTAGTATACGATTATTTTGGCGTAAGTTAACGCTGTGCAAAATTTGGGGAATTTTAGGAGCGGTGAAAATTTTCGAGATTTTGGACTCGAGGTGAAAAACTCCAAAATCATGAACTCAAAAAATAGGCTGATTTTTTTAGTATATGATTATTTTGGCGTAAATAACGCTGTGCAAAATTTGGGTAAAATTGGGAGGTGAAATTTTTGGATATTTTTGACTTGTGACGACTCGAGGTGAAAAACTCGAAAATCATGAACTCTAAAAATAAGCTGATTTTTTTAGTATATGATTATTTTGGCGTAATTTAACGCTGTGCAAAACTTAGGGAATTTTTTGAGAGCTGAAAATTTTCACGATTTTTGACTTGTGACAACTCGAGGTGAAAAACTCGAAAATCATGAACTCTAAAAATAAGCTTATTTTTTTAGTATATGATTATTTTGGAGTAATTTAACGCTGTGCAAAATTTGGGGAATTTTTTGAGAGCTGAAAATTTTCAATATTTCTGACTTGTGACGACTCGAGGTGAAAAACTCGAAAATCATGAACTCCAAAAATAGGCTGATTTTTGTAGTATATGATTATTTTGGCGTAATTTAACGCTGTGCAAAATTTGGGGAATATTGGAAGGTGAAAATTTTCGATATTTTTGACTTGTGACAACTCGAGGTGAAAAACTCGAAAATCATGTATTCTAAAAATAGGCTGATTTTTGTAGAATATGTTTATTTTGGCGTAATTTAACGCTGTGCAAAATTTGAGGAATTTTGAGAGAGGTGAAAATTTTCAAGATTTTTGACTCGTGAAGTGAAAAACTCCAAAATCATGAACTCTAAAAATAGGCTGATTTTTATAGTATATGATTATTTTGGCGTCATCTAACGCTGTGCAAAATTTGGGGAATTTTGGGAGAAGTGAAAATTTTCGAAATTTTTGACTTGTGAAGTGAAAAACTCCAAAATCATGAACTCTAAAAATAGGCTGATTTTTGTAGTATATGATTATTTTGGCGTCATCTAACGCTGTGCAAAATTTGGGGAATTTTGGGAGAGGTGAAAATTTTCGAGATGTTTTACTTGTGACAACTCGAGGGGAAAAACATGAAACTCATGAACTCTCAAAATGGGATACTTTTTTTAGTATATGATTATTTTGGCGTAATCTAATGCTGTGCAAAATTTGCAGAATATTTTCAAGATTTTTTACTTGTGACGACTCGAGGTGAAAAACTCGAAAATCATGAACTCCAAATAAAAATAGGCTGATTTTTGTAGTATATGATTATTTTGGCGTAATCTAACGCTGTGCAAAATTTAGGGAATTTTTTGAGAGCTGAAAATTTTCAAGATTTTTGACTTGTGACGACTCAAGGTGAAAAATCCGAAAATCATGAACTCCAAAAATAGGCTGATTTCTGTATTATATGATTATTTTGGCGTCATCTAACGCTGTGCAAAATTTAAGGAATTTTGAGAGAGGTGAATATTATCAAGATTTTTGACTTGTAACGACTCGAGGTGAAAAACTCGAAAATCATGAACTCTAAAAAGGCTGATTTTTTTAGTATATGATTATTTTGGAGTAATTTAACCCTGTGCAAAATTTGGGGAATTTTGGGAGACGTAAAAATTTTTCAGATTTTTTTTGAGAGCTGAAAATTTTCACGATTTTTGACTTGTGACAACTCGAGGTGAAAAACTCGAAAATCATGAACTCTAAAAATAAGCTTATTTTTTTAGTATATGATTATTTTGGAGTAATTTAACGCTGTGCAAAATTTGGGGAATTTTTTGAGAGCTGAAAATTTTCAATATTTCTGACTTGTGACGACTCGAGGTGAAAAACTCGAAAATCATGAACTCCAAAAATAGGCTGATTTTTGTAGTATATGATTATTTTGGCGTAATTTAACGCTGTGCAAAATTTGGGGAATATTGGAAGGTGAAAATTTTCGATATTTTTGACTTGTGACAACTCGAGGTGAAAAACTCGAAAATGATGTATTCTAAAAATAGGCTGATTTTTGTAGAATATGTTTATTTTGGCGTAATTTAACGCTGTGCAAAATTTGAGGAATTTTGAGAGAGGTGAAAATTTTCAAGATTTTTGACTCGTGAAGTGAAAAACTCCAAAATCATGAACTCTAAAAATAGGCTGATTTTTATAGTATATGATTATTTTGGCGTCATCTAACGCTGTGCAAAATTTGGGGAATTTTGGGAGAAGTGAAAATTTTCGAAATTTTTGACTTGTGAAGTGAAAAACTCCAAAATCATGAACTCTAAAAATAGGCTGATTTTTGTAGTATATGATTATTTTGGCGTCATCTAACGCTGTGCAAAATTTGGGGAATTTTGGGAGAGGTGAAAATTTTCGAGATGTTTTACTTGTGACAACTCGAGGGGAAAAACATGAAACTCATGAACTCTCAAAATGGGATACTTTTTTTAGTATATGATTATTTTGGCGTAATCTAATGCTGTGCAAAATTTGCAGAATATTTTCAAGATTTTTTACTTGTGACGACTCGAGGTGAAAAACTCGAAAATCATGAACTCCAAATAAAAATAGGCTGATTTTTGTAGTATATGATTATTTTGGCGTAATTAAAAGATGTGCAAAATTTGGGGAATTTTGAGAGAGGTAAAAATTTTCAAGATTTTTGACTTGTGACGTCACGAGGTGAAAAACTCGAAAATCATGAACTCTAAAAATGGGCTGATTTTTGTAGTATATGATTATTTTGGCGTAATTTAACGCTGTGCAAAATTTGGGAAGTTTTGGGAGACGTGAAAATTTTCAAGATTTTTTACTTGTTGCGACTCGAGGTGAAAAACTTGAAAATCATGAACTCTAAATAAAACTTGGCTGATTTTTTTAGTATATGATTATTTTGGCGTAAGTTAACGCTGTGCAAAATTTGGGGAATTTTAGGAGCGGTGAAAATTTTCGAGATTTTGGACTTGTGACAACTCGAGGTGAAAAACTCCAAAATCATGAACTCAAAAAATAGGCTGATTTTTTTAGTATATGATTATTTTGGCGTAAATAACGCTGTGCAACATTTGGGTAAAATTGGTAGGTGAAATTTTTGGATATTTTTGACTTGTGACGACTCGAGGTGAAAAACTCGAAAATCATGATCTCTAAAAATAGGCTGATTTTTTTAGTAGATGATTATTTTGCCGTAATTTAACGCTGTGCAAAATTTAGGGAATATTTTGAGAGCTGAAAATTTTCAAGATTTTTGACTTGTGACGACTCGAGGTGAAAAACTCGAAAATTATGAACTCTAAAAATAGGCTGATTTTTGTAGTATATGATTATTTTGACGTAATTTAACGCTGTAAAAAATTTGGGGAATTTTGGGAGAGATGAACATTTACAAGATTTTTGACTTGTGACAACTCGAAGTGAAACACTCGAAAATCGTGAACTCTAAATAAAACTTGGCTGATTTTTTTAGTATACGATTATTTTGGCGTAAGTTAACGCTGTGCAAAATTTGGGGAATTTTAGGAGCGGTGAAAATTTTCGAGATTTTGGACTCGAGGTGAAAAACTCCAAAATCATGAACTCAAAAAATAGGCTGATTTTTTTAGTATATGATTATTTTGGCGTAAATAACGCTGTGCAAAATTTGGGTAAAATTGGGAGGTGAAATTTTTGGATATTTTTGACTTGTGACGACTCGAGGTGAAAAACTCGAAAATCATGATCTCTAAAAATAGGCTAATTTTTTTAGTATATGATTATTTTGCCGTAATTTAACGCTGTGCAAAATTTAGGGAATATTTTGAGAGCTGAAAATTTTCAAGATTTTTGACTTGTGACGACTCGAGGTGAAACACTCGAAAATCATGAACTCTAAAAATAGGCTGATTTTTTTAGTATATGATTATTTTGGAGTAATTTAACCCTGTGCAAAATTTGGGGAATTTTTGGGAGACGTAAAAATTTTTCAGATTTTTACGGTGAAAATTTTCAAGATTTCTTTACTTGTGTCGACTCGAGGTGAAAAACTCGAAAATCGTGAACTCTAAAAATGGGCTGATTTTTGTAGTATATGATTATTTTGGCGTAATTTAACGCTGTGAAAAATTTGGGGAATTTTGGGAGAGATGAACATTTTCGAGATTTTTAACTTGTGACAACTCGAGGTGAAAAACTCGAAAATCGTGAACTCTAAAAATAGGCTGATTTTTTTAGTATATGATTATTTTGGCGTAATTTAACGCTGTGCAAAATTTAGGGAATTTTTTGAGAGGTGAAAATTTTCAAGATTTTTGACTTGTGACGACTCGAGGTGAAAAACTCGAAAATCATGAACTCCAAAAATAGGCTGATTTTTGTAGAATATGATGATTTTTGAGGAATTTTGAGAGAGGTGAATATTCTCAAGATTTTTGACTTGTGACGACTCGAGGTGAAAAACTCGAAAATCATGATCTCTAAAAATAGGCTGATTTTTTTAGTATATGATTATTTTGGCGTAATTTAACGCTGTGCAAAATTTGGGAAATATTTTGAGATCTGTAAATTTTCAAGATTTTTGACTTGTGACGACTCGAGGTTGAAAACTCGAAAATCATGAACTCTAAAAATAGGATGATTTTTGTAGAATATGATTATTTTTGAGGAATTTTAAGAGAGGTGAATATTCTCAAGATTTTTGACTTGTGACGACTCGAGGTGAAAAACTCGAAAATCATGATCTCTAAAAATAGGCTGATTTTTTTAGTATATGTTTATTTTGGCGTAATTTAACGCTGTGCAAAATTTAGGGAATATTTTGAGAGCTGAAAATTTTCAAGATTTTTGACTTGTGACGTCGAGGTGAAAAACTCAAAAACCATGAACTCTAAAAATGGGCTGATTTTTTTAGCATATGATTATTTTGGCGTAATTTAACGCTGTGCAAAATTTGGGGAATTTTGGGAGACGTAAAAATTTTCAAGATTTTTTTACTTGTGACGACTCGCGGTGAAAAACTCGAAAATCGTGAACTCTAAAAATTTGCTGATTTTGGTAGTATATGATTATTTTGGCGTAATTTAACGCTGTGCAAAATTTGGGAGAGATGAATATTTTCGAGATTTTTAACTTGTGACAACTCGAGGTGAAAAACTCGAAAATCATGAACTCTAAAAATATGCTGATTTTTTTAGTATATGATTATTTTGGCGTAAATAACGCTGTGCAAAATTTGGGTAATATTGGAAGGTGAAAATTTTCGATATTTTTTACTTGTGACAACTCGAGGGGAAAAACTCGAAAATCATGAACTCCAAAAATAGGCTGATTTTGTATTATATGATTATTTTGGCGTCATCTAACGCTATGCAAAATTTGAGGAATTTTGGGAGAGATGAACATTTTCGAGATTTTTAACTTGTGACAACTCGAGGTGAAAAACTCGAAAATCATGAAATCTAAAAATAGGCTGATTTTTTTAGTATATGATTATATTGGCGTAGTTTAACGCTGTGCAAAATTTAGGGAATTTTTTGAGAGGTGAAAAACTCGAAAATCATGAACTCTAAAAATAGGCTGATTTTTGTAGAATATGATTATTTTGGCGTAATTTAACGCTGTGCAAAATTTGAGGAATTTTGAGAGAGGTGAAAATTTTCAAGATTTTTGACTTGTGACAACTCGAGGTGAAAAACTCGAAAATCATGAACTCTAAAAATAGGCTAATTTTTTTAGTATATGATTATGTGCAAAATTTAGGGAATTTTGAGAGAGGTGAATATTTTCAAGATTTTTGACTTGTGACGACTCGAGGTGAAAAACTCTAAAATCATGAACTCCACAAATAGGCTGATTTTGTATTATATGATTATTTTGGCATCATCTAACGCTGTGCAAAATTTGGGTAAAATTGGGAGGTGAAATTTTTGGATATTTTTGACTTGTGACAACTCGAGGTGAAAAACTCGAAAATCATGTATTCTAAAAATAGGCTGATTTTTGTAGTATATGATTATTTTGGCGTAATCTAACGATTTGCAAAATTTAGGGAATTTTTTGAGAGCTGAAAATTTTCAAGATTTTTGACTTGTGACGACTCGAGGTGAAAAACTCGAAAATCATGAACTCTAAAAATAGCCTGATTTTTGTAGAATATGTTTATTTTGGCGTAATTTAACGCTGTGCAAAATTTGAGGAATTTTGAGAGAGGTGAAAATTTTCAAGATTTTTGACTTGTGACAACTCGAGGTGAAAAACTCGAAAATCATGAACTCTAAAAATAGGCTGATTTTTGTAGAATATGATTATTTTGGCGTAATTTAACGCTGTGCAAAATTTGAGGAATTTTGAGAGAGGTGAAAATTTTCAAGATTTTTGACTTGTGACAACTCGAGGTGAAAAACTAGAAAATCATGAACTCTAAAAATAGGCTGATTTTTTAGTATATGATTATTTTTGCGTAAATAACGCTGTGCAAAATTTGGGTAATATTGGGAGGTGAAATTTTTGGATATTTTTGACTTGTGACAACTCGAGGTGAAAAACTCGAAAATCATGAACTCTAAAAATAAGCTGATTTTTTTAGTATATGATTATTTTGGTGTAATTTAACGCTGTGCAAAACTTAGGGAATTTTTTGAGAGCTAAAAATTTTCACGATTTTTGACTTGTGACAACTCGAGGTGAAAAACTCGAAAATCATGAACTCTAAAAATAAGCTTATTTTTTTAGTATATGATTATTTTGGAGTAATTTAACGCTGTGCAAAATTTGGGGAATTTTTTGAGAGCTGAAAATTTTCAATATTTCTGACTTGTGGCGACTCGAAGTGAAAAACTCGAAAATCATGAACTCCAAAAATAGGCTGATTTTTGTAGTATATGATTATTTTGGCGTAATTTAACGCTGTGCAAAATTTGGGGAATATTGGAAGGTGAAAATTTTCGATATTTTTGACTTGTGACAACTCGAGGTGAAAAACTCGAAAATCATGTATTCTAAAAATAGGCTGATTTTTGTAGAATATGTTTATTTTGGCGTAATTTAACGCTGTGCAAAATTTGAGGAATTTTGAGAGAGGTGAAAATTTTCAAGATTTTTGACTCGTGAAGTGAAAAACTCCAAAATCATGAACTCTAAAAATAGGCTGATTTTTATATTATATGATTATTTTGGCGTCATCTAACGCTGTGCAAATTTTGGGGAATTTTGGGAGAGGTGAAAATTTTCGAAATTTTTGACTTGTGAAGTGAAAAACTCCAAAATCATGAACTCTAAAAATAGGCTGATTTTTGTAGTATATGATTATTTTGGCGTCATCTAACGCTGTGCAAAATTTGGGGAATTTTGGGAGAGGTGAAAATTTTCGAGATGTTTTACTTGTGACAACTCGAGGGGAAAAACTTGAAACTCATGAACTCTCAAAATGGGATACTTTTTTTAGTATATGATTATTTTGGCGTAATCTAATGCTGTGCAAAATTTGCAGAATATTTTCAAGATTTTTTACTTGTGACGACTCGAGGTGAAAAACTCGAAAATCATGAACTCCAAATAAAAATAGGCTGATTTTTGTAGTATATGATTGTTTTGGCGTAATTAAAAGATGTGCAAAATTTGGGGAATTTTGAGAGAGGTGAAAATTTTCAAGATTTTTGACTTGTGACGTCACGAGGTGAAAAACTCGAAAATCATGAACTCTAAAAATGGGCTGATTTTTGTAGTATATGATTATTTTGGCGTAAATAACGCTGTGCAAAATTTGGGTAAAATTGGGAGGTGAAATTTTTGGATATTTTTGACTTGTGACGACTCGAGGTGAAAAACTCGAAAATCATGATCTCTAATTATTTTGGCGTAATTTAACGCTGTGCAAAATTTAGGGAATATTTTGAGAGCTGAAAATTTTCAAGATTTTTGACTTGTGACGACTCGAGGTGAAAAACTCGAAAATTATGAACTCTAAAAATAGGCTGATTTTTGTAGTATATGAATATTTTGACGTAATTTAACGCTGTGAAAAATTTGGAGAATTTTGGGAGAGATGAACATTTACAAGATTTTTGACTTGTGACAACTCGAGGTGAAAAACTCGAAAATCATGAACTCTAAAAATAGGCTGATTTTTTTAGTATATGATTATTTTGGAGTAATTTAACCCTGTGCAAAATTTGGGGAATTTTGGGAGACGTAAAAATTTTCCAGATTTTTACGGTGAAAATTTTCAAGATTTTTTTAGTTGTGACGAATCGAGGTGAAAAACTTGAAAATCATAAACTCTAAAAATGGGCTGATTTTTTCAGTATATGATTATTTTGGCATAATTTAACCCTGCGCAAAATTTGGGGAATTTTGGGAGACGTAAAAATTTTCAAGATTTTTTACTTGTTGCGACTCGAGGTGAAAAAGTTGAAAATCATGAACTCTAAATAAAACTTGGCTGATTTTTTTAGTATATGATTATTTTGGCGTAATTTAACGCTGTGCAAAATTTGGGGAATTTTGGGAGCGGTGAAAATTTTCGAGATTTTGGACTTGTGACAACTCGAGGTGAAAAACTCCAAAATCATGAACTCAAAAAATAGGATGATTTTTTTAGTATATGATTATTTTGGCGTAAATAACGCTGTGCAAAATTTGGGTAAAATTGGGAGGTGAAATTTTTGGATATTTTTGACTTGTGACGACTCGAGGTGAAAAACTCGAAAATCATGATCTCTAAAAATAGGCTGATTTTTTTAGTATATGATTATTTTGGCGTAATTTAACGCTGTGCAAAATTTAGGGAATATTTTGAGAGCTGAAAATTTTCAAGATTTTTGACTTGTGACGACTCGAGGTGAAAAACCCGAAAATTATGAACTCTAAAAATAGGCTGATTTTTGTAGTATATGATTATTTTGACGTAATTTAACGCTGTGAAAATATTGGGGAATTTTGGGAGAGATGAACATTTTTACGGTGAAAATTTTCAAAATTTTTTTAGTTGTGACGAATCGAGGTGAAAAACTTGAAAATCGTGAACTCTAAAAATGATTATTTTGGCGTAATTTAACGCTGTGCAAAATTTGAGGAATTTTTTTGAGAGGTGAAAATTTTCAAGATTTTTGACTTGTGACAACTCGAGGTGAAAAACTCGAAAATCATGAACTCTAAAAATAGGCTGATTTTTTTTAGTATATGGTTTTTTTTTGGCGTAATTTAACGCTGTGCAAAATTTGAGGAATTTTGAGAGAGGTGAAAATTTTCAAGATTTTTGACTTGTGACTACTCGAGGTGAAAAACTCGAAAATCATGAACTCTAAAAATAGGCTGATTTTTTTAGTATATGGTTTTTTTGGCGTAATTTAACGCTGTGAAAAATTTAGGGAATGTTTTGAGAGCTGAAAATTTTCAAGATTTTTGACTTGTGACGACTCGAGGTGAAAAACTCGAAAATCATGAACTCCAAAAATAGGCTGATTTCTGTATTATATGATTATTTTGAGCGGTGAAAATTTTCGAGATTTTGGACTTGTGACAACTCGAGGTGAAAAACTCCAAAATCATGAACTCAAAAATTAGGCTGATTTTTTTAGTATATGATTATTTTGGAGTAAATAACGCTGTGCAAAATTTGGGTAAAATTGGGAGGTGAAATTTTTGGATATTTTAGACTTGTGACGACTCGAGGTGAAAAACTCGAAAATCATGATCTCTAAAAATAGGCTGATTTTTTTAGTATATGATTATTTTGGCGTAATTTAACGCTGTGCAAAATTTAGGGAATATTTTGAGAGCTGAAAATTTTCAAGATTTTTGACTTGTGACGACTCGAGGTGAAAAACTCGAAAATTATGAACTCTAAAAATAGGCTGATTTTTGTAGTATATGATTATTTTGACGTAATTTAACGCTGTGAAAAATTTGGGGAATTTTGGGAGAGATGAACATTTACAAGATTTTTGACTTGTGACAACACGAGGTGAAAAACTCGAAAATCATGAACTCTAAAAATAGGCTGATTTTTTTAGTATATGATTATTTTGGAGTAATTTAATCCTGTGCAAAATTTGGGGAATTTTGGGAGACGTAAAAATTTTCCAGATTTTTATGGTGAAAATTTTCAAGATTTTTTTAGTTGTGACGAATCGAGGTGAAAAACTTGAAAATCATAAACTCTAAAAATGGGCTGATTTTTTTAGTATATCATTATTTTGGCATAATTTAACCCTGCGCAAAATTTGGGGAATTTTGGGAGACGTAAAAATTTTCCAGATTTTTACGGTGAAAATTTTCAAGATTTTTTTAGTTGTGACGAATCGAGGTGAAAAACTTGAAAATCGTGAACTCTAAAAATGATTATTTTGGCGTAATTTAACGCTGTGCAAAATTTGAGGAATTTTTTTGAGAGGTGAAAATTTTCAAGATTTTTGACTTGTGACAACTCGAGGTGAAAAACTCGAAAATCATGAACTCTAAAAATAGGCTGATTTTTTTAGTATATGGTTTTTTTGGCGTAATTTAACGCTGTGCAAAATTTGAGGAATTTTGAGAGAGGTGAAAATTTTCAAGATTTTTGACTTGTGACTACTCGAGGTGAAAAACTCGAAAATCATGAACTCTAAAAATAGGCTGATTTTTTTAGTATATGGTTTTTTTTGGCGTAATTTAACGCTGTGAAAAATTTAGGGAATGTTTTGAGAGCTGAAAATTTTCAAGATTTTTGACTTGTGACGACTCGAGGTGAAAAACTCGAAAATCATGAGCTCCAAAAATAGGCTGATTTCTGCATTATATGATTATTTTGGCGTCATCTAACGCTGTGCAAAATTTAAGGAATTTTGAGAGAGGTGAATATTATCAAGATTTTTGACTTGTGACGACTCGAGGTGAAAAACTCGAAAATCATGAACTCTAAAAATAGGCTGATTTTTTTAGTATATGATTATTTTGGAGTAATTTAACCCTGTGCAAAATTTGGGGAATTTTGGGAGACGTATAATTTTTTTCAGATTTTTACGGTGAAAATTTTCACGATTTTTTTACTTGTGACGACTCGAGGTGAAAAACTCGAAAATCGTGAACTCTAAAAATTGGCAGATTATTGTAGTATATGATTATTTTGGCGTAATATAACGCTGTGCAAAATTTGGGGAATTTTGAGAGAGATGAACATTTTCGAGATTTTTAACTTGTGACAACTCGAGGTGAAAAACTCGAAAATCATGAACTCTAAAAATAGGCTGATTTTTTTAGTATATGATTATTTTTGCGTAAATAACGCTGTGCAAAATTTGGGTAATATTGGGAGGTGAAATTTTTGGATATTTTTGACTTGTGACAACTCGAGGTGAAAAACTCGAATATCATGAACTCTAAAAATAAGCTGTTTTTTTTAGTATATGATTTTTTTGGCGTAATTTAACGCTGTGCAAAACTTAGGGAATTTTTTGAGAGCTGAAAATTTTCACGATTTTTGACTTGTGACAACTCGAGGTGAAAAACTCGAAAATCATGAACTCCAAAAATAGGCTGATTTTTGTAGTATATGATTATTTTGGCGTAATTTAACGCTGTGCAAAATTTGGGGAATATTGGAAGGTGAAAATTTTCGATATTTTTGACTTGTGACAACTCGAGGTGAAAAACTCGAAAATCATGTATTCTAAAAATAGGCTGATTTTTGTAGAATATGTTTATTTTGGCGTAATTTAACGCTGTGCAAAATTTGAGGAATTTTGAGAGAGGTGAAAATTTTCAAGATTTTTGACTCGTGAAGTGAAAAACTCCAAAATCATGAACTCTAAAAATAGGCTGATTTTTATAGTATATGATTATTTTGGCGTCATCTAACGCTGTGCAAAATTTGAGGAATTTTGGGAGAGGTGAAAATTTTCGAAATTTTTGACTTGTGAAGTGAAAAACTCCAAAATCATGAACTCTAAAAATAGGCTGATTTTTGTAATATATGATTATTTTGGCGTCATCTAACGCTGTGCAAAATTTGGGGAATTTTGGGAGAGGTGAAAATTTTTGAGATGTTTTACTTGTAACAACTCGAGGGGAAAAACTTGAAACTCATGAACTCTCAAAATGGGATACTTTTTTTAGTATATGATTATTTTGGCGTAATCTAATGCTGTACAAAATTTGCAGAATATTTTCAAGATTTTTTACTTGTGACGACTCGAGGTGAAAAACTCGAAAATCATGAACTCCAAATAAAAATAGGCTGATTTTTGTAGTATATGATTATTTTGGCGTAATTTAACGCTGTGCAAAATTTGGGGAACTTTGGGAGCGGTGAAAATTTTCGAGATTTTGGACTTGTGACAACTCGAGGTGAAAAACTCCAAAATCATGAACTCAAAAAATAGGCTGATTTTTTTAGTATATGATTATTTTGGCGTAAATAACGCTGTGCAAAATTTGGGTAAAATTGGGAGGTGAAATTTTTGGATATTTTTGACTTGTGACGACTCGAGGTGAAAAACTCGAAAATCATGATCTCTAAAAATAGGCTGATTTTTTTAGTATATGATTATTTTGGCGTAATTTAACGCTGTGCAAAATTTAGGGAATATTTTGAGAGCTGAAAATTTTCAAGATTTTTGACTTGTGACGACTCGAGGTGAAAAACTCGAAAATTATGAACTCTAAAAATAGGCTGATTTTTGTAGTATATGATTATTTTGACGTAATTTAACGCTGTGAAAAATTTGGGGAATTTTAGGAGAGATGAACATTTACAAGATTTTTGACTTGTGACAACTCGAGGTGAAAAACTCGAAAATCATGAACTCTAAAAATAGGCTGATTTTTTTAGTATATGATTATTTTGGAGTAATTTAACCCTGTGCAAAATTTGGGGAATTTTGGGAGACGTAAAAATTTTCCAGATTTTTACGGTGAAAATTTTCAAGATTTTTTTAGTTGTGACGAATCGAGGTGAAAAACTTGAAAATCATAAACTCTAAAAATGGGCTGATTTTTTTAGTATATGATTATTTTGGCATAATTTAACCCTGCGCAAAATTTGGGGAATTTTGGGAGACGTAAAAATTTTCCAGATTTTTACGGTGAAAATTTTCAAGATTTTTTTAGTTGTGACGAATCGAGGTGAAAAACTTGAAAATCGTGAACTCTAAAAATGATTATTTTGGCGTAATTTAACGCTGTGCAAAATTTGAGGAATTTTTTTGAGAGGTGAAAATTTTCAAGATTTTTGACTTGTGACGACTCGAGGTGAAAAACTCGAAAATCATGAACTCTAAAAATAGGCTAATTTTTTTAGTATATGATTATGTGCAAAATTTAGGGAATTTTTTGAGAGCTGAATATTCTCAAGATTTTTGACTTGTGACGACTCGAGGTGAAAAACTCGAAAATCATGAACTCCAAAAATAGGCTGATTTTTTGTAGAATATGATTATTTTTGAGGAATTTTGAGAGAGGTGAAAATTTTCAAGATTTTTGACTTGTGACAACTCGAGGTGAAAAACTCGAAAATCATAAACTCTAAAAATGGGCTGATTTTTGTAGTATATGATTATTTTGGCGTAATTTAACGCTGTGCAAAATTTGAGGAATTTTGAGAGAGGTTAATATTCTCAAGATTTTTGACTTGTGACGACTCGAGGTGAAAAACTCGAAAATCATGAACTCTAAAAATAGGCTGATTTTTTTAGTATATGATTATTTTGGAGTAATTTCACTCTGTGCAAAATTTGTGGAATTTTGGGAGACGTAAAAATTTTTCAGATTTTTACGGTGAAAATTTTCAAGATTTTTTTACTTGTGACGACTCGAGGTGAAAAACTCGAAAATCGTGAACTCTAAAAATGTGCTGATTTTGGTAGTATATGATTATTTTGGCGTAATTTAACGCTGTGCAAAATTTGGGAGAGATGAACATTTTCGAGATTTTTAACTTGTGACAACTCGAGGTGAAAAACTCGAAAATCATGAACTCTAAAAATAGGCTAATTTTTTTAGTATATGATTATGTGCAAAATTTAGGGAATTTTTTGAGAGCTGAATATTCTCAAGATTTTTGACTTGTGACAACTCGAGGTGAAAAACTCAAAAATCATGAACTCAAAAATAGGCTGATTTTTGTAGAATATGATTATTTTGGCGTAATTTAACGCTGTGCAAAATTTGAGGACTTTTGAGAGAGGTTAATATTCTCAAGATTTTTTACTTGTGACGACTCGAGGTGAAAAACTCGAAAATCATGAACTCTAAAAATAGGCTGATTTTTTTAGTATATGATTATTTTGGAGTAATTTAACCCTGTGCAAAATTTGTGGAATTTTGGGAGACGTAAAAATTTTTACGGTGAAAATTTTCAAGATTTTTTTACTTGTGACGACTCGAGGTGAAAAACGCGAAAATCGTGAACTCTAAAAATGTGCTGATTTTGGTAGTATATGATTATTTTGGCGTAATTTAACGCTGTGCAAAATTTGGGAGAGATGAACATTTTCGAGATTTTTAACTTGTGACAACTCGAGGTGAAAAACTCGAAAATCATGAACTCTAAAAATATGCTGATTTTTTTAGTATATGATTATTTTGGCGTAAATAACGCTGTGCAAAATTTGGGTAATATTGGAAGGTGAAAATTTTTGATATTTTTTACTTGTGACAACTCGAGGGGAAAAACTCGAAAATCATGAACTCCAAAAATAGGCTGATTTTGTATTATATGATTATTTTGGCGTCATCTAACGCTGTGCAAAATTTAAGGAATTTTGAGAGAGGTGAATATTCTCAAGATTTTTGACTTGTGACAACTCGATGTGAAAAACTCGAAAATCATGTATTCTAAAAATAGGCTGATTTTTGTAGTATATGATTATTTTGGCGTAATCTAACGCTGTGCAAAATTTAGGGAATTTTTTGAGAGCTGAAAATTTTCAAGATTTTTGACTTGTGACGACTCGAGGTGAAAAACTCGAAAATTATGAACTCCAAAAATAGGCTGATTTCTGTATTATATGATTATTTTGGCGTCATCTAACGCTGTGCAAAATTTAAGGAATTTTGAGAGAGGTGAATATTATCAAGATTTTTGACTTGTAACGACTCGAGGTGAAAAACTCGAAAATCATGAACTCTAAAAATAGGCTGATTATTATGATTATTTTGGAGTAATTTAACCCTGTGCAAAATTTGGGGAATTTTGGGAGACGTAAAAATTTTTCAGATTTTTACGGTGAAAATTTTCACGATTTTTTTACTTGTGACGACTCGAGGTGAAAAACTCGAAAATCGTGAACTCTAAAAATGGGCAGATTATTGTAGTATATGATTATTTTGGCGTAATATAACGCTGTGCAAAATTTGGGGAATTTTGGGAGAGATGAACATTTTCGAGATTTTTAACTTGTGACAACTCGAGGTGAAAAACTCGAAAATCATGAACTCTAAAAATAGGCTGATTTTTTTAGTATATGATTATTTTGGCGTAAATAACGCTGTGCAAAATTTGGGTAATATTGGGAGGTGAAATTTTTGGATATTTTTGACTTAGGGAATTTTTTGAGAGCTGAAAATTTTCACGATTTTTGACTTGTGACAACTCGAGGTGAAAAACTCGAAAATCATGAACTCTAAAAATAAGCTTATTTTTTTAGTATATGATTATTTTGGAGTAATTTAACGCTGTGCAAAATTTGGGGAATTTTTTGAGAGCTGAAAATTTTCAATATATCTGACTTGTGACGACTCGAGGTGAAAAACTCGAAAATCATGAACTCCAAAAATAGGCTGATTTTTGTAGTATATGATTATTTTGGCGTAATTTAACGCTGTGCAAAATTTGGGGAATATTGGAAGGTGAAAATTTTCGATATTTTTGACTTGTGACAACTCGAGGTGAAAAACTCGAAAATCATGTATTCTAAAAATAGGCTGATTTTTGTAGAATATGTTTATTTTGGCGTAATTTAACGCTGTGCAAAATTTGAGGAATTTTGAGAGAGGTGAAAATTTTCAAGATTTTTGACTCGTGAAGTGAAAAACTCCAAAATCATGAACTCTAAAAATAGGCTGATTTTTATAGTATATGATTATTTTGGCGTCGCTGTGCAAAATTTGGGGAATTTTGGGAGAGGTGAAAATTTTCGAAATTTTTGACTTGTGAAGTGAAAAACTCCAAAATCATGAACTCTAAAAATAGGCTGATTTTTGTAGTATATGATTATTTTGGCGTCATCTAACGCTGTGCAAAATTTGGGGAATTTTGGGAGAGGTGAAAATTTTCGAGATGTTTTACTTGGACAACTCGAAGGGAAAAACTTGAAACTCATGAACTCTCAAAATGGGATACTTTTTTTAGTATATGATTATTTTGGCGTAATCTAATGCTGTGCAAAATTTGCAGAATATTTTCAAGATTTTTTACTTGTGACGACTCGAGGTGAAAAACTCGAAAATCATGAACTCCAAATAAAAATAGGCTGATTTTTGTAGTATATGATTATTTTGGCGTAATTAAAAGATGTGCAAAATTTGGGGAATTTTGAGAGAGGTGAAAATTTTCAAGATTTTTGACTTGTGACGTCACGAGGTGAAAAACTCGAAAATCATGAACTCTAAAAATGGGCTGATTTTTGTAGTATATGATTATTTTGGGGTAATTTAACGCTGTGCAAAATTTGGGAAGTTTTGGGAGACGTGAAAATTTTCAAGATTTTTTACTTGTTGCGACTCGAGGTGAAAAACTTGAAAATCATGAACTCTAAATAAAACTTGGCTGATTTTTTTAGTATATGATTATTTTGGTGTAAGTTAACGCTGTGCAAAATTTGGGGAATTTTAGGAGCGGTGAAAATTTTCGAGATTTTGGACTTGTGACAACTCGAGGTGAAAAACTCCAAAATCATGAACTCAAAAAATAGGCTGATTTTTTTAGTATATGATTATTTTGGCGTAAATAACGCTGTGCAAAATTTGGGTAAAATTGGGAGGTGAAATTTTTGGATATTTTTGACTTGTGACGACTCGAGGTGAAAAACTCGAAAATCATGATCTCTAAAAATAGGCTGATTTTTTTGGTATATGATTATTTTGGCGTAATCTAACGCTGTGCAAAATTTAGGGAATTTTTTGAGAGCTGAAAATTTTCAAGATTTTTGACTTGTGACGACTCGAGGTGAAAAACTCGAAAATCATGAACTCCAAAAATAGGCTGATTTCTGTATTATATGATTATTTTGGCGTCATCTAACGCTGTGCAAAATTTAAGGAATTTTGAGAGAGGTGAATATTATCAAGATTTTTGACTTGTAACGACTCGAGGTGAAAAACTCGAAAATCATGAACTCTAAAAATAGGCTGATTTTTTTAGTATATGATTATTTTGGAGTAATTTAACCCTGTGCAAAATTTGGGGAATTTTGGGAGACGTAAAAATTTTTCAGATTTTTACGGTGAAAATTTTCACGATTTTTTTACTTGTGACGACTCGAGGTGAAAAACTCGAAAATCGTGAACTCTAAAAATGGGCAGATTATTGTATTGGCAGATTATTGTAGGGAATTTTTTGAGAGCTGAAAATTTTCACGATTTTTGACTTGTGACAACTCGAGGTGAAAAACTCGAAAATCATGAACTCTAAAAATAAGCTTATTTTTTTAGTATATGATTATTTTGGAGTAATTTAACGCTGTGCAAAATTTGGGGAATTTTTTGAGAGCTGAAAATTTTCAATATTTCTGACTTGTGACGACTCGAGGTGAAAAACTCGAAAATCATGAACTCCAAAAATAGGCTGATTTTTGTAGTATATGATTATTTTGGCGTAATTTAACGCTGTGCAAAATTTGGGGAATATTGGAAGGTGAAAATTTTCGATATTTTTGACTTGTGACAACTCGAGGTGAAAAACTCGAAAATCATGTATTCTAAAAATAGGCTGATTTTTGTAGAATATGTTTATTTTGGCGTAATTTAACGCTGTGCAAAATTTGAGGAATTTTGAGAGAGGTGAAAATTTTCAAGATTTTTGACTCGTGAAGTGAAAAACTCCAAAATCATGAACTCTAAAAATAGGCTGATTTTTATAGTATATGATTATTTTGGCGTCATCTAACGCTGTGCAAAATTTGGGGAATTTTGGGAGAGGTGAAAATTTTCGAAATTTTTGACTTGTGAAGTGAAAAACTCCAAAATCATGAACTCTAAAAATAGGCTGATTTTTGTAGTATATGATTATTTTGGCGTCATCTAACGCTGTGCAAAATTTGAGGAATTTTGGGAGAGGTGAAAATTTTCGAGATGTTTTACTTGTGACAACTCGAGGGGAAAAACTTGAAACTCATGAACTCTCAAAATGGGATACTTTTTTTAGTATATGATTATTTTGGCGTAATCTAATGCTGTGCAAAATTTGCAGAATATTTTCAAGATTTTTTACTTGTGACGACTCGAGGTGAAAAACTCGAAAATCATGAACTCCAAATAAAAATAGGCTGATTTTTGTAGTATATGATTATTTTGGCGTAATTAAAAGATGTGCAAAATTTGGGGAATTTTGAGAGAGGTGAAAATTTTCAAGATTTTTGACTTGTGACGTCACGAGGTGAAAAACTCGAAAATCATGAACTCTAAAAATGGGCTGATTTTTGTAGTATATGATTATTTTGGCGTAATTTAACGCTGTGCAAAATTTGGGAAGTTTTGGGAGACGTGAAAATTTTCAAGATTTTTTACTTGTTGCGACTCGAGGTGAAAAACTTGAAAATCATGAACTCTAAATAAAACTTGGCTGATTTTTGTAGTATATGATTATTTTGGCGTAATTAAAAGATGTGCAAAATTTGGGGAATTTTGAGAGAGGTGAAAATTTTCAAGATTTTTGACTTGTGACGACTCGAGGTGAAAAACTCGAAAATTATGAACTCTAAAAATAGGCTGATTTTTGTAGTATATGATTATTTTGACGTAATTTAACGCTGTGAAAAATTTGGGGAATTTTGGGAGAGATGAACATTTACAAGATTTTTGACTTGTGACAACTCGAGGTGAAAAACTCGAAAATCATGAACTCTAAAAATAGGCTGATTTTTTTAGTATATGATTATTTTGGAGTAATTTAATCCTGTGCAAAATTTGGGGAATTTTGGGAGACGTAAAAATTTTCCAGATTTTTACGGTGAAAATTTTCAAGATTTTTTTAGTTGTGACGAATCGAGGTGAAAAACTTGAAAATCATAAACTCTAAAAATGGGCTGATTTTTTTAGTATATCATTATTTTGGCATAATTTAACCCTGCTCAAAATTTGGGGAATTTTGGGAGACGTAAAAATTTTCCAGATTTTTACGGTGAAAATTTTCAAGATTTTTTTAGTTGTGACGAATCGAGGTGAAAAACTTGAAAATCGTGAACTGTAAAAATGATTATTTTGGCGTAATTTAACGCTGTGCAAAATTTGAGGAATTTTTTTGAGAGGCGAAAATTTTCAAGATTTTTGACTTGTGACAACTCGAGGTGAAAAACTCGAAAATCATGAACTCTAAAAATAGGCTGATTTTTTTAGTATATGGTTTTTTTGGCGTAATTTAACGCTGTGCAAAATTTGAGGAATTTTGAGAGAGGTGAAAATTTTCAAGATTTTTGACTTGTGACTACTCGAGGTGAAAAACTCGAAAATCATGAACTCTAAAAATAGGCTGATTTTTTTAGTATATGGTTTTTTTGGCGTAATTTAACGCTGTGAAAAATTTAGGGAATGTTTTGAGAGCTGAAAATTTTCAAGATTTTTGACTTGTGACGACTCGAGGTGAAAAACTCGAAAATCATGAGCTCCAAAAATAGGCTGATTTCTGCATTATATGATTATTTTGGCGTCATCTAACGCTGTGCAAAATTTAAGGAATTTTGAGAGAGGTGAATATTATCAAGATTTTTGACTTGTGACGACTCGAGGTGAAAAACTCGAAAATCATGAACTCTAAAAATAGGCTGATTTTTTTAGTATATGATTATTTTGGAGTAATTTAACCCTGTGCAAAATTTGGGGAATTTTCTGAGACGTAAAAATTTTTCAGATTTTTACGGTGAAAATTTTCACGATTTTTTTACTTGTGACGACTCGAGGTGAAAAACTCGAAAATCGTGAACTCTAAAAATGGGCAGATTATTGTAGTATATGATTATTTTGGCGTAATATAACGCTGTGCAAAATTTGGGGAATTTTGAGAGAGATGAACATTTTCGAGATTTTTAACTTGTGACAACTCGAGGTGAAAAACTCGAAAATCATGAACTCTAAAAATAGGCTGATTTTTTTAGTATATGATTATTTTTGCGTAAATAACGCTGTGCAAAATTTGGGTAATATTGGGAGGTGAAATTTTTGGATATTTTTGACTTGTGACAACTCGAGGTGAAAAACTCGAAAATCATGAACTCTAAAAATAAGCTGTTTTTTTTAGTATATGATTTTTTTGGCGTAATTTAACGCTGTGCAAAACTTAGGGAATTTTTTGAGAGCTGAAAATTTTCACGATTTTTGACTTGTGACAACTCGAGGTGAAAAACTCGAAAATCATGAACTCTAAAAATAAGCTTATTTTTTTAGTATATGAATATTTTGGAGTAATTTAATGCTGTGCAAAATTTGGGGAATTTTTGTAGAGCGGAAAATTTTCAATATTTCTGACTTGTGACGACTCGAGGTGAAAAACTCGAAAATCATGAACTCCAAAAATAGGCTGATTTTTGTAGTATATGATTATTTTGGCGTAATTTAACGCTGTGCAAAATTTGGGGAATATTGGAAGGTGAAAATTTTCGATATTTTTGACTTGTGACAACTCGAGGTGAAAAACTCGAAAATCATGTATTCTAAAAATAGGCTGATTTTTGTAGAATATGTTTATTTTGGCGTAATTTAACGCTGTGCAAAATTTGAGGAATTTTGAGAGAGGTGAAAATTTTCAAGATTTTTGACTCGTGAAGTGAAAAACTCCAAAATCATGAACTCTAAAAATAGGCTGATTTTTATAGTATATGATTATTTTGGCGTCATCTAACGCTGTGCAAAATTTGAGGAATTTTGGGAGAGGTGAAAATTTTCGAAATTTTTGACTTGTGAAGTGAAAAACTCCAAAATCATGAACTCTAAAAATAGGCTGATTTTTGTAATATATGATTATTTTGGCGTCATCTAACGCTGTGCAAAATTTGGGGAATTTTGGGAGAGGTGAAAATTTTCGAGATGTTTTACTTGTGACAACTCGAGGGGAAAAACTTGAAACTCATGAACTCTCAAAATGGGATACTTTTTTTAGTATATGATTATTTTGGCGTAATCTAATGCTGTACAAAATTTGCAGAATATTTTCAAGATTTTTTACTTGTGACGACTCGAGGTGAAAAACTCGAAAATCATGAACTCCAAATAAAAATAGGCTGATTTTTGTAGTATATTATTATTTTGGCGTAATTTAACGCTGTGCAAAATTTGGGGAATTTTGGGAGCGGTGAAAATTTTCGAGATTTTGGACTTGTGACAACTCGAGGTGAAAAACTCCAAAATCATGAACTCAAAAAATAGGCTGATTTTTTTAGTATATGATTATTTTGGCGTAAATAACGCTGTGCAAAATTTGGGTAAAATTGGGAGGTGAAATTTTTGGATATTTTTGACTTGTGACGACTCGAGGTGAAAAACTCGAAAATCATGATCTCTAAAAATAGGCTGATTTTTTTAGTATATGATTATTTTGGCGTAATTTAACGCTGTGCAAAATTTAGGGAATATTTTGAGAGCTGAAAATTTTCAAGATTTTTGACTTGTGACGACTCGAGGTGAAAAACTCGAAAATTATGAACTCTAAAAATAGGCTGATTTTTGTAGTATATGATTATTTTGGAGTAATTTAACCCTGTGCAAAATTTGGGGAATTTTGGGAGACGTAAAAATTTTTCAGATTTTTACGGTGAAAATTTTCACGATTTTTTTACTTGTGACGACTCGAGGTGAAAAACTCGAAAATCGTGAACTCTAAAAATGGGCAGATTATTGTATTGGCAGATTATTGTAGGGAATTTTTTGAGAGCTGAAAATTTTCACGATTTTTGACTTGTGACAACTCGAGGTGAAAAACTCGAAAATCATGAACTCTAAAAATAAGCTTATTTTTTTAGTATATGATTATTTTGGAGTAATTTAACGCTGTGCAAAATTTGGGGAATTTTTTGAGAGCTGAAAATTTTCAATATTTCTGACTTGTGACGACTCGAGGTGAAAAACTCGAAAATCATGAACTCCAAAAATAGGCTGATTTTTGTAGTATATGATTATTTTGGCGTAATTTAACGCTGTGCAAAATTTGGGGAATATTGGAAGGTGAAAATTTTCGATATTTTTGACTTGTGACAACTCGAGGTGAAAAACTCGAAAATCATGTATTCTAAAAATAGGCTGATTTTTGTAGAATATGTTTATTTTGACGTAATTTAACGCTGTGCAAAATTTGAGGAATTTTGAGAGAGGTGAAAATTTTCAAGATTTTTGACTCGTGAAGTGAAAAACTCCAAAATCATGAACTCTAAAAATAGGCTGATTTTTATAGTATATGATTATTTTGGCGTCATCTAACGCTGTGCAAAATTTGGGAGAGGTGAAAATTTTCGAAATTTTTGACTTGTGAAGTGAAAAACTCCAAAATCATGAACTCTAAAAATAGGCTGATTTTTGTAGTATATGATTATTTTGGCGTCATCTAACGCTGTGCAAAATTTGAGGAATTTTGGGAGAGGTGAAAATTTTCGAGATGTTTTACTTGTGACAACTCGAGGGGAAAAACTTGAAACTCATGAACTCTCAAAATGGGATACTTTTTTTAGTATATGATTATTTTGGCGTAATCTAATGCTGTGCAAAATTTGCAGAATATTTTCAAGATTTTTTACTTGTGACGACTCGAGGTGAAAAACTCGAAAATCATGAACTCCAAATAAAAATAGGCTGATTTTTGTAGTATATGATTATTTTGGCGTAATTAAAAGATGTGCAAAATTTGGGGAATTTTGAGAGAGGTGAAAATTTTCAAGATTTTTGACTTGTGACGTCACGAGGTGAAAAACTCGAAAATCATGAACTCTAAAAATGGGCTGATTTTTGTAGTATATGATTATTTTGGCGTAATTTAACGCTGTGCAAAATTTGGGAAGTTTTGGGAGACGTGAAAATTTTCAAGATTTTTTACTTGTTGCGACTCGAGGTGAAAAACTTGAAAATCATGAACTCTAAATAAAACTTGGCTGATTTTTGTAGTATATGATTATTTTGGCGTAATTAAAAGATGTGCAAAATTTGGGGAATTTTGAGAGAGGTGAAAATTTTCAAGATTTTTGACTTGTGACGACTCGAGGTGAAAAACTCGAAAATTATGAACTCTAAAAATAGGCTGATTTTTGTAGTATATGATTATTTTGACTTAATTTAACGCTGTGAAAAATTTGGGGAATTTTGGGAGAGATGAACATTTACAAGATTTTTGACTTGTGACAACTCGAGGTGAAAAACTCGAAAATCATGATCTCTAAAAATAGGCTGATTTTCTTAGTATATGATTATTTTGGAGTAATTTAATCCTGTGCAAAATTTGGGGAATTTTGGGAGACGTAAAAATTTTCCAGATTTTTACGGTGAAAATTTTCAAGATTTTTTTAGTTGTGACGAATCGAGGTGAAAAACTTGAAAATCATAAACTCTAAAAATGGGCTGATTTTTTTAGTATATCATTATTTTGGCATAATTTAACCCTGCGCAAAATTTGGGGAATTTTGGGAGACGTAAAAATTTTCCAGATTTTTACGGTGAAAATTTTCAAGATTTTTTTAGTTGTGACGAATCGAGGTGAAAAACTTGAAAATCGTGAACTCTAAAAATGATTATTTTGGCGTAATTTAACGCTGTGCAAAATTTGAGGAATTTTTTTGAGAGGTGAAAATTTTCAAGATTTTTGACTTGTGACAACTCGAGGTGAAAAACTCGAAAATCATGAACTCTAAAAATAGGCTGATTTTTTTAGTATATGGTTTTTTTGGCGTAATTTAACGCTGTGCAAAATTTGAGGAATTTTGAGAGAGGTGAAAATTTTCAAGATTTTTGACTTGTGACTACTCGAGGTGAAAAACTCGAAAATCATGAACTCTAAAAATAGGCTGATTTTTTTAGTATATGGTTTTTTTTGGCGTAATTTAACGCTGTGAAAAATTTAGGGAATGTTTTGAGAGCTGAAAATTTTCAAGATTTTTGACTTGTGACGACTCGAGGTGAAAAACTCGAAAATCATGAGCTCCAAAAATAGGCTGATTTCTGCATTATATGATTATTTTGGCGTCATCTAACGCTGTGCAAAATTTAAGGAATTTTGAGAGAGGTGAATATTATCAAGATTTTTGACTTGTGACGACTCGAGGTGAAAAACTCGAAAATCATGACCTCTAAAAATAGGCTGATTTTTTTAGTATATGATTATTTTGGAGTAATTTAACCCTGTGCAAAATTTGGGGAATTTTGGGAGACGTAAAAATTTTTCAGATTTTTACGGTGAAAATTTTCACGATTTTTTTACTTGTGACGACTCGAGGTGAAAAACTCGAAAATCGTGAACTCTAAAAATGGGCAGATTATTGTAGTATATGATTATTTTGGCGTAATATAACGCTGTGCAAAATTTGGGGAATTTTGAGAGAGATGAACATTTTCGAGATTTTTAACTTGTGACAACTCGAGGTGAAAAACTCGAAAATCATGAACTCTAAAAATAGGCTGATTTTTTTAGTATATGATTATTTTTGCGTAAATAACGCTGTGCAAAATTTGGGTAATATTGGGAGGTGAAATTTTTGACTTGTGACAACTCGAGGTGAAAAACTCGAAAATCATGAACTCTAAAAATAAGCTTTTTTTTTTAGTATATGATTTTTTTGGCGTAATTTAACGCTGTGCAAAACTTAGGGAATTTTTTGAGAGCTGAAAATTTTCACGATTTTTGACTTGTGACAACTCGAGGTGAAAAACTCGAAAATCATGAACTCTAAAAATAAGCTTATTTTTTTAGTATATGAATATTTTGGAGTAATTTAATGCTGTGCAAAATTTGGGGAATTTTTGTAGAGCGGAAAATTTTCAATATTTCTGACTTGTGACGACTCGAGGTGAAAAACTCGAAAATCATGAACTCCAAAAATAGGCTGATTTTTGTAGTATATGATTATTTTGGCGTAATTTAACGCTGTGCAAAATTTGGGGAATATTGGAAGGTGAAAATTTTCGATATTTTTGACTTGTGACAACTCGAGGTGAAAAACTCGAAAATCATGTATTCTAAAAATAGGCTGATTTTTGTAGAATATGTTTATTTTGGCGTAATTTAACGCTGTGCAAAATTTGAGGAATTTTGAGAGAGGTGAAAATTTTCAAGATTTTTGACTCGTGAAGTGAAAAACTCCAAAATCATGAACTCTAAAAATAGGCTGATTTTTATAGTATATGATTATTTTGGCGTCATCTAACGCTGTGCAAAATTTGAGGAATTTTGGGAGAGGCGAAAATTTTCGAAATTTTTGACTTGTGAAGTGAAAAACTCCAAAATCATGAACTCTAAAAATAGGCTGATTTTTGTAATATATAATTATTTTGGCGTCATCTAACGCTGTGCAAAATTTGGGGAATTTTGGGAGAGGTGAAAATTTTCGAGATGTTTTACTTGTGACAACTCGAGGGGAAAAACTTGAAACTCATGAACTCTCAAAATGGGATACTTTTTTTAGTATATGATTATTTTGGCGTAATCTAATGCTGTACAAAATTTGCAGAATATTTTCAAGATTTTTTACTTGTGACGACTCGAGGTGAAAAACTCGAAAATCATGAACTCCAAATAAAAATAGGCTGATTTTTGTAGTATATGATTATTTTGGCGTAATTTAACGCTGTGCAAAATTTGGGGAATTTTGGGAGCGGTGAAAATTTTCGAGATTTTGGACTTGTGACAACTCGAGGTGAAAAACTCCAAAATCATGAACTCAAAAAATAGGCTGATTTTTTTAGTATATGATTATTTTGGCGTAAATAACGCTGTGCAAAATTTGGGTAAAATTGGGAGGTGAAATTTTTGGATTTTTTTGACTTGTGACGACTCGAGGTGAAAAACTCGAAAATCATGATCTCTAAAAATAGGCTGATTTTTTTAGTATATGATTATTTTGGCGTAATTTAACGCTGTGCAAAATTTAGGGAATATTTTGAGAGCTGAAAATTTTCAAGATTTTTGACTTGTGACGACTCGAGGTGAAAAACTCGAAAATTATGAACTCTAAAAATAGGCTGATTTTTGTAGTATATGATTATTTTGACGTAATTTAACGCTGTGAAAAATTTGGGGAATTTTGGGAGAGATGAACATTTACAAGATTTTTGACTTGTGACAACTCGAGGTGAAAAACTCGAAAATCATGAACTCTAAAAATAGGCTGATTTTTTTAGTATATGATTATTTTGGAGTAATTTAACCCTGTGCAAAATTTGGGGAATTTTGGGAGACGTAAAAATTTTCCAGATTTTTACGGTGAAAATTTTCAAGATTTTTTTAGTTGTGACGAATCGAGGTGAAAAACTTGAAAATCATAAACTCTAAAAATGGGCTGATTTTTTTAGTATATGATTATTTTGGCATAATTTAACCCTGCGCAAAATTTGGGGAATTTTGGGAGACGTAAAAATTTTCCAGATTTTTACGGTGAAAATTTTCAAGATTTTTTTAGTTGTGACGAATCGAGGTGAAAAACTTGAAAATCGTGAACTCTAAAAATGATTATTTTGGCGTAATTTAACGCTGTGCAAAATTTGAGGAATTTTTTTGAGAGGTGAAAATTTTCAAGATTTTTGACTTGTGACAACTCGAGGTGAAAAACTCGAAAATCATGAACTCTAAAAATAGGCTAATTTTTTTAGTATATGATTATGTGCAAAATTTAGGGAATTTTTTGAGAGCTGAATATTCTCAAGATTTTTGACTTGTGACGACTCGAGGTGAAAAACTCGAAAATCATGAACTCCAAAAATAGGCTGATTTTTGTAGAATATGATTATTTTTGAGGAATTTTGAGAGAGGTGAAAATTTTCAAGATTTTTGACTTGTGACAACTCGAGGTGAAAAACTCGAAAATCATGAACTCTAAAAATGGGCTGATTTTTGTAGTATATGATTATTTTGGCGTAATTTAACGCTGTGCAAAATTTGAGGAATTTTGAGAGAGGTTAATATTCTCAAGATTTTTGACTTGTGACGACTCGAGGTGAAAAACTCGAAAATCATGAACTCTAAAAATAGGCTGATTTTTTTAGTATATGATTATTTTGGAGTAATTTAACTCTGTGCAAAATTTGTGGAATTTTGGGAGACGTAAAAATTTTTCAGATTTTTACGGTGAAAATTTTCAAGATTTTTTTACTTGTGACGACTCGAGGTGAAAAACTCGAAAATCGTGAACTCTAAAAATGTGCTGATTTTGGTAGTATATGATTATTTTGGCGTAATTTAACGCTGTGCAAAATTTGGGAGAGATGAACATTTTCGAGATTTTTAACTTGTGACAACTCGAGGTGAAAAACTCGAAAATCATGAACTCTAAAAATAGGCTAATTTTTTTAGTATATGATTATGTGCAAAATTTAGGGAATTTTTTGAGAGCTGAATATTCTCAAGATTTTTGACTTGTGACAACTCGAGGTGAAAAACTCAAAAATCATGAACTCAAAAATAGGCTGATTTTTGTAGAATATGATTATTTTGGCGTAATTTAACGCTGTGCAAAATTTGAGGAATTTTGAGAGAGGTTAATATTCTCAAGATTTTTTACTTGTGACGACTCGAGGTGAAAAACTCGAAAATCATGAACTCTAAAAATAGGCTGATTTTTTTAGTATATGATTATTTTGGAGTAATTTAACCCTGTGCAAAATTTGTGGAATTTTGGGAGACGTAAAAATTTTTACGGTGAAAATTTTCAAGATTTTTTTACTTGTGACGACTCGAGGTGAAAAACTCGAAAATCGTGAACTCTAAAAATGTGCTGATTTTGGTAGTATATGATTATTTTGGCGTAATTTAACGCTGTGCAAAATTTGGGAGAGATGAACATTTTCGAGATTTTTAACTTGTGACAACTCGAGGTGAAAAACTCGAAAATCATGAACTCTAAAAATATGCTGATTTTTTTAGTATATGATTATTTTGGCGTAAATAACGCTGTGCAAAATTTGGGTAATATTGGAAGGTGAAAATTTTCGATATTTTTTACTTGTGACAACTCGAGGGGAAAAACTCGAAAATCATGAACTCCAAAAATAGGCTGATTTTGTATTATATGATTATTTTGGCGTCATCTAACGCTGTGCAAAATTTAAGGAATTTTGAGAGAGGTGAATATTCTCAAGATTTTTGACTTGTGACGACTCGAAGTGAAAAACTCGAAACTCATGAACTCTAAAAATAGGCTGATTTTTTAGTATATGATTATTTTGGCGTAATTTAACCCTGCGCAAAATTTGGGGAATTTTGGGAGATCTAAAAATTTTCCAGATTTTAACGGTGAAAATTTTCAAGATTTTTTTAGTTGTGACGAATCGAGGTGAAAAACTTGAAAATCATGAATTCTAAAAATGATTATTTTGGCGTAATTTAACGCTGTGCAAAATTTGGGGAATTTTGGGAGAGATGAACATTTTCGAGATTTTTAACTTGTGACAACTCGAGGTGAAAAACTCGAAAATCATGAACTCTAAAAATAGGCTGATTTTTTTAGTATATGATTATTTTGGCGTAATCTAACGCTTTGCAAAATTTAGGGAATTTTTTGAGAGCTGAAAATTTTCAAGGATTTTTGACTTGTGACGACTCGAGGTAAAAAACTCGAAAATCATGAACTCTAAAAATAGCCTGATTTTTGTAGAATATGTTTATTTTGGCGTAATTTAACGCTGTGCAAAATTTGAGGAATTTTGAGAGAGGAGAAAATTTTCAAGATTTTTGACTTGTGACAACTCGAGGTGAAAAACTCGAAAATCATGAACTCTAAAAATAGGCTGATTTTTGTAGAATATGATTATTTTGGCGTAATTTAACGCTGTGCAAAATTTGAGGAATTTTGAGAGGTGAAAATTTTCAAGATTTTTGCCTTGTAACGACTCGAGGTGAAAAACTCGAAAATCATGAACTCTAAAAATAGGCTGATTTTTGTAGTATATGATTATTTTGGAGTAATTTAACCCTGTGCAAAATTTGGGGAATTTTGGGAGACGTAAAAATTTTTCAGATTTTTACGGTGAAAATTTTCACGATTTTTTTACTTGTGACGACTCGAGGTGAAAAACTCGAAAATCGTGAACTCTAAAAATGGGCAGATTATTGTAGTATATGATTATTTTGGCGTAATATAACGCTGTGCAAAATTTGGGGAATTTTGGGAGAGATGAACATTTTCGAGATTTTTAACTTGTGACAACTCGAGGTGAAAAACTCGAAAATCATGAACTCTAAAAATAGGCTGATTTTTTTAGTATATGATTATTTTGGCGTAAATAACGCTGTGCAAAATTTGGGTAATATTGGGAGGTGAAATTTTTGGATATTTTTGACTTGTGACAACTCGAGGTGAAAAACTCGAAAATCATGAACTCTAAAAATAAGCTGATTTTTTAAGTATATGATTATTTTGGCGTAATTTAACGCTGTGCAAAACTTAGGGAATTTTTTGAGAGCTGAAAATTTTCACGATTTTTGACTTGTGACAACTCGAGGTGAAAAACTCGAAAATCATGAACTCTAAAAATAAGCTTATTTTTTTAGTATATGATTATTTTGGAGTAATTTAACGCTGTGCAAAATTTGGGGAATTTTTTGAGAGCTGAAAATTTTCAATATATCTGACTTGTGACTACTCGAGGTGAAAAACTCGAAAATCATGAACTCCAAAAATAGGCTGATTTTTGTAGTATATGATTATTTTGGCGTAATTTAACGCTGTGCAAAATTTGGGGAATATTGGAAGGTGAAAATTTTCGATATTTTTGACTTGTGACAACTCGAGGTGAAAAACTCGAAAATCATGTATTCTAAAAATAGGCTGATTTTTGTAGAATATGTTTATTTTGGCGTAATTTAACGCTGTGCAAAATTTGAGGAATTTTGAGAGAGGTGAAAATTTTCAAGATTTTTGACTCGTGAAGTGAAAAACTCCAAAATCATGAACTCTAAAAATAGGCTGATTTTTATAGTATATGATTATTTTGGCGTCATCTAACGCTGTGCAAAGTTTGGGGAATTTTGGGAGAGGTGAAAATTTTCGAAATTTTTGACTTGTTGCGACTCGAGGTGAAAAACTTGAAAATCATGAACTCTAAATAAAACTTGGCTGATTTTTTTAGTATATGATTATTTTGGCGTAAGTTAACGCTGTGCAAAATTTGCAGAATATTTTCAAGATTTTTTACTTGTGACGACTCGAGGTGAAAAACTCGAAAATCATGAACTCCAAATAAAAATAGGCTGATTTTTGTAGTATATGATTATTTTGGCGTAATTAAAAGATGTGCAAAATTTGGGGAATTTTGAGAGAGGTGAAAATTTTCAAGATTTTTGACTTGTGACGTCACGAGGTGAAAAACTCGAAAATCATGAACTCTAAAAATGGGCTGATTTTTGTAGTATATGATTATTTTGGGGTAATTTAACGCTGTGCAAAATTTGGGAAGTTTTGGGAGACGTGAAAATTTTCAAGATTTTTTACTTGTTGCGACTCGAGGTGAAAAACTTGAAAATCATGAACTCTAAATAAAACTTGGCTGATTTTTTTAGTATATGATTATTTTGGCGTAAGTTAACGCTGTGCAAAATTTGGGGAATTTTAGGAGCGGTGAAAATTTTCGAGATTTTGGACTTGTCACAACTCGAGGTGAAAAACTCCAAAATCACGAACTCAAAAAATAGGCTGATTTTTTTAGTATATGATTATTTTGGCGTAAATAACGCTGTGCAAAATTTGGGTAAAATTGGATATGAAATTTTTGGATATTTTTGACTTGTGACGACTCGAGGTGAAAAACTCGAAAATCATGAACTCTAAAAATAGGCTGATTTTTTTAGTATATGATTATTTTGGAGTAATTTAACCCTGTGCAAAATTTGGGGAATTTTGGGAGACGTAAAAATTTTTCAGATTTTTACTGTGAAAATTTTCACGATTTTTTTACTTGTGACGACTCGAGGTGAAAAACTCGAAAATCGTGAACTCTAAAAATGGGCAGATTATTGTATTGGCAGATTATTGTAGGGAATTTTTTGAGAGCTGAAAATTTTCACGATTTTTGACTTGTGACAACTCGAGGTGAAAAACTCGAAAATCATGAACTCTAAAAATAAGCTTATTTTTTTAGTATATGATTATTTTGGAGTAATTTAACGCTGTGCAAAATTTGGGGAATTTTTTGAGAGCTGAAAATTTTCAATATTTCTGACTTGTGACGACTCGAGGTGAAAAACTCGAAAATCATGAACTCCAAAAATAGGCAGATTTTTGTAGTATATGATTATTTTGGCGTAATTTAACGCTGTGCAAAATTTGGGGAATATTGGAAGGTGAAAATTTTCGATATTTTTGACTTGTGACAACTCGAGGTGAAAAACTCGAAAATCATGTATTCTAAAAATAGGCTGATTTTTGTAGAATATGTTTATTTTGGCGTAATTTAACGCTGTGCAAAATTTGAGGAATTTTGAGAGAGGTGAAAATTTTCAAGATTTTTGACTCGTGAAGTGAAAAACTCCAAAATCATGAACTCTAAAAATAGGCTGATTTTTATAGTATATGATTATTTTGGCGTCATCTAACGCTGTGCAAAATTTGGGGAATTTTGGGAGAGGTGAAAATTTTCGAAATTTTTGACTTGTGAAGTGAAAAACTCCAAAATCATGAACTCTAAAAATAGGCTGATTTTTGTAGTATATAATTATTTTGGCGTCATTTAACGCTGTGCAAAATTTGAGGAATTTTGGGAGAGGTGAAAATTTTCGAGATGTTTTACTTGTGACAACTCGAGGGGAAAAACTTGAAACTCATGAACTCTCAAAATGGGATACTTTTTTTAGTATATGATTATTTTGGCGTAATCTAATGCTGTGCAAAATTTGCAGAATATTTTCAAGATTTTTTACTTGTGACGACTCGAGGTGAAAAACTCGAAAATCATGAACTCCAAATAAAAATAGGCTGATTTTTGTAGTATATGATTATTTTGGCGTAATTAAAAGATGTGCAAAATTTGGGGAATTTTGAGAGAGGTGAAAATTTTCAAGATTTTTGACTTGTGACGTCACGAGGTGAAAAACTCGAAAATCATGAACTCTAAAAATGGGCTGATTTTTGTAGTATATGATTATTTTGGCGTAATTTAACGCTGTGCAAAATTTGGGAAGTTTTGGGAGACGTGAAAATTTTCAAGATTTTTTACTTGTTGCGACTCGAGGTGAAAAACTTGAAAATCATGAACTCTAAATAAAACTTGGCTGATTTTTTTAGTATATGATTATTTTGGCGTAAGTTAACGCTGTGCAAAATTTGGGGAATTTTAGGAGCGGTGAAAATTTTCGAGATTTTGGACTTGTGACAACTCGAGGTGAAAAACTCCAAAATCATGAACTCAAAAAATAGGCTGATTTTTTTAGTATATGATTATTTTGGCGTAAATAACGCTGTGCAAAATTTGGGTAAAATTGGTAGGTGAAATTTTTGGATATTTTTGACTTGTGACGACTCGAGGTGAAAAACTCGAAAATCATGATCTCTAAAAATAGGCTGATTTTTTTAGTATATGATTATTTTGCCGTAATTTAACGCTGTGCAAAATTTAGGGAATATTTTGAGAGCTGAAAATTTTCAAGATTTTTGACTTGTGACGACTCGAGGTGAAAAACTCGAAAATTATGAACTCTAAAAATAGGCTGATTTTTGTAGTATATGATTATTTTGACGTAATTTAACGCTGTAAAAAATTTGGGGATTTTTTGGGAGAGATGAACATTTACAAGATTTTTGACTTGTGACAACTCGAGGTGAAACACTCGAAAATCGTGAACTCTAAATAAAACTTGGCTGATTTTTTTAGTATACGATTATTTTGGCGTAAGTTAACGCTGTGCAAGATTTGGGGAATTTTAGGAGCGGTGAAAATTTTCGAGATTTTGGACTTGTGACAACTCGAGGTGAAAAACTCCAAAATCATGAACTCAAAAAATAGGCTGATTTTTTTAGTATATGATTATTTTGGCGTAAATAACGCTGTGCAAAATTTGGGTAAAATTGGTAGGTGAAATTTTTGGATATTTTTGACTTGTGACGACTCGAGGTGAAAAACTCGAAAATCATGATCTCTAAAAATAGGCTGATTTTTTTAGTATATGATTATTTTGCCGTAATTTAACGCTGTGCAAAATTTAGGGAATATTTTGAGAGCTGAAAATTTTCAAGATTTTTGACTTGTGACGACTCGAGGTGAAAAACTCGAAAATTATGAACTCTAAAAATAGGCTGATTTTTGTAGTATATGATTATTTTGACGTAATTTAACGCTGTAAAAAATTTGGGGATTTTTTGGGAGAGATGAACATTTACAAGATTTTTGACTTGTGACAACTCGAGGTGAAACACTCGAAAATCGTGAACTCTAAATAAAACTTGGCTGATTTTTTTAGTATACGATTATTTTGGCGTAAGTTAACGCTGTGCAAGATTTGGGGAATTTTAGGAGCGGTGAAAATTTTCGAGATTTTGGACTCGAGGTGAAAAACTCCAAAATCATGAACTCAAAAAATAGGCTGATTTTTTTAGTATATGATTATTTTGGCGTAAATAACGCTGTGCAAAATTTGGGTAAAATTGGGAGGTGAAATTTTTGGATATTTTTGACTTGTGACGACTCGAGGTGAAAAACTCGAAAATCATGATCTCTAAAAATAGGCTGATTTTTTTAGTATATGATTATTTTGCCGTAATTTAACGCTGTGCAAAATGTAGGGAATATTTTGAGAGCTGAAAATTTTCAAGATTTTTGACTTGTGACGACTCGAGGTGAAAAACTCGAAAATTATGAACTCTAAAAATAGGCTGATTTTTGTAGTATATGATTATTTTGACGTAATTTAACGCTGTAAAAAATTTGGGGAATTTTGGGAGAGATGAACATTTACAAGATTTTTGACTTGTGACAACTCGAGGTGAAACACTCGAAAATCATGAACTCTAAAAATAGGCTGATTTTTTTAGTATATGATTATTTTGGAGTAATTTAACCCTGTGCAAAATTTGGGTAAAATTGGGAGGTGAAATTTTTGGATATTTTTGACTTGTGACAACTCGAGGTGAAAAACTCGAAAATCATGTATTCTAAAAATAGGCTGATTTTTGTAGTATATGATTATTTTGGCGTAATCTAACGCTGTGCAAAATTTAGGGAATTTTTTGAGAGCTGAAAATTTTCAAGATTTTTGACTTGTGACGACTCGAGGTGAAAAACTCGAAAATCATGAACTCTAAAAATAAGCTTATTTTTTTAGTATATGATTATTTTGGAGGAATTTAACGCTGTGCAAAATTTGGGGAATTTTTTGAGAGCTGAAAATTTTCAATATTTCTGACTTGTGACGACTCGAGGTGAAAAACTCGAAAATCATGAACTCCAAAAATAGGCTTATTTTTGTAGTATATGATTATTTTGGCGTAATTTAACGCTGTGCAAAATTGGGGGAATATTGGAAGGTCAAAATTTTCGATATTTTTGACTTGTGACAACTCGAGGTGAAAAACTCGAAAGTCATGTATTCTAAAAATAGGCTGATTTTTGTAGAATATGTTTATTTTGGCGTAATTTAACGCTGTGCAAAATTTGAGGAATTTTGAGAGAGGTGAAAATTTTCAAGATTTTTGACTTGTGAAGTGAAAAGCTCCAAAATCATGAACTCTAAAAATAGGCTGATTTTTATAGTATATGATTATTTTGGCGTCATCTAACGCTGTGCAAAATTTGGGGAATTTTGAGAGAGGTGAAAATTTTCAAGATTTTTGACTTGTGACGTCACGAGGTGAAAAACTTGAAAATCATGAACTCTAAAAATGGGCTGATTTTTGTAGTATATGATTATTTTGGCGTAATTTAACGCTGTGCAAAATTTGGGAAGTTTTGGGAGACGTGAAAATTTTCAAGATTTTTTACTTGTTGCGACTCGAGGTGATAAACTTGAAAATCATGAACTCTAAATAAAACTTGGCTGATTTTTTTAGTATATGATTATTTTGGCGTAATTTAACGCTGTGCAAAATTTGGGGAATTTTGGGAGCGGTGAAAATTTTCGAGATTTGGGACTTGTGACAACTCGAGGTAAAAAACTCCAAAATCATGAACTCAAAAAATAGGCTGATTTTTTTAGTATATGATTATTTTGGCGTAAATAACGCTGTGCAAAATTTGGGTAAAATTGGGAGGTGAAATTTTTGGATATTTTTGACTTGTGACAACTCGAGGTGAAAAACTCGAAAATCATGTATTCTAAAAATAGGCTGATTTTTGTACTATATGATTATTTTGGCGTAATCTAACGCTTTGCAAAATTTAGGGAATTTTTTGAGAGCTGAAAATTTTCAAGATTTTTGACTTGTGACGACTCGAGGTGAAAAACTTGAAAATCATGAACTCTAAAAATAGCCTGATTTTTGTAGAATATGTTTATTTTGGCGTAATTTAGCGCTGTGCAAAATTTGAGGAATTTTGAGAGAGGTGAAAATTTTCAAGATTTTTGACTTGTGACAACTCGAGGTGAAAAACTCGAAAATCATGAACTCTAAAAATAGGCTGATTTTTGTAGAATATGATTATTTTGGCGTAATTTACCGCTGTGCAAAATTTGAGGAATTTTGAGAGAGGTGAAAATTTTCAAGATTTTTGACTTGTGACAACTCGAGGTGAAAAACTCGAAAATCATGAACTCTAAAAATAGGCTGATTTTTTTAGTATATGATTATTTTGGCGTAAATAACGCTGTGCAAAATTTGGGTAAAATTGGGAGGTGAAATTTTTGGATATTTTTGACTTGTGACAACTCGAGGTGAAAAACTCGAAAATCATGTATTCTAAAAGTAGGCTGATTTTTGTAGTATATGATTACTTTGGCGTAATCTAACGCTGTGCAAAATTTGGAGACTTTTGGGAGAGCTGAAAATTTTCAAGATTTTTGACTTGTGAAGTGAAAAACTCCAAAATCATGAACTCTAAAAATAGGCTGATTTTTGTAGTATATGATTATTTTGGCGTCATCTAACGCTGTGCAAAATTTGGGGAATTTGGGGAGAGGTGAAAATTTTCGAAATTTTTTACGTGTGACAACTCGAAGTGAAAAACTTGAAAATCATGTATTCTAAAAATAGGCTGATTTTTGTAGTATATGATTACTTTGGCGTAATCTAACGCTGTGCAAAATTTGGAGACTTTTGGGAGAGCTGAAAATTTTCAAGATTTTTGACTTGTGAAGTGAAAAACTCCAAAATCATGAACTCTAAAAATAGGCTGATTTTTGTAGTATATGATTATTTTGGCGTCATCTAACGCTGTGCAAAATTTGGGGAATTTTGGGAGAGGTGAAAATTTTCGATATGTTTTACTTGTGACAACTCGAGGAAAAAACTTGAAACTCATGAACTCTCAAAATGGGATACTTTTTTTAGTATATGATTATTTTGGCGTAATTTAACGCTGTGCAAAATTTGGGGAAATTTGGGAGCGGTGAAAATTTTCGAGATTTTGGACTTGTGACAACTCGAGGTGAAAAACTCCAAAATCATGAACTCTAAAAATAGGCTGATTTTTGTAGTATATGATTATTTTGGCGTAATTTAACGCTGTGCAAAATTTGGGAAGTTTTGGGAGACGTGAAAATTTTCAAGATTTTTTACTTGTTGCGACTCGAGGTGGAAAACTTGAAAATCATGAACTCTAAATAAAACTTGGCTGATTTTTTTAGTATATGATTATTTTGGCGTAATTTAACGCTGTGCAAAATTTGGGGAATTTTGGGAGCGGTGAAAATTTTCGAGATTTTGGACTTGTGACAACTCGAGGTGAAAAACTCCAAAATCATGAACTCAAAAAATAGGCTGATTTTTTTAGTATATGATTATTTTGGCGTAAATAACGCTGTGCAAAATTTGGGTAAAATTGGGAGGTGAAATTTTTGGATATTTTTGACTTGTGACGACTCGAGGTGAAAAACTCGAAAATCATGATCTCTAAAAATAGGCTGATTTTTTTAGTATATGATTATTTTGGCGTAATTTAAAGGCTGTGCAAAATTTAGGGAATATTTTGAGAGCTGAAAATTTTTCAAGATTTTTGACTTGTGACGACTCGAGGTGAAAAATTCGAAAATTATGAACTCTAAAAATAGGCTGATTTTTGTAGTATATGATTATTTTGACGTAATTTAACGCTGTGAAAAATTTGGGAAATTTTGGGAGAGATGAACATTTTCAAGATTTTTGACTTGTGACGACTCGAGGTGAAAAACTCGAAAATCATGAACTCTAAAAATAAGCTTATTTTTTTAGTATATGATTATTTTGGAGTAATTTAACGCTGTGCAAAATTTGGGGAATTTTTGGGAGACGTAAAAATTTTTCAGATTTTTACGGTGAAAATTTTCAAGATTTTTTTACTTGTGTCGACTCGAGGTGAAAAACTCGAAAATCATGAACTCTAAAAATAGGCTAATTTTTTTAGTATATGATTATGTGCAAAAATTTAGGGAATTTTGAGAGAGGTGAATATTTTCAAGATTTTTGACTTGTGACGACTCGAGGTGAAAAACTCTAAAATCATGAACTCCACAAATAGGCTGATTTTGTATTATATGATTATTTTGGCGTCATCTAACGCTGTGCAAAATTTGGGTAAAATTGGGAGGTGAAATTTTTGACTTGTGACAACTCGATGTGAAAAACTCGAAAATCATGTATTCTAAAAATAGGCTGATTTTTGTAGTATATGATTATTTTGGCGTAATCTAACGCTTTGCAAAATTTAGGGAATTTTTTGAGAGCTGAAAATTTTCAAGATTTTTGACTTGTGACGATTTGAGGTGAAAAACTCGAAAATCATGAACTCTAAAAATAGCCTGATTTTTGTAAAATATGTTTATTTTGGCGTAATTTAACGCTGTGCAAAATTTGAGGAATTTTGAGAGAGGTGAAAATTTTCAAGATTTTTGACTTGTGACAACTCGAGGTGAAAAACTCGAAAATCATGAACTCTAAAAATAGGCTGATTTTTGTAGAATATGATTATTTTGGCGTAATTTAACGCTGTGCAAAATTTGAGGAATTTTGAGAGAGGTGAAAATTTTCAAGATTTTTGACTTATGACAACTTGAGGTGAAAAACTCGAAAATCATGAACTCTAAAAATAGGCTGATTTTTTTAGTATATGATTATTTTGGCGTAAATAATGCTTTGCAAAATTTGGGTAAAATTGGGAGGTGAAATTTTTGGATATTTTTGACTTGTGACAACTCGAGGTGAAAAACTCGAAAATCATGTATTCTAAAAATAGGCTGATTTTTGTAGTATATGATTATTTTGGCGTAATCTAACGCTGAGCAAAATTTAGGGAATTTTTTGAGAGCTGAAAATTTTCAAGATTTTTGACTTGTGACGACTCGAGGTGAAAAACTCGAAAATCATGAACTCTAAAAATAAGCTTATTTTTTTAGTATATGATTATTTTGGAGTAATTTAACGCTGTGCAAAATTTGGGGAATTTTTTGAGAGCTGAAAATTTTCAATATTTCTGACTTGTGACGACTCGAGGTGAAAAACTCGAAAATCATGAACTCCAAAAATAGGCTGATTTTTGTAGTATATGATTATTTTGGCGTAATTTAACGCTGTGCAAAATTTGGGGAATATTGGAAGGTGAAAATTTTCGATATTTTTGACTTGTGACAACTCGAGGTGAAAAACTCGAAAATCATGTATTCTAAAAATAGGCTGATTTTTGTAGAATATGTTTATTTTGGCGTAATTTAACGCTGTGCAAAATTTGAGGAATTTTGAGAGAGGTGAAAATTTTCAAGATTTTTGACTTGTGAAGTGAAAAACTCCAAAATCATGAACTCTAAAAATAGGCTGATTTTTATAGTATATGATTATTTTGGCGTCATCTAACGCTGTGCAAAATTTGGGGAATTTTGGGAGAGGTGAGAATTTTCGAAATTTTTTACTTGTGACAACTCGAGGTGAAAAACTTGAAAATCATGTATTCTAAAAATAGGCTGATTTTTGTAGTATATGATTACTTTGGCGTAATTTAACGCTGTGCAAAATTTGGGAAGTTTTGGGAGACGTGAAAATTTTCAAGATTTTTTACTTGTTGCGACTCGAGGTGATAAACTTGAAAATCATGAACTCTAAATAAAACTTGGCTGATTTTTTTAGTATATGATGATTTTGGCGTAATTTAACGCTGTGCAAAATTTGGGGAATTTTGGGAGCGGTGAAAATTTTCGAGATTTGGGACTTGTGACAACTCGAGGTAAAAAACTCCAAAATCATGAACTCAAAAAATAGGCTGATTTTTTTAGTATATGATTATTTTGGCGTAAATAACGCTGTGCAAAATTTGGGTAAAATTGGGAGGTGAAATTTTTGGATATTTTTGACTTGTGACAACTCGAGGTGAAAAACTCGAAAATCATGTATTCTAAAAATAGGCTGATTTTTGTACTATATGATTATTTTGGCGTAATCTAACGCTTTGCAAAATTTAGGGAATTTTTTGAGAGCTGAAAATTTTCAAGATTTTTGACTTGTGACGACTCGAGGTGAAAAACTCGAAAATCATGAACTCTAAAAATAGCCTGATTTTTGTAGAATATGTTTATTTTGGCGTAATTTAGCGCTGTGCAAAATTTGAGGAATTTTGAGAGAGGTGAAAATTTTCAAGATTTTTGACTTGTGACAACTCGAGGTGAAAAACTCGAAAATCATGAACTCTAAAAATAGGCTGATTTTTGTAGAATATGATTATTTTGGCGTAATTTACCGCTGTGCAAAATTTGAGGAATTTTGAGAGAGGTGAAAATTTTCAAGATTTTTGACTTGTGACAACTCGAGGTGAAAAACTCGAAAATCATGAACTCTAAAAATAGGCTGATTTTTTTAGTATATGATTATTTTGGCGTAAATAACGCTGTGCAAAATTTGGGTAAAATTGGGAGGTGAAATTTTTGGATATTTTTGACTTGTGACAACTCGAGGTGAAAAACTCGAAAATCATGTATTCTAAAAGTAGGCTGATTTTTGTAGTATATGATTATTTTGGCGTAATCTAACGCTGTGTAAAATTTAGGGAATTTTTTGAGAGCTGAAAATTTTCAAGATTTTTGACTTGTGACGACTCGAGGTGAAAAACTCGAAAATCATGTATTCTAAAAATAGGCTGATTTTTGTAGTATATGATTACTTTGGCGTAATCTAACGCTGTGCAAAATTTGGAGACTTTTGGGAGAGCTGAAAATTTTCAAGATTTTTGACTTGTGAAGTGAAAAACTCCAAAATCATGAACTCTAAAAATAGGCTGATTTTTGTAGTATATGATTATTTTGGCGTCATCTAACGCTGTGCAAAATTTGGGGAATTTGGGGAGAGGTGAAAATTTTCGAAATTTTTTACGTGTGACAACTCGAAGTGAAAAACTTGAAAATCATGTATTCTAAAAATAGGCTGATTTTTGTAGTATATGATTACTTTGGCGTAATCTAACGCTGTGCAAAATTTGGAGACTTTTGGGAGAGCTGAAAATTTTCAAGATTTTTGACTTGTGAAGTGAAAAACTCCAAAATCATGAACTCTAAAAATAGGCTGATTTTTGTAGTATATGATTATTTTGGTGTCATCTAACGCTGTGCAAAATTTGGGGAATTTTGGGAGAGGTGAAAATTTTCGATATGTTTTACTTGTGACAACTCGAGGAAAAAACTTGAAACTCATGAACTCTCAAAATGGGATACTTTTTTTAGTATATGATTATTTTCGCGTAATCTAATGCTGTGCAAAATTTGCAGAATATTTTCAAGATTTTTTACTTGTGACGACTCGAGGTGAAAAACTCGAAAATCATGAACTCCAAATAAAAATAGGCTGATTTTTTTAGTATATGATTATTTTGGCGTAATTTAACGCTGTGCAAAATTTGGGGAAATTTGGGAGCGGTGAAAATTTTCGAGATTTTGGACTTGTGACAACTCGAGGTGAAAAACTCCAAAATCATGAACTCTAAAAATGGGCTGATTTTTGTAGTATATGATTATTTTGGCGTAATTTAACGCTGTGCAAAATTTGGGAAGTTTTGGGAGACGTGAAAATTTTCAAGATTTTTTACTTGTTGCGATTCGAGGTGGAAAACTTGAAAATCATGAACTCTAAATAAAACTTGGCTGATTTTTTTAGTATATGATTATTTTGGCGTAATTTAACGCTGTGCAAAATTTGGGGAATTTTGGGAGCGGTGAAAATTTTCGAGATTTTGGACTTGTGACAACTCGAGGTGAAAAACTCCAAAATCATGAACTCAAAAAATAGGCTGATTTTTTTAGTATATGATTATTTTGGCGTAAATAACGCTGTGCAAAATTTGGGTAAAATTGGGAGGTGAAATTTTTGGATATTTTTGACTTGTGACGACTCGAGGTGAAAAACTCGAAAATCATGATCTCTAAAAATAGGCTGATTTTTTTAGTATATGATTATTTTGGCGTAATTTAAAGGCTGTGCAAAATTTAGGGAATATTTTGAGAGCTGAAAATTTTTCAAGATTTTTGACTTGTGACGACTCGAGGTGAAAAATTCGAAAATTATGAACTCTAAAAATAGGCTGATTTTTGTAGTATATGATTATTTTGACGTAATTTAACGCTGTGAAAAATTTGGGAAATTTTGGGAGAGATGAACATTTTCAAGATTTTTGACTTGTGACGACTCGAGGTGAAAAACTCGAAAATCATGAACTCTAAAAATAAGCTTATTTTTTTAGTATATGATTATTTTGGAGTAATTTAACGCTGTGCAAAATTTGGGGAATTTTTGGGAGAGGTGAAAATTTTCAAGATTTTTGACTTGTGACAACTCGAGGTGAAAAACTCGAAAATCATGAACTCTAAAAATAGGCTGATTTTTTTAGTATATGATTATTTTGGCGTAAATAATGCTTTGCAAAATTTGGGTAAAATTGGGAGGTGAAATTTTTGGATATTTTTGACTTGTGACAACTCGAGGTGAAAAACTCGAAAATCATGTATTCTAAAAATAGGCTGATTTTTGTAGTATATGATTATTTTGGCGTAATCTAACGCTGAGCAAAATTTAGGGAATTTTTTGAGAGCTGAAAATTTTCAAGATTTTTGACTTGTGACGAGGTGAAAAACTCGAAAATCATGAACTCTAAAAATAAGCTTATTTTTTTAGTATATGATTATTTTGGAGTAATTTAACGCTGTGCAAAATTTGGGGAATTTTTTGAGAGCTGAAAATTTTCAATATTTCTGACTTGTGAAGACTCGAGGTGAAAAACTCGAAAATCATGAACTCCAAAAATAGGCTGATTTTTGTAGTATATGATTATTTTGGCGTAATTTAACGCTGTGCAAAATTTGGGGAATATTGGAAGGTGAAAATTTTCGATATTTTTGACTTGTGACAACTCGAGGTGAAAAACTCGAAAATCATGTATTCTAAAAATAGGCTGATTTTTGTAGAATATGTTTATTTTGGCGTAATTTAACGCTGTGCAAAATTTGAGGAATTTTGAGAGAGGTGAAAATTTTCAAGATTTTTGACTTGTGAAGTGAAAAACTCCAAAATCATGAACTCTAAAAATAGGCTGATTTTTATAGTATATGATTATTTTGGCGTCATCTAACGCTGTGCAAAATTTGGGGAATTTTGGGAGAGGTGAAAATTTTCGAAATTTTTTACTTGTGACAACTCGAGGTGAAAAACTTGAAAATCATGTATTCTAAAAATAGGCTGATTTTTGTAGTATATGATTACTTTGGCGTAATCTAACGCTGTGCAAAAATTGGAGACTTTTGGGAGAGCTGAAAATTTTCAAGATTTTTGACTTGTGAAGTGAAAAACTCCAAAATCATGAACTCTAAAAATAGGCTGATTTTTGTAGTATATGATTATTTTGTCGTCATCTAACGCTGTGCAAAATTTGGGGAATTTTGGGAGAGGTGAAAATTTTCGAGATGTTTTACTTGTGACAACTCGAGGGGAAAAACTTGAAACTCATGAACTCTCAAAATGGGATACTTTTTTTAGTATATGATTATTTTGGCGTAATCTAATGCTGTGCAAAATTTGCAGAATATTTTCAAGATTTTTTACTTGTGACGACTCGAGGTGAAAAACTCGAAAATCATGAACTCCAAATAAAAATAGGCTGATTTTTGTAGTATAAGATTATTTTGGCGTAATTTAAAGATGTGCAAAATTTGGGGAATTTTGGGAGAGGTGAAAATTTTCAAGATCACGAGGTGAAAAACTCGAAAATCATGAACTTTAAAAATGGGCTGATTTTTGTAGTATATGATTATTTTGGCGTAATTTAACGCTGTGCAAAATTTGGGAAGTTTTGGGGGACGTGAAAATTTTCAAGATTTTTTACTTGTTGCGACTCGAGGTGAAAAACTTGAAAATCATGAACTGTAAATAAAACTTGGCTGATTTTTTTAGTATATGATTATTTTGGCGTAATTTAACGCTGTGCAAAATTTGGGGAATTTTGGGAGCGGTGAAAATTTTCGAGATTTTGGACTTGTGACAACTCGAGGTGAAAAACTCCAAAATCATGAACTCCAAAAATAGGCTGATTTTTTTAGTATATGATTATTTTGGCGTAAATAACGCTGTGCAAAATTTGGGTAAAATTGGGAGGTGAAATTTTTGGATATTTTTGACTTGTGACGACTCGAGGTGAAAAACTCGAAAATCATGATCTTTAAAAATAGGCTGATTTTTGTAGAATATGATTATTTTGGAGTAATTTAACGCTGTGCAAAATTTGAGGAATTTTGAGAGAGGTGAAAATTTTCAAGATTTTTGACTTGTGACAACTCGAGGTGAAAAACTCGAAAATCATGAACTCTAAAAATAGGCTGATTTTTTTAGTATATGATTATTTTGGCGTAAATAATGCTGTGCAAAATTTGGGTAAAATTGGGAGGTGAAATTTTTGGATATTTTTGACTTGTGACAACTCGAGGTGAAAAACTCCAAAATCATGAACTCTAAAAATAGGCTGATTTTTATAGTATATGATTATTTTGGCGTCATCTAACGCTGTGCAAAATTTGGGGAATTTTGGGAGAGGTGAAAATTTTCGAAATTTTTGACTTGTGACAACTCGAGGTGAAAAACTCGAAAATCATGAACTCTAAAAATAGGCTAATTTTTTTAGTATATGATTATGTGCAAAATTTAGGGAATTTTGAGAGACGTAAAAATTTTTTTTAAAGCTTATTTTTTTAGTATATGATTATTTTGGCGTAATTTAACGCTGTGCAAAATTTGGGGAATATTGGAAGGTGAAAATTTTCAAGATTTTTGGCTTGTGACAACTCGAGGTGAAAAACTTGAAAATCATGTATTCTAAAAATAGGCTGATTTTTGTAGTATATGATTACTTTGGCGTAATCTAACGCTGTGCAAAATTTAGGGAATTTTTTGAGAGGTGAAAAACTCGAAAATCATGAACTCTAAAAATAGGCTGATTTTTGTAGAATATGATTATTTTGGCGTAATTTAACGCTGTGCAAAATTTGAGGAATTTTGGGAGGTGAAAAACTCGAAAATCATGATCTCTAAAAATAGGCTGATTTTTTTAGTATATGTTTATTTTGGCGTAATTTAACGCTGTGCAAAATTTAGGGAATATTTTGAGAGCTGAAAATTTTCAAGATTTTTGACTTGTGACGACTCGAGGTGAAAAACTCGAAAACCATGAACTCTAAAAATGGGCTGATTTTTTTAGTATATGATTATTTTGGCGTAATTTAACGCTGTGCAAAATTTGGGGAATTTTGGGAGACGTAAAAATTTTTCAGATTTTTACGGTGAAAATTTTCAAGATTTTTTTACTTGTGACGACTCGAGGTGAAAAACTCGAAAAAAAATCGTGAACTCTAAAAATGGGCTGATTTTGGTAGTATATGATTATTTTGGCGTAATTTAACGCTGTGCAAAATTTGGGAGAGATGAATATTTTCGAGATTTTTAACTTGTGACAACTCGAGGTGAAAAACTCGAAAATCATGAACTCTAAAAATATGCTGATTTTTTTAGTATATGATTATTTTGGCGTAAATAACGCTGTGCAAAATTTGGGTAATATTGGAAGGTGAAAATTTTCGATATTTTTTACTTGTGACAACTCGAGGGGAAAAACTCGAAAATCATGAACTCCAAAAATAGGCTGATTTTGTATTATATGATTATTTTGGCGTCATCTAACGCTGTGCAAAATTTGAGGAATTTTGGGAGAGATGATCATTTTCGAGATTTTTAACTTGTGACAACTCGAGGTGAAAAACTCGAAAATCATGAACTCTAAAAATAGGCTGATTTTTTTAGTATATGATTATATTGGCATAATTTAACGCTGTGCAAAATTTAGGGAATTTTTTGAGAGGTGAAAAACTCGAAAATCATGAGCTCTAAAAATAGGCTGATTTTTGTAGAATATGATTATTTTGGCGTAATTTAACGCTGTGCAAAATTTGAGGAATTTTGAGAGAGGTGAAAATTTTCAAGATTTTTGACTTGTGACAACTCGAGGTGAAAAACTCGAAAATCATGAACTCTAAAAATAGGCTAATTTTTTTAGTATATGATTATGTGCAAAATTTAGGGAATTTTGAGAGAGGTGAATATTTTCAAGATTTTTGACTTGTGACGACTCGAGGTGAAAAACTCTAAAATCTGAACTCCACAAATAGGCTGATTTTTGTAGTATATGATTATTTTGGCGTAATTTAACGCTGTGCAAAATTTGGGGAATATTGGAAGGTGAAAATTTTCGATATTTTTGACTTGTGACAACTCGAGGTAAAAAACTCGAAAATCATGTATTCTAAAAATAGGCTGATTTTTGTACAATATGTTTATTTTGGCGTAATTTAACGCTGTGCAAAATTTGAGGAATTTTGAGAGAGGTGAAAATTTTCAAGATTTTTGACTTGTGAAGTGAAAAACTCCAAAATCATGAACTCTAAAAATAGGCTGATTTTTATAGTATATGATTATTTTGGCGTCATCTAACGCTGTGCAAAATTTGGGGAATTTTGGGAGAGGTGAAAATTTTCGAAATTTTTTACTTGTGACAACTCGAGGTGAAAAACTTGAAAATCATGTATTCTAAAAATAGGCTGATTTTTGTGGTTTATAATTACTTTGGCGTAATCTAACGCTGTGCAAAATTTGGAGACTTTTGGGAGAGCTGAAAATTTTCAAAATTTTTGACTTGTGAAGTGAAAAACTCCAAAATCATGAACTCTAAAAATAGGCTGATTTTTGTAGTATATGATTATTTTGTCGTCATCTAACGCTGTGCAAAATTTGGGGAATTTTGGGAGAGGTGAAAATTTTCGAGATGTTTTACTTGTGACAACTCGAGGGGAAAAACTTGAAACTCATGAACTCTCAAAATGGGATACTTTTTTTAGTATATGATTATTTTGGCGTAATCTAATGCTGTGCAAAATTTGCAGAATATTTTCAAGATTTTTTACTTGTGACGACTCGAGGTGAAAAACTCGAAAATCATGAACTCCAAATAAAAATAGGCTGATTTTTGTAGTATAAGATTATTTTGGCGTAATTTAAAGATGTGCAAAATTTGGGGAATTTTGAGAGAGGTGAAAATTTTCAAGATCACGAGGTGAAAAACTCGAAAATCATGAACTCTAAAAATAGGCTGATTTTTGTAGTATATGATTATTTTGGCGTAATTTAACGCTGTGCAAAATTTGGGAAGTTTTGGGGGACGTGAAAATTTTCAAGATTTTTTACTTGTTGCGACTCGAGGTGAAAAACTTGAAAATCATGAACTCTAAAAATAGGCTGATTTTTTTAGTATATGATTATATTGGCGTAATTTAACGCTGTGCAAAATTTAGGGAATTTTGGGAGCGGTGAAAATTTTCGAGATTTTGGACTTGTGACAACTCGAGGTGAAAAACTCCAAAATCATGAACTCAAAAAATAGGCTGATTTTTTTAGTATATGATTATTTTGGCGTAAATAACGCTGTGCAAAATTTGAGTAAAATTGGGAGGTGAAATTTTTGGATATTTTTGACTTGTGACGACTCGAGGTGAAAAACTCGAAAATTATGAACTCTAAAAATAGGCTGATTTTTGTAGTATATGATTATTTTGACGTAATTTAACGCTGTGAAAAATTTGGAGAATTTTGGGAGAGATGAACATTTACAAGATTTTTGACTTGTGACAACTCGAGGTGAAAAACTCGAAAATCATGAACTCTAAAAATACGCTGATTTTTTTAGTATATGATTATTTTAGAGTAATTTAACCCTGTGCAAAATTTGGGGAATTTTTGGGAGACGTAAAAATTTTTCAGATTTTTACGGTGAAAATTTTCAAGATTTTTTTACTTGTGTCGACTCGAGGTGAAAAACTCGAAAATCATTAACTCTAAAAATAGGCTAATTTTTTTAGTATATGATTATGTGCAAAATTTAGGGAATTTTGAGAGAGGTGAATATTTTCAAGATTTTTGACTTGTGACGACTCGAGGTGAAAAACTCTAAAATCATGAACTCCACAAATAGGCTGATTTTGTATTATATGATTATTTTGGCGTCATCTAACGCTGTGCAAAATTTGGGTAAAATTGGGAGGTGAAATTTTTGGATATTTTTGACTTGTGACAACTCGAGGTGAAAAACTCGAAAATCATGTATTCTAAAAATAGGCTGATTTTTGTAGTATATGATTATTTTGACGTAATTTAACGCTGTGAAAAATTTGGGGAATTTTGGGAGAGATGAACATTTACAAGATTTTTGACTTGTGACAACTCGAGGTGAAAAACTCGAAAATCATGTACTCTAAAAATAGGCTGATTTTTTTAGTATATGATTATTTTGGAGTAATTTAACCCTGTGCAAAATTTGGGGAATTTTTGGGAGACGTAAAAATTTTTCAGATTTTTACAGTGAAAATTTTCAAGATTTCTTTACTTGTGTCGACTCGAGGTGAAAAACTCGAATATCGTGAACTCTAAAAATGGGCTGATTTTTGTAGTATATGATTATTTTGGCGTAATTTACCGCTGTGAAAAATTTGGGGAATTTTGGGAGAGATGAACATTTTCGAGATTTTTAACTTGTGACAACTCGAGGTGAAAAACTCGAAAATCGTGAACTCTAAAAATAGGCTGATTTTTTTAAATTATATGATTATTTTGGCGTAATTTAACGCTGTGCAAAATTTAGGGAATTTTTTGAGAGGTGAAAAACTCGAAAATCATGAACTCTAAAAATAGGCTGATTTTTGTAGAATATGATTATTTTGGCGTAATTTAACGCTGTGCAAAATTTGAGGAATTTTGAGAGAGGTGAAAATTTTCCAGATTTTTGAATTGTGACAACTCGAGGTGAAAAATTCGAAAATCATGAACTCTAAAAATAGGCTAGTTTTTTTAGTATATGATTATGTGCAAAATTTAGGGAATTTTTTGAGAGCTGTAAATTTTCAAGATTTTTGACTTGTGACGACTCGAGGCGAAAAACTCGAAAATCATGAACTCCAAAAATAGGCTGATTTTTGTAGAATATGATTATTTTTGAGGAATTTTGAGAGAGGTGAATATTCTCAAGATTTTTGACTTGTGACGACTCGAGGTGAAAAACTCGAAAATCATGATCTCTAAAAATAGGCTGATTTTTTTAGTATATGATTATTTTGGCGTAATTTAACGCTGTGCAAAATTTAGGAAATATTTTGAGATCTGTAAATTTTCAAGATTTTTGACTTGTGACGACTCGAGGTGAAAAACTCGAAAATCATGAACTCTAAAAATAGGATGATTTTTGTAGAATATGATTATTTTTGAGGAATTTTGAGAGAGGTGAATATTCTCAAGATTTTTGACTTGTGACGACTCGAGGTGAAAAACTCGAAAATCATGATCTCTAAAAATAGGCTGATTTTGTATTATATGATTATTTTGGCGTCATCTAACGCTGTGCAAAATTTGAGGAATTTTGGGAGAGATGATCATTTTCGAGATTTTTAACTTGTGACAACTCGAGGTGAAAAACTCGAAAATCATGAACTCTAAAAATAGGCTGATTTGTTTAGTATATGATTATATTGGCGTAATTTAACGCTGTGCAAAATTTAGGGAATTTTTTGAGAGGTGAAAAACTCGAAAATCATGAACTCTAAAAATAGGCTGATTTTTGTAGAATATGATTATTTTGGCGTAATTTAACGCTGTGCAAAATTTGAGGAATTTTGAGAGAGGTGAAAATATTCAAGATTTTTGACTTGTAACAACTCGAGGTGAAAAACTCGAAAATCATGAACTCTAAAAATAGGCTAATTTTTTTAGTATATGATTATGTGCAAAATTTAGGGAATTTTGAGAGAGGTGAATATTTTCAAGATTTTTGACTTGTGACGACTCGAGGTGAAAAACTCTAAAATCATGAACTCCACAAATAGGCTGATTTTGTATTATATGATTATTTTGGCGTCATCTAACGCTGTGCAAAATTTGGGTAAAATTGGGAGGTGAAATTTTTGGATATTTTTGACTTGTGACAACTCGAGGTGAAAAACTCGAAAATCATGTATTCTAAAAATAGGCTGATTTTTGTAGTATATGATTATTTTGGCGTAATCTAACGCTTTGCAAAATTTAGGGAATTTTTTGAGAGCTGAAAATTTTCAAGATTTTTGACTTGTGACGACTCGAGGTGAAAAACTCGAAAATCATGAACTCTAAAAGTAAGCTTATTTTTTTAGTATATGATTATTTTGGAGTAATTTAACACTGTGCAAAATTTGGGGAATTGTTTGAGAGCTGAAAATTTTCAATATTTCTGATTTGTGACGACTCGAGGTGAAAAACTCGAAAATCATGAACTCCAAAAATAGGCTGATTTTTGTAGTATATGATTATTTTGGCGTAATTTAACGCTGTGCAAAATTTGGGGAATATTGGAAGGTGAAAATTTTCGATATTTTTGACTTGTGACAACTCGAGGTGAAAAACTCGAAAATCATGTATTCTAAAAATAGGCTGATTTTTGTAGTATATGATTATTTTGGCGTAATCTAACGCTGTGCAAAATTTAGGGAATTTTTTGAGAGCTGAAAATTTTCAAGATTTTTGACTTGTGACGACTCGAGGTGAAAAACTCGAAAATCATGAACTCTAAAAATAAGCTTATTTTTTTAGTATATGATTATTTTGGAGTAATTTAACGCTGTGCAAAATTTGGGGAATTTTTTGAGAGCTGAAAATTTTCAATATTTCTGACTTCTGACGACTCGAGGTGAAAAACTCGAAAATCATGAACTCCAAAAATAGGCTGATTTTTGTAGTATATGATTATTTTGGCGTAATTTAACGCTGTGCAAAATTTGGGGAATATTGGAAGGTGAAAATTTTCGATATTTTTGACTTGTGACAACTCGAGGTGAAAAACTCGAAAATCATGTATTCTAAAAATAGGCTGATTTTTGTAGAATATTTGAATTTGAGGAATTTTGAGAGAGGTGAAAATTTTCAAGATTTTTGACTTGTGAAGTGAAAAACTCCAAAATCATGAACTCTAAAAATAGGCTGATTTTTATAGTATATGATTATTTTGGCGTCATCTAACGCTGTGCAAAATTTGGGGAATTTTGGGAGAGGTGAAAATTTTCGAAATTTTTTACTTGTGACAACTCGAGGTGAAAAACTCGAAAATCATGGATTCTAAAAATAGGCTGATTTTTGTAGTATATGATTATTTTGGCGTAATCTAACGCTGTGCAAAATTTAGGGAATTTTTTGAGAGCTGAAAATTTTCAAGATTTTTGACTTGTGACGACTCGAGGTGAAAAACTCGAAAATCATGAACTCTAAAAATAAGCTTATTTTTTTAGTATATGATTATTTTGGAGTAATTTAACGCTGTGCAAAATTTGGGGAATTTTTTGAGAGCTGAAAATTTTCAATATTTCTGACTTCTGACGACTCGAGGTGAAAAACTCGAAAATCATGAACTCCAAAAATAGGCTGATTTTTGTAGTATATGATTATTTTGGCGTAATTTAACGCTGTGCAAAATTTGGGGAATATTGGAAGGTGGAAATTTTCGATATTTTTGACTTGTGACAACTCGAGGTGAAAAACTCGAAAATCATGTATTCTAAAAATAGGCTGATTTTTGTAGAATATGTTTATTTTGGCGTAATTTAACGCTGTGGAAAATTTGAGGAATTTTGAGAGAGGTGAAAATTTTCAAGATTTTTGACTTGTGAAGTGAAAAACTCCAAAATCATGAACTCTAAAAATAGGCTGATTTTTATAGTATATGATTATTTTGGCGTCATCTAACGCTGTGCAAAATTTGGGGAATTTTGGGAGAGGTGAAAATTTTCGAAATTTTTTACTTGTGACAACTCGAGGTGAAAAACTCGAAAATCATGAACTCTAAAAATATGCTGATTTTTTTAGTATATGATTATTTTGGCGTAAATAACGCTGTGCAAAATTTGGGTAATATTGGAAGGTGAAAATTTTCGATATTTTTTACTTGTGACAACTCGAGGGGAAAAACTCGAAAATCATGAACTCCAAAAATAGGCTGATTTTGTATTATATGATTATTTTGGCGTCATCTAACGCTGTGCAAAATTTGAGGAATTTTGGGAGAGATGATCATTTTCGAGATTTTTAACTTGTGACAACTCGAGGTGAAAAACTCGAAAATCATGAACTCTAAAAATAGGCTGATTTTTTTAGTATATGATTATATTGGCGTAATTTAACGCTGTGCAAAATTTAGGGAATTTTTTGAGAGGTGAAAAACTCGAAAATCATGAACTCTAAAAATAGGCTGATTTTTGTAGAATATGATTATTTTGGCGTAATTTAACGCTGTGCAAAATTTGAGGAATTTTGAGAGAGGTGAAAATTTTCAAGATTTTTGACTTGTGACAACTCGAGGTGAAAAACTCGAAAATCATGAACTCTAAAAATAGGCTAATTTTTTTAGTATATGATTATGTGCAAAATTTAGGGAATTTTGAGAGAGGTGAATATTTTCAAGATTTTTGACTTGTGACGACTCGAGGTGAAAAACTCTAAAATCATAAACTCCACAAATAGGCTGATTTTGTATTATATGATTATTTTGGCGTCATCTAACGCTGTGCAAAATTTGGGTAAAATTGGGAGGTGAAATTTTTGGATATTTTTGACTTGTGACAACTCGAGGTGAAAAACTCGAAAATCATGTATTCTAAAAATAGGCTGATTTTTGTAGTATATGATTATTTTGCCGTAATCTAACGCTTTGCAAAATTTAGGGAATTTTTTGAGAGCTGAAAATTTTCAAGATTATTGACTTGTGACGACTCGAGGTGAAAAACTCGAAAATCATGAACTCTAAAAATAGCCTGATTTTTGTAGAATATGTTTATTTTGGCGTAATTTAACGCTGTGCAAAATTTGAGGAATTTTGAGAGAGGTGAAAATTTTCAAGATTTTTGACTTGTGACAACTCGAGGTGAAAAACTCGAAAATCATGAACTCTAAAAATAGGCTGTATTTTGTAGAATATGATTATTTTGGCGTAATTTAACGCTGTGCAAAATTTGAGGAATTTTGAGAGAGGTGAAAATTTTCAAGATTTTTGACTTGTGACAACTCGAGGTGAAAAACTCGAAAATCATGAACTCTAAAAATAGGCTGATTTTTGTAGTATATGATTATTTTGGCGTAATCTAACGCTGTGCAAAATTTAGGGAATTTTTCAAGAAAAAAATTTTCAAGATTTTTGACTTGTGACGACTCGAGGTGAAAAACTCGAAAATCATGAACTCTAAAAATAAGCTTATTTTTTTAGTATATGATTATTTTGGAGTAATTTAACGCTGTGCAGAATTTGGGGAATTTTTTGAGAGCTGAAAATTTTCAATATTTCTGACTTCTGACGACTCGAGGTGAAAAACTCGAAAATCATAAACTCTAAAAATAGGCTGATTTTTTTAGTATATGATTATATTGGCGTAATTTAACGCTGTGCAAAATTTAGGGAATTTTTTGAGAGGTGAAAAACTCGAAAATCATGAACTCCAAAAATAGGCTGATTTTTGTAGTATATGATTATTTTGGCGTAATTTAACGCTGTGCAAAATTTGGGGAATATTGGAAGGTGAAAATTTTCGATATTTTTGACTTGTGACAACTCGAGGTGAAAAACTCGAAAATCATGTATTCTAAAAATAGGCTGATTTTTGTAGAATATGTTTATTTTGGCGTAATTTAACGCTGTGCAAAATTTGAGGAATTTTGAGAGAGGTGAAAATTTTCAAGATTTTTGACTTGTGAAGTGAAAAACTCCAAAATCATGAACTCTAAAAATAGGCTGATTTTTATAGTATATGATTATTTTGGCGTCATCTAACGCTGTGCAAAATTTGGGGAATTTTGGGAGAGGTGAAAATTTTCGAAATTTTTTACTTGTGACAACTCGAGGTGAAAAACTTGAAAATCATGTATTCTAAAAATAGGCTGATTTTTGTGGTATATAATTACTTTGGCGTAATCTAACGCTGTGCAAAATTTGGAGACTTTTGGGAGAGCTGAAAATTTTCAAAATTTTTGACTTGTGAAGTGAAAAACTCCAAAATCATGAACTCTAAAAATAGGCTGATTTTTGTAGTATATGATTATTTTGTCGTCATCTAACGCTGTGCAAAATTTGGGGAATTTTGGGAGAGGTGAAAATTTTCGAGATGTTTTGCTTGTGACAACTCGAGGGGAAAAACTTGAAACTCATGAACTCTCAAAATGGGATACTTTTTTTAGTATATGATTATTTTGGCGTAATCTAATGCTGTGCAAAATTTGCAGAATATTTTCAAGATTTTTTACTTGTGACGACTCGAGGTGAAAAACTCGAAAATCATGAACTCCAAATAAAAATAGGCTGATTTTTGTAGTATAAGATTATTTTGGCGTAATTTAAAGATGTGCAAAATTTGGGGAATTTTGAGAGAGGTGAAAATTTTCAAGATTTTTGACTTGTGACAACTCGAGGTGAAAAACTCGAAAATCATGAACTCTAAAAATAGGCTAATTTTTTTAGTATATGATTATGTGCAAAATTTAGGGAATTTTGAGAGAGGTGAATATTTTCAAGATTTTTGACTTGTGACGACTCGAGGTGAAAAACTCTAAAATCTGAACTCCACAAATAGGCTTATTTTTGTAGTATATGATTATTTTGGCGTAATTTAACGCTGTGCAAAATTTGGGGAATATTGGAAGGTGAAAATTTTCGATATTTTTGACTTGTGACAACTCGAGGTGAAAAACTCGAAAATCATGTATTCTAAAAATAGGCTGATTTTTGTAGAATATGTTTATTTTCGCGTTATTTAACGCTGTGCAAAATTTGAGGAATTTTGAGAGAGGTGAAAATTTTCAAGATTTTTGACTTGTGAAGTGAAAAACTCCAAAATCATGAACTCTAAAAATAGGCTGATTTTTATAGTATATGATTATTTTGGCGTCATCTAATGCTGTGCAAAATTTGGGGAATTTTGGGAGAGGTGAAAATTTTCGAAATTTTTTACTTGTGACAACTCGAGGTGAAAAACTTGAAAATCATGTATTCTAAAAATAGGCTGATTTTTGTAGTATATGATTACTTTGGCGTAATCTAACGCTGTGCAAAATTTGGGCAATTTTGGGAGAGGTGAAAATTTTCGAAATTTTTGACTTGTGAAGTGAAAAACTCCAAAATCATGAACTCTAAAAATAGGCTGATTTTTGTAGTATATGATTATTTTGGCGTCATCTAACGCTGTGCAAAATTTGGGGAATTTTGGGAGAGGTGAAAATTTTCGAGATGTTTTACTTGTGACAACTCGAGGGGAAAAACTTGAAACTCATGAACTCTCAAAATGGGATACTTTTTTTAGTATATGATTATTTTGGCGTAATCTAATGCTGTGCAAAATTTGCAGAATATTTTCAAGATTTTTTACTTGTGACGACTCGAGGTGAAAAACTCGAAAATCATGAACTCCAAATAAAAATAGGCTGATTTTTGTAGTATAAGATTATTTTGGCGTAATTTAAAGATGTGCAAAATTTGGGGAATTTTGAGAGAGGTGAAAATTTTCAAGATCACGAGGTGAAAAACTCGAAAATCATGAACTCTAAAAATAGGCTGATTTTTGTAGTATATGATTATTTTGGCGTAATTTAACGCTGTGCAAAATTTGGGAAGTTTTGGGGGACGTGAAAATTTTCAAGATTTTTTACTTGTTGCGACTCGAGGTGAAAAACTTGAAAATCATGAACTCTAAATAAAACTTGGCTGATTTTTTTAGTATATGATTATTTTGGCGTAATTTAACGCTGTGCAAAATTTGGGGAATTTTGGGAGCGGTGAAAATTTTCGAGATTTTGGACTTGTGACAACTCGAGGTGAAAAACTCCAAAATCATGAACTCAAAAAATAGGCTGATTTTTTTAGTATATGATTATTTTGGCGTAAATAACGCTGTGCAAAATTTGAGTAAAATTGGGAGGTGAAATTTTTGGATATTTTTGACTTGTGACGACTCGAGGTGAAAAACTCGAAAATCATGATCTCTAAAAATAGGCTGATTTTTTTAGTATATGATAATTTTGGCGTAATTTAACGCTGTGCAAAATTTAGGGAATATTTTGAGAGCTGAAAATTTTCAAGATTTTTGACTTGTGACGACTCGAGGTGAAAAACTCGAAAATCATGAACTCTAAAAATAGGCTGATTTTTGTAGTATATGATTATTTTGACGTAATTTAACGCTGTGAAAAATTTGGAGAATTTTGGGAGAGATGAACATTTACAAGATTTTTGACTTGTGACAACTCGAGGTGAAAAACTCGAAAATCATGAACTCTAAAAATATGCTAATTTTTTTAGTATATGATTATGTGCAAAATTTAGGGAATTTTGAGAGAGGTGAATATTTTCAAGATTTTTGACTTGTGACGACTCGAGGTGAAAAACTCTAAAATCATGAACTCCACAAATAGGCTGATTTTGTATTATATGATTATTTTGGCGTCATCTAACGCTGTGCAAAATTTGGGTAAAATTGGGAGGTGAAATTTTTGGATATTTTTGACTTGTGACAACTCGAGGTGAAAAACTCGAAAATCATGTATTCTAAAAATAGGCTGATTTTTGTAGTATATGATTATTTTGACGTAATTTAACGCTGTGAAAAATTTGGGGAATTTTGGGAGAGATGAACATTTACAAGATTTTTGACTTGTGACAACTAGAGGTGAAAAACTCGAAAATCATGTACTCTAAAAATAGGCTGATTTTTTTAGTATATGATTATTTTGGAGTAATTTAACCCTGTGCAAAATTTGGGGAATTTTTGGGAGACGTAAAAATTTTTCAGATTTTTACAGTGAAAATTTTCAAGATTTCTTTACTTGTGTCGACTCGAGGTGAAAAACTCGAAAATCGTGAACTCTAAAAATGGGCTGATTTTTGTAGTATATGATTATTTTGGCGTAATTTAACGCTGTGAAAAATTTGGGGAATTTTGGGAGAGATGAACATTTTCGAGATTTTTAACTTGTGACAACTCGAGGTGAAAAACTCGAAAATCGTGAACTCTAAAAATAGGCTGATTTTTTTAGTATATGATTATTTTGGCGTAATTTAACGCTGTGCAAAATTTAGGGAATTTTTTGAGAGGTGAAAAACTCGAAAATTATGAACTCTAAAAATAGGCTGATTTTTGTAGAATATGATTACTTTGGCGTAATTTAACGCTGTGCAAAATTTGAGGAATTTTGAGAGAGGTGAAAATTTTCCAGATTTTGACTTGTGACAACTCGAGGTGAATAACTCGAAAATCATGAACTCTAAGAATAGGCTAATTTTTTTAGTATATGATTATGTGCAAAATTTAGGGAATTTTTTGAGAGCTGTAAATTTTCAAGATTTTTGACTTGTGACGACTCGAGGTGAAAAACTCGAAAATCATGAACTCCAAAAATAGGCTGATTTTTGTAGAATATGATTATTTTTGAGGAATTTTGAGAGAGGTGAATATTCTCAAGATTTTTGACTTGTGACGACTCGAGGTGAAAAACTCGAAAATCATGATCTCTAAAAATAGGCTGATTTTTTTAGTATATGATTATTTTGGCGTAATTTAACGCTGTGCAAAATTTAGGAAATATTTTGAGATCTGTAAATTTTCAAGATTTTTGACTTGTGACGACTCGAGGTGAAAAACTCGAAAATCATGAACTCTAAAAATAGGATGATTTTTGTAGAATATGATTATTTTGGAGGAATTTTGAGAGAGGTGAATATTCTCAAGATTTTTGACTTGTGACGACTCGAGGTGAAAAACTCGAAAATCATGATCTCTAAAAATAGGCTGATTTTTTTAGTATATGTTTATTTTGGCGTAATTTAACGCTGTGCAAAATTTAGGGAATATTTTGAGAGCTGAAAATTTTCAAGATTTTTGACTTGTGACGACTCGAGGTGAAAAACTCGAAAACCATGAACTCTAAAAATGGGCTGATTTTTTTAGTATATGATTATTTTGGCGTAATTTAACGCTGTGCAAAATTTGGGGAATTTTGGGAGACGTAAAAATTTTTCAGATTTTTACGGTGAAAATTTTCAAGATTTTTTTACTTGTGACGACTCGAGGTGAAAAACTCGAAAATCGTGAACTCTAAAAATGGGCTGATTTTGGTAGTATATGATTATTTTGGCGTAATTTAACGCTGTGTGTATATGATTATTTTGGAGTAATTTAACCCTGTGCAAAATTTGGGGAATTTTTGGGAGACGTAAAAATTTTTCAGATTTTTACGGTGAAAATTTTCAAGATTTTTTTACTTGTGTCGACTCGAGGTGAAAAACTCAAATATCATGAACTCTAAAAATAGGCTAATTTTTTTAGTATATGATTATGTGCAAAATTTAGGGAATTTTGAGAGAGGTGAATATTTTCAAGATTTTTGACTTGTGACGACTCGAGGTGAAAAACTCTAAAATCATGAACTCCACAAATAGGCTGATTTTGTATTATATGATTATTTTGGCGTCATCTAACGCTGTGCAAAATTTGGGTAAAATTGGGAGCTGAAATTTTTGGATATTTTTGACTTGTGACAACTCGAGGTGAAAAACTCGAAAATCATGTATTCTAAAAATAGGCTGATTTTTGTAGTATATGATTATTTTGGCGTAATCTAACGCTTTGCAAAATTTAGGGAATTTTTTGAGAGCTGAAAATTCTCAAGATTATTGACTTGTGACGACTCGAGGTGAAAAACTCGAAAATCATGAACTCTAAAAATAGCCTGATTTTTGTAGAATATGTTTATTTTGGCGTAATTTAACGCTGTGCAAAATTTGAGGAATTTTGAGAGAGGTGAAAATTTTCAAGATTTTTGACTTGTGACAACTCGAGGTGAAAAACTCCAAAATCATGAACTCTAAAAATAGGCTGATTTTTGTAGAATATGATTATTTTGGCGTAATTTAACGCTGTGCAAAATTTGGGTAAAATTGGGAGGTGAAATTTTTGGATATTTTTGACTTGTGACGACTCGAGGTGAAAAACTCGAAAATCATGTACTCTAAAAATAGGCTGATTTTTTTAGTATATGATTATTTTGGAGTAATTTAACCCTGTGCAAAATTTGGGGAATTTTTGGGAGACGTAAAAATTTTTCAGATTTTTACAGTGAAAATTTTCAAGATTTCTTTACTTGTGTCGACTCGAGGTGAAAAACTCGAAAATCGTGAACTCTAAAAATGGGCTGATTTTTGTAGTATATGATTATTTTGGCGTAATTTAACGCTGTGAAAAATTTGGGGAATTTTGGGAGAGATGAACATTTTCGAGATTTTTAACTTGTGACAACTCGAGGTGAAAAACTCGAAAATCGTGAACTCTAAAAATAGGCTGATTTTTTTAGTATATGATTATTTTGGCGTAATTTAACGCTGTGCAAAATTTAGGGAATTTTTTGAGAGGTGAAAAACTCGAAAATCATGAACTCTAAAAATAGGCTGATTTTTGTAGAATATGATTATTTTGGCGTAATTTAACGCTGTGCAAAATTTGAGGAATTTTGAGAGAGGTGAAAATTTTCCAGATTTTGACTTGTGACAACTCGAGGTGAAAAACTCGAAAATCATGAACTCTAAGAATAGGCTAATTTTTTTAGTATATGATTATGTGCAAAATTTAGGGAATTTTTTGAGAGCTGTAAATTTTCAAGATTTTTGACTTGTGACGACTCGAGGTGAAAAACTCGAAAATCATGAACTCCAAAAATAGGCTGATTTTTGTAGAATATGATTATTTTTGAGGAATTTTGAGAGAGGTGAATATTCTCAAGATTTTTGACTTGTGACGACTCGAGGTGAAAAACTCGAAAATCATGATCTCTAAAAATAGGCTGATTTTTTTAGTATATGATTATTTTGGCGTAATTTAACGCTGTGCAAAATTTAGGAAATATTTTGAGATCTGTAAATTTTCAAGATTTTTGACTTGTGACGACTCGAGGTGAAAAACTCGAAAATCATGAACTCTAAAAATAGGATGATTTTTGTAGAATATGATTATTTTGGAGGAATTTTGAGAGAGGTGAATATTCTCAAGATTTTTGACTTGTGACGACTCGAGGTGAAAAACTCGAAAATCATGATCTCTAAAAATAGGCTGATTTTTTTAGTATATGTTTATTTTGGCGTAATTTAACGCTGTGCAAAATTTAGGGAATATTTTGAGAGCTGAAAATTTTCAAGATTTTTGACTTGTGACGACTCGAGGTGAAAAACTCGAAAATCATGAACTCTAAAAATAGGCTAATTTTTTTAGTATATGATTATGTGCAAAATTTAGGGAATTTTGAGAGAGGTGAATATTTTCAAGATTTTTGACTTGTGACGACTCGAGGTGAAAAACTCTAAAATCATGAACTCCACAAATAGGCTGATTTTGTATTATATGATTATTTTGGCGTCATCTAACGCTGTGCAAAATTTGGGTAAAATTGGGAGGTGAAATTTTTGGATATTTTTGACTTGTGACAACTCGAGGTGAAAAACTCGAAAATCATGTATTCTAAAAATAGGCTGATTTTTGTAGTATATGATTATTTTGGCGTAATCTAACGCTTTGCAAAATTTAGGGAATTTTTTGAGAGCTGAAAATTTTCAAGATTTTTGACTTGTGACGACTCGAGGTGAAAAACTCGAAAATCATGAACTCTAAAAGTAAGCTTATTTTTTTAGTATATGATTATTTTGGAGTAATTTAACACTGTGCAAAATTTGGGGAATTTTTTGAGAGCTGAAAATTTTCAATATTTCTGATTTGTGACGACTCGAGGTGAAAAACTCGAAAATCATGAACTCCAAAAATAGGCTGATTTTTGTAGTATATGATTATTTTGGCGTAATTTAACGCTGTGCAAAATTTGGGGAATATTGGAAGGTGAAAATTTTCGATATTTTTGACTTGTGACAACTCGAGGTGAAAAACTCGAAAATCATGTATTCTAAAAATAGGCTGATTTTTGTAGAATATTTGAATTTGAGGAATTTTGAGAGAGGTGAAAATTTTCAAGATTTTTGACTTGTGAAGTGAAAAACTCCAAAATCATGAACTCTAAAAATAGGCTGATTTTTATAGTATATGATTATTTTGGCGTCATCTAACGCTGTGCAAAATTTGGGGAATTTTGGGAGAGGTGAAAATTTTCGAAATTTTTTACTTGTGACAACTCGAGGTGAAAAACTCGAAAATCATGTATTCTAAAAATAGGCTGATTTTTGTAGTATATGATTATTTTGGCGTAATCTAACGCTGTGCAAAATTTAGGGAATTTTTTGAGAGCTGAAAATTTTCAAGATTTTTGACTTGTGACGACTCGAGGTGAAAAACTCGAAAATCATGAACTCCAAAAATAAGCTTATTTTTTTAGTATATGATTATTTTGGAGTAATTTAACGCTGTGCAAAATTTGGGGAATTTTTTGAGAGCTGAAAATTTTCAATATTTCTGACTTCTGACGACTCGAGGTGAAAAACTCGAAAATCATGAACTCCAAAAATAGGCTAATTTTTGTAGTATATGATTATTTTGGCGTAATTTAACGCTGTGCAAAATTTGGGGAATATTGGAAGGTGAAAATTTTCGATATTTTTGACTTGTGACAACTCGAGGTGAAAAACTCCAAAATCATGAACTCTAAAAATAGGCTGATTTTTGTAGAATATGATTATTTTGGCGTAATTTAACGCTGTGCAAAATTTGGGTAAAATTGGGAGGTGAAATTTTTGGATATTTTTGACTTGTGACGACTCGAGGTGAAAAACTCGAAAATCATGTACTCTAAAAATAGGCTGATTTTTTTAGTATATGATTATTTTGGAGTAATTTAACCCTGTGCAAAATTTGGGGAATTTTTGGGAGACGTAAAAATTTTTCAGATTTTTACAGTGAAAATTTTCAAGATTTCTTTACTTGTGTCGACTCGAGGTGAAAAACTCGAAAATCGTGAACTCTAAAAATGGGCTGATTTTTGTAGTATATGATTATTTTGGCGTAATTTAACGCTGTGAAAAATTTGGGGAATTTTGGGAGAGATGAACATTTTCGAGATTTTTAACTTGTGACAACTCGAGGTGAAAAACTCGAAAATCGTGAACTCTAAAAATAGGCTGATTTTTTTAGTATATGATTATTTTGGCGTAATTTAACGCTGTGCAAAATTTAAGGAATTTTTTGAGAGGTGAAAAACTCGAAAATCATGAACTCTAAAAATAGGCTTATTTTTGTAGAATATGATTATTTTGGCGTAATTTAACGCTGTGCAAAATTTGAGGAATTTTGAGAGAGGTGAAAATTTTCCAGATTTTGACTTGTGACAACTCGAGGTGAAAAACTCGAAAATCATGAACTCTAAGAATAGGCTAATTTTTTTAGTATATGATTATGTGCAAAATTTAGGGAATTTTTTGAGAGCTGTAAATTTTCAAGATTTTTGACTTGTGACGACTCGAGGTGAAAAACTCGAAAATCATGTACTCCAAAAATAGGCTGATTTTTGTAGAATATGATTATTTTTGAGGAATTTTGAGAGAGGTGAATATTCTCAAGATTTTTGACTTGTGACGACTCGAGGTGAAAAACTCGAAAATCATGATCTCTAAAAATAGGCTGATTTTTTTAGTATATGATTATTTTGGCGTAATTTAACGCTGTGCAAAATTTAGGAAATATTTTGAGATCTGTAAATTTTCAAGATTTTTGACTTGTGACGACTCGAGGTGAAAAACTCGAAAATCATGAACTCTAAAAATAGGATGATTTTTGTAGAATATGATTATTTTGGAGGAATTTTGAGAGAGGTGAATATTCTCAAGATTTTTGACTTGTGACGACTCGAGGTGAAAAACTCGAAAATCATGATCTCTAAAAATAGGCTGATTTTTTTAGTATATGTTTATTTTGGCGTAATTTAACGCTGTGCAAAATTTAGGGAATATTTTGAGAGCTGAAAATTTTCAAGATTTTTGACTTGTGACGACTCGAGGTGAAAAACTCGAAAATCATGAACTCTAAAAATAGGCTAATTTTTTTAGTATATGATTATGTGCAAAATTTAGGGAATTTTGAGAGAGGTGAATATTTTCAAGATTTTTGACTTGTGACGACTCGAGGTGAAAAACTCTAAAATCATGAACTCCACAAATAGGCTGATTTTGTATTATATGATTATTTTGGCGTCATCTAACGCTGTGCAAAATTTGGGTAAAATTGGGAGGTGAAATTTTTGGATATTTTTGACTTGTGACAACTCGAGGTGAAAAACTCGAAAATCATGTATTCTAAAAATAGGCTGATTTTTGTAGTATATGATTATTTTGGCGTAATCTAACGCTTTGCAAAATTTAGGGAATTTTTTGAGAGCTGAAAATTTTCAAGATTTTTGACTTGTGACGACTCGAGGTGAAAAACTCGAAAATCATGAACTCTAAAAGTAAGCTTATTTTTTTAGTATATGATTATTTTGGAGTAATTTAACACTGTGCAAAATTTGGGGAATTTTTTGAGAGCTGAAAATTTTCAATATTTCTGATTTGTGACGACTCGAGGTGAAAAACTCGAAAATCATGAACTCCAAAAATAGGCTGATTTTTGTAGTATATGATTATTTTGGCGTAATTTAACGCTGTGCAAAATTTGGGGAATATTGGAAGGTGAAAATTTTCGATATTTTTGACTTGTGACAACTCGAGGTGAAAAACTCGAAAATCATGTATTCTAAAAATAGGCTGATTTTTGTAGAATATTTGAATTTGAGGAATTTTGAGAGAGGTGAAAATTTTCAAGATTTTTGACTTGTGAAGTGAAAAACTCCAAAATCATGAACTCTAAAAATAGGCTGATTTTTATAGTATATGATTATTTTGGCGTCATCTAACGCTGTGCAAAATTTGGGGAATTTTGGGAGAGGTGAAAATTTTCGAAATTTTTTACTTGTGACAACTCGAGGTGAAAAACTCGAAAATCATGTATTCTAAAAATAGGCTGATTTTTGTAGTATATGATTATTTTGGCGTAATCTAACGCTGTGCAAAATTTAGGGAATTTTTTGAGAGCTGAAAATTTTCAAGATTTTTGACTTGTGACGACTCGAGGTGAAAAACTCGAAAATTATGAACTCTAAAAATAAGCTTATTTTTTTAGTATATGATTATTTTGGAGTAATTTAACGCTGTGCAAAATTTGGGGAATTTTTTGAGAGCTGAAAATTTTCAATATTTCTGACTTCTGACGACTCGAGGTGAAAAACTCGAAAATCATGAACTCCAAAAATAGGCTGATTTTTGTAGTATATGATTATTTTGGCGTAATTTAACGCTGTGCAAAATTTGGGGAATATTGGAAGGTGAAAGTTTTCGATATTTTTGACTTGTGACAACTCGAGGTGAAAAACTCGAAAATCATGTATTCTAAAAATAGGCTGATTTTTGTAGAATATGTTTATTTTGGCGTAATTTAACGCTGTGGAAAATTTGAGGAATTTTGAGAGAGGTGAAAATTTTCAAGATTTTTGACTTGTGAAGTGAAAAACTCCAAAATCATGAACTCTAAAAATAGGCTGATTTTTATAGTATATGATTATTTTGGCGTCATCTAACGCTGTGCAAAATTTGGGGAATTTTGGGAGAGGTGAAAATTTTCGAAATTTTTTACTTGTGACAACTCGAGGTGAAAAACTCGAAAATCATGAACTCTAAAAATATGCTGATTTTTTTAGTATATGATTATTTTGGCGTAAATAACGCTGTGCAAAATTTGGGTAATATTGGAAGGTGAAAATTTTCGATATTTTTTACTTGTGACAACTCGAGGGGAAAAACTCGAAAATCATGAACTCCAAAAATAGGCTGATTTTGTATTATATGATTATTTTGGCGTCATCTAACGCTGTGCAAAATTTGAGGAATTTTGGGAGAGATGATCATTTTCGAGATTTTTAACTTGTGACAACTCGAGGTGAAAAACTCGAAAATCATGAACTCTAAAAATAGGCTGATTTTTTTAGTATATGATTATATTGGCGTAATTTAACGCTGTGCAAAATTTAGGGAATTTTTTGAGAGGTGAAAAACTCGAAAATCATGAACTCTAAAAATAGGCTGATTTTTGTAGAATATGATTATTTTGGCGTAATTTAACGCTGTGCAAAATTTGAGGAATTTTGAGAGAGGTGAAAATTTTCAAGATTTTTGACTTGTGACAACTCGAGGTGAAAAACTCGAAAATCATGAACTCTATAAATAGGCTAATTTTTTTAGTATATGATTATGTGCAAAATTTAGGGAATTTTGAGAGAGGTGAATATTTTCAAGATTTTTGACTTGTGACGACTCGAGGTGAAAAACTCTAAAATCATGAACTCCACAAATAGGCTGATTTTGTATTATATGATTATTTTGGCGTCATCTAACGCTGTGCAAAATTTGGGTAAAATTGGGAGGTGAAATTTTTGGATATTTTTGACTTGTGACAACTCGAGGTGAAAAATTCGAAAATCATGTATTCTAAAAATAGGCTGATTTTTGTAGTATATGATTATTTTGGCGTAATCTAACGCTTTGCAAAATTTATGGAATTTTTTGAGAGCTGAAAATTTTCAAGATTATTGACTTGTGACGACTCGAGGTGAAAAACTCGAAAATCATGAACTCTAAAAATAGCCTGATTTTTGTAGAATATGTTTATTTTGGCGTAATTTAACGCTGTGCAAAATTTGAGGAATTTTGAGAGAGGTGAAAATTTTCACGATTTTTGACTTGTGACAACTCGAGGTGAAAAACTCGAAAATCATGAACTCTAAAAATAGGCTGATTTTTGTAGAATATGATTATTTTGGCGTAATTTAACGCTGTGCAAAATTTGAGGAATTTTGAAAGAGGTGAAAATTTTCAAGATTTTTGACTTGTGACAACTCGAGGTGAAAAACTCGAAAATCATGAACTCTAAAAATAGGCTGATTTTTTTAGTATATGATTATTTTGGCGTAATCTAACGCTGTGCAAAATTTAGGGAATTTTTTGAGAGCTGAAAATTTTCAAGATTTTTGACTTGTGACGACTCGAGGTGAAAAACTCGAAAATCATGAACTCTAAAAATAAGCTTATTTTTTTAGTATATGATTATTTTGGAGTAATTTAACACTGTGCAAAATTTGGGGAATTTTTTGAGAGCTGAAAATTTTCAAGATTTTTGACTTGTGACGACTCGAGGTGAAAAACTCGAAAATTATGAACTCCAAAAATAGGCTGCTTTTTGTAGAATATGATTATTTTTGAGGAATTTTGAGAGAGGTGAATATTCTCAAGATTTTTGACTTGTGACGACTCGAGGTGAAAAACTCGAAAATCATGATCTCTAAAAATAGGCTGATTTTTGTAGAATATGATTATTTTGGCGTAATTTAACGCTGTGCAAAATTTGAGGAATTTTGAAAGAGGTGAAAATTTTCAAGATTTTTGACTTGTGACAACTCGAGGTGAAAAACTTGAAAATCATGTATTCTAAAAATAGGCTGATTTTTGTGGTATATAATTACTTTGGCGTAATCTAACGCTGTGCAAAATTTGGAGACTTTTGGGAGAGCTGAAAATTTTCAAAATTTTTGACTTGTGAAGTGAAAAACTCCAAAATCATGAACTCTAAAAATAGGCTGATTTTTGTAGTATATGATTATTTTGTCGTCATCTAACGCTGTGCAAAATTTGGGGAATTTTGGGAGAGGTGAAAATTTTCGAGATGTTTTACTTGTGACAACTCGAGGGGAAAAACTTGAAACTCATGAACTCTCAAAATGGGATACTTTTATTAGTATATGATTATTTTTGCGTAATCTAATGCTGTGCAAAATTTGCAGAATATTTTCAAGATTTTTTACTTGTGACGACTCGAGGTGAAAAACTCGAAAATCATGAACTCCAAATAAAAATAGGCTGATTTTTGTAGTATAAGATTATTTTGGTGTAATTTAAAGATGTGCAAAATTTGGGGAATTTTGTGAGAGGTGAAAATTTTCAAGATTTTTGACTTGTGACGTCACGAGGTGAAAAACTCGAAAATCATGAACTCTAAAAATGGGCTGATTTTTGTAGTATATGATTATATTGGCGTAATTTAACGCTGTGCAAAATTTAGGGAATTTTTTGAGAGGTGAAAAACTCGAAAATCATGAGCTCTAAAAATAGGCTGATTTTTGTAGAATATGATTATTTTGGCGTAATTTATCGCTGTGCAAAATTTGAGGAATTTTGAGAGAGGTGAAAATTTTCAAGATTTTTGACTTGTGACAACTCGAGGTGAAAAACTCGAAAATCATGAACTCTAAAAATAGGCTAATTTTTTTAGTATATGATTATGTGCAAAATTTAGGGAATTTTGAGAGAGGTGAATATTTTCAAGATTTTTGACTTGTGACGACTCGAGGTGAAAAACTCTAAAATCTGAACTCCACAAATAGGCTGATTTTTGTAGTATATGATTATTTTGGCGTAATTTAACGCTGTGCAAAATTTGGGGAATATTGGAAGGTGAAAATTTTCGATATTTTTGACTTGTGACAACTCGAGGTGAAAAACTCGAAAATCATGTATTCTAAAAATAGGCTGATTTTTGTAGAATATGTTTATTTGGGCGTAATTTAACGCTGTGCAAAATTTGAGGAATTTTGAGAGAGGTGAAAATTTTCAAGATTTTTGACTTGTGAAGTGAAAAACTCCAAAATCATGAACTCTAAAAATAGGCTGATTTTTATAGTATATGATTATTTTGGCGTCATCTAACGCTGTGCAAAATTTGGGGAATTTTGGGAGAGGTGAAAATTTTCGAAATTTTTTACTTGTGACAACTCGAGGTGAAAAACTTGAAAATCATGTATTCTAAAAATAGGCTGATTTTTGTAGTATATGATTACTTTGGCGTAATCTAACGCTGTGCAAAATTTGGGGAATTTTGGGAGAGGTGAAAATTTTCGAAATTTTTGACTTGTGAAGTGAAAAACTCCAAAATCATGAACTCTAAAAATAGGCTGATTTTTGTAGTATATGATTATTTTGGCGTCATCTAACGCTGTGCAAAATTTGGGGAATTTTGGGAGAGGTGAAAATTTTCGAGATGTTTTACTTGTGACAACTCGAGGGGAAAAACTTGAAACTCATGAACTCTCAAAATGGGATACTTTTTTTAGTATATGATTATTTTGGCGTAATCTAATGCTGTGCAAAATTTGCAGAATATTTTCAAGATTTTTTACTTGTGACGACTCGAGGTGAAAAACTCGAAAATCATGAACTCCAAATAAAAATAGGCTGATTTTTGTAGTATAAGATTATTTTGGCGTAATTTAAAGATGTGCAAAATTTGGGGAATTTTGAGAGAGGTGAAAATTTTCAAGATCACGAGGTGAAAAACTCGAAAATCATGAACTCTAAAAATAGGCTGATTTTTGTAGTATATGATTATTTTGGCGTAATTTAACGCTGTGCAAAATTTGGGAAGTTTTGGGGGACGTGAAAATTTTCAAGATTTTTTACTTGTTGCGACTCGAGGTGAAAAACTTGAAAATCATGAACTCTAAATAAAACTTGGCTGATTTTTTTAGTATATGATTATTTTGGCGTAATTTAACGCTGTGCAAAATTTGGGGAATTTTGGGAGCGGTGAAAATTTTCGAGATTTTGGACTTGTGACAACTCGAGGTGAAAAACTCCAAAATCATGAACTCAAAAAATAGGCTGATTTTTTTAGTATATGATTATTTTGGCGTAAATAACGCTGTGCAAAATTTGGGTAAAATTGGGAGGTGAAATTTTTGGATATTTTTGACTTGTGACGACTCGAGGTGAAAAACTCGAAAATCATGATCTCTAAAAATAGGCTAATTTTTTTAGTATATGATAATTTTGGCGTAATTTAACGCTGTGAAAAATTTGGGGAATTTTGGGAGAGATGAACATTTTTGAGATTTTTAACTTGTGACAACTCGAGGTGGAAAACTCGAAAATCGTGAACTCTAAAAATAGGCTGATTTTTTTAGTATATGATTATTTTGGAGTAATTTAACACTGTGCAAAATTTGGGGAATTTTTGGGAGACGTAAAAATTTTTCAGATTTTTACAGTGAAAATTTTCAAGATTTCTTTACTTGTGTCGACTCGAGGTGAAAAACTCGAAAATCGTGAACTCTAAAAATGGGCTGATTTTTGTAGTATATGATTATTTTGGCGTAATTTAACGCTGTGAAAAATTTGGGGAATTTTGGGAGAGATGAACATTTTTGAGATTTTTAACTTGTGACAACTCGAGGTGGAAAACTCGAAAATCGTGAACTCTAAAAATAGGCTGATTTTTTTAGTATATGATTATTTTGGAGTAATTTAACACTGTGCAAAATTTGGGGAATTTTTGGGAGACGTAAAAATTTTTCAGATTTTTACAGTGAAAATTTTCAAGATTTCTTTACTTGTGTCGACTCGAGGTGAAAAACTCGAAAATCGTGAACTCTAAAAATGGGCTGATTTTTGTAGTATATGATTATTTTGGCGTAATTTAACGCTGTGCAAAATTTGGGGAATATTGGAAGGTGAAAATTTTCGATATTTTTGACTTGTGACAACTCGTGGTGAAAAACTCGAAAATCATGTATTCTAAAAATAGGCTGATTTTTGTAGAATATTTGAATTTGAGGAATTTTGAGAGAGGTGAAAATTTTCAAGATTTTTGACTTGTGAAGTGAAAAACTCCAAAATCATGAACTCTAAAAATAGGCTGATTTTTATAGTATATGATTATTTTGGCGTCATCTAACGCTGTGCAAAATTTGGGGAATTTTGGGAGAGGTGAAAATTTTCGAAATTTTTTACTTGTGACAACTCGAGGTGAAAAACTTGAAAATCATGTATTCTAAAAATAGGCTGATTTTTGTGGTATATAATTACTTTGGCGTAATCTAACGCTGTGCAAAATTTGGAGACTTTTGGGAGAGCTGAAAATTTTCAAAATTTTTGACTTGTGAAGTGAAAAACTCTAAAATCATGAACTCTAAAAATAGGCTGATTTTTGTAGTATATGATTATTTTGTCGTCATCTAACGCTGTGCAAAATTTGGGGAATTTTGGGAGAGGTGAAAATTTTCGAGATGTTTTACTTGTGACAACTCGAGGGGAAAAACTTGAAACTCATGAACTCTCAAAATGGGATACTTTTTTTAGTATATGATTATTTTGGCGTAATCTAATGCTGTGCAAAATTTGCAGAATATTTTCAAGATTTTTTACTTGTGACGACTCGAGGTGAAAAACTCGAAAATCATGAACTCCAAATAAAAATAGGCTGATTTTTGTAGTATAAGATTATTTTCGCGTAATTTAAAGATGTGCAAAATTTGGGGAATTTTGTGAGAGGTGAAAATTTTCAAGATTTTTGACTTGTGACGTCACGAGGTGAAAAACTCGAAAATCATGAACTCTAAAAATGGGCTGATTTTTGTAGTATATGATTATATTGGCGTAATTTAACGCTGTGCAAAATTTAGGGAATTTTTTGAGAGGTGAAAAACTCGAAAATCATGAGCTCTAAAAATAGGCTGATTTTTGTAGAATATGATTATTTTGGCGTAATTTATCGCTGTGCAAAATTTGAGGAATTTTGAGAGAGGTGAAAATTTTCAAGATTTTTGACTTGTGACAACTCGAGGTGAAAAACTCGAAAATCATGAACTCTAAAAATAGGCTAATTTTTTTAGTATATGATTATGTGCAAAATTTAGGGAATTTTGAGAGAGGTGAATATTTTCAAGATTTTTGACTTGTGACGACTCGAGGTGAAAAACTCTAAAATCTGAACTCCACAAATAGGCTGATTTTTGTAGTATATGATTATTTTGGCGTAATTTAACGCTGTGCAAAATTTGGGGAATATTGGAAGGTGAAAATTTTCGATATTTTTGACTTGTGACAACTCGAGGTGAAAAACTCGAAAATCATGTATTCTAAAAATAGGCTGATTTTTGTAGAATATGTTTATTTGGGCGTAATTTAACGCTGTGCAAAATTTGAGGAATTTTGAGAGAGGTGAAAATTTTCAAGATTTTTGACTTGTGAAGTGAAAAACTCCAAAATCATGAACTCTAAAAATAGGCTGATTTTTATAGTATATGATTATTTTGGCGTCATCTAACGCTGTGCAAAATTTGGGGAATTTTGGGAGAGGTGAAAATTTTCGAAATTTTTTACTTGTGACAACTCGAGGTGAAAAACTTGAAAATCATGTATTCTAAAAATAGGCTGATTTTTGTAGTATATGATTACTTTGGCGTAATCTAACGCTGTGCAAAATTTGGGGAATTTTGGGAGAGGTGAAAATTTTCGAAATTTTTGACTTGTGAAGTGAAAAACTCCAAAATCATGAACTCTAAAAATAGGCTGATTTTTGTAGTATATGATTATTTTGGCGTCATCTAACGCTGTGCAAAATTTGGGGAATTTTGGGAGAGGTGAAAATTTTCGAGATGTTTTACTTGTGACAACTCGAGGGGAAAAACTTGAAACTCATGAACTCTCAAAATGGGATACTTTTTTTAGTATATGATTATTTTGGCGTAATCTAATGCTGTGCAAAATTTGCAGAATATTTTCAAGATTTTTTACTTGTGACGACTCGAGGTGAAAAACTCGAAAATCATGAACTCCAAATAAAAATAGGCTGATTTTTGTAGTATAAGATTATTTTGGCGTAATTTAAAGATGTGCAAAATTTGGGGAATTTTGAGAGAGGTGAAAATTTTCAAGATCACGAGGTGAAAAACTCGAAAATCATGAACTCTAAAAATAGGCTGATTTTTGTAGTATATGATTATTTTGGCGTAATTTAACGCTGTGCAAAATTTGGGAAGTTTTGGGGGACGTGAAAATTTTCAAGATTTTTTACTTGTTGCGACTCGAGGTGAAAAACTTGAAAATCATGAACTCTAAATAAAACTTGGCTGATTTTTTTAGTATATGATTATTTTGGCGTAATTTAACGCTGTGCAAAATTTGGGGAATTTTGGGAGCAGTGAAAATTTTCGAGATTTTGGACTTGTGACAACTCGAGGTGAAAAACTCCAAAATCATGAACTCAAAAAATAGGCTGATTTTTTTAGTATATGATTATTTTGGCGTAAATAACGCTGTGCAAAATTTGGGTAAAATTGGGAGGTGAAATTTTTGGATATTTTTGACTTGTGACGACTCGAGGTGAAAAACTCGAAAATCATGATCTCTAAAAATAGGCTGATTTTTTTAGTATATGATAATTTTGGCGTAATTTAACGCTGTGCAAAATTTAGGGAATATTTTGAGAGCTGAAAATTTTCAAGATTTTTGACTTGTGACGACTCGAGGTGAAAAACTCGAAAATCTTGAACTCTAAAAATGGGCTGATTTTTGTAGTATATGATTATTTTGACGTAATTTAACGCTGTGAAAAATTTGGAGAATTTTGGGAGAGATGAACATTTACAAGATTTTTGACTTGTGACAACTCGAGGTGAAAAACTCGAAAATCATGAACTCTAAAAATATGCTAATTTTTTTAGTATATGATTATGTGCAAAATTTAGGGAATTTTGAGAGAGGTGAATATTTTCAAGATTTTTGACTTGTGACGACTCGAGGTGAAAAACTCTAAAATCATGAACTCCACAAATAGGCTGATTTTGTATTATATGATTATTTTGGCGTCATCTAACGCTGTGCAAAATTTGGGTAAAATTGGGAGGTGAAATTTTTGGATATTTTTGACTTGTGACAACTCGAGGTGAAAAACTCGAAAATCATGTATTCTAAAAATAGGCTGATTTTTGTAGTATATGATTATTTTGACGTAATTTAACGCTGTGAAAAATTTGGGGAATTTTGGGAGAGATGAACATTAACAAGATTTTTGACTTGTGACAACTCGAGGTGAAAAACTCGAAAATCATGTACTCTAAAAATAGGCTGATTTTTTTAGTATATGATTATTTTGGAGTAATTTAACACTGTGCAAAATTTGGGGAATTTTTGGGAGACGTAAAAATTTTTCAGATTTTTACAGTGAAAATTTTCAAGATTTCTTTACTTGTGTCGACTCGAGGTGAAAAACTCGAAAATCGTGAACTCTAAAAATGGGCTGATTTTTGTAGTATATGATTATTTTGGCGTAATTTAACGCTGTGAAAAATTTGGGGAATTTTGGGAGAGATGAACATTTTCGAGATTTTTAACTTGTGACAACTCGAGGTGGAAAACTCGAAAATCGTGAACTCTAAAAATAGGCTGATTTTTTTAGTATATGATTATTTTGGCGTAATTTAACGCTGTGCAAAATTTAGGGAATTTTTTGAGAGGTGAAAAACTCGAAAATCATGAACTCTAAAAATAGGCTGATTTTTGTAGAATATGATTATTTTGGCGTAATTTAACGCTGTGCAAAATTTGAGGAATTTTGAGAGAGGTGAAAATTTTCCAGATTTTGACTTGTGACAACTCGAGGTGAAAAACTCGAAAATCATGAACTCTAAGAATAGGCTAATTTTTTTAGTATATGATTATGTGCAAAATTTAGGGAATTTTTTGAGAGCTGTAAATTTTCAAGATTTTTGACTTGTGACGACTCGAGGTGAAAAACTCGAAAATCATGAACTCCAAAAATAGGCTGATTTTTGTAGAATATGATTATTTTTGAGGAATTTTGAGAGAGGTGAATATTCTCAAGATTTTTGACTTGTGACGACTCGAGGTGAAAAACTCGAAAATCATGATCTCTAAAATAGGCTGATTTTTTTAGTATATGATTATTTTGGCGTAATTTAAGGCTGTGCAAAATTTAGGAAATATTTTGAGATCTGTAAATTTTCAAGATTTTTGACTTGTGACGACTCGAGGTGAAAAACTCGAAAATCATGAACTCTAAAAATAGGATGATTTTTGTAGAATATGATTATTTTGGAGGAATTTTGAGAGAGGTGAATATTCTCAAGATTTTTGACTTGTGACGACTCGAGGTGAAAAACTCGAAAATCATGATCTCTAAAAATAGGCTGATTTTTTTAGTATATGTTTATTTTGGCGTAATTTAACGCTGTGCAAAATTTAGGGAATATTTTGAGAGCTGAAAATTTTCAAGATTTTTGACTTGTGACGACTCGAGGTGAAAAACTCGAAAACCATGAACTCTAAAAATGGGCTGATTTTTTTAGTATATGATTATTTTGGCGTAATTTAACGCTGTGCAAAATTTGGGGAATTTTGAGAGACGTAAAAATTTTTCAGATTTTTACGGTGAAAATTTTCAAGATTTTTTTACTTGTGACGACTCGAGGTGAAAAACTCGAAAATCGTGAACTCTAAAAATGGGCTGATTTTGGTAGTATATGATTATTTTGGCGTAATTTAACGCTGTGCACAATTTGGGAGAGATGAATATTTTCGAGATTTTTAACTTGTGACAACTCGAGGTGAAAAACTCGAAAATCATGAACTCTAAAAATATGCTGATTTTTTTAGTATATGATTATTTTGGCTAAATAACGCTGTGCAAAATTTGGGTAATATTGGAAGGTGAAAATTTTCGATATTTTTTACTTGTGACAACTCGAGGGGAAAAACTCGAAAATCATGAACTCCAAAAATAGGCTGATTTTTTATTATATGATTATTTTGGCGTCATCTAACGCTGTGGAAAATTTGAGGAATTTTGGGAGAGATGATCATTTTCGAGATTTTTAACTTGTGACAACTCGAGGTGAAAAACTCGAAAATCATGAACTCTAAAAATAGGCTGATTTTTTTAGTATATGATTATTTTGGCCTAATTTAACGCTGTGCAAAATTTAGGAAATATTTTGAGATCTGTAAATTTTCAAGATTTTTGACTTGTGACGACTCGAGGTGAAAAACTCGAAAATCATGAACTCTAAAAATAGGATGATTTTTGTAGAATATGATTATTTTGGAGGAATTTTGAGAGAGGTGAATATTCTCAAGATTTTTGACTTGTGACGACTCGAGGTGAAAAACTCGAAAATCATGATCTCTAAAAATAGGCTGATTTTTTTAGTATATGTTTATTTTGGCGTAATTTAACGCTGTGCAAAATTTAGGGAATATTTTGAGAGCTGAAAATTTTCAAGATTTTTGACTTGTGACGACTCGAGTGAAAAACTCGAAAACCATGAACTCTAAAAATGGGCTGATTTTTTTAGTATATGATTATTTTGGCGTAATTTAACGCTGTGCAAAATTTGGGGAATTTTGGGAGACGTAAAAATTTTTCAGATTTTTACGGTGAAAATTTTCAAGATTTTTTTACTTGTGACGACTCGAGGTGAAAAACTCGAAAATCGTGAACTCTAAAAATGGGCTGATTTTGGTAGTATATGATTATTTTGGCGTAATTTAACGCTGTGTGTATATGATTATTTTGGAGTAATTTAACCCTGTGCAAAATTTGGGGAATTTTTGGGAGACGTAAAAATTTTTCAGATTTTTACGGTGAAAATTTTCAAGATTTTTTTACTTGATTTTTGTAGTATATGATTATTTTGACGTAATTTAACGCTGTGAAAAATTTGGAGAATTTTGGGAGAGATGAACATTTACAAGATTTTTGACTTGTGACAACTCGAGGTGAAAAACTCGAAAATCATGAACTCTAAAAATAGGCTAATTTTTTTAGTATATGATTATGTGCAAAATGTAGGGAATATTGAGAGAGGTGAATATTTTCAAGATTTTTGACTTGTGACGACTCGAGGTGAAAAACTCTAAAATCATGAACTCCACACATAGGCTGATTTTGTATTATATGATTATTTTGGCGTCATCTAACGCTGTGCAAAATTTGGGTAAAATTGGGAGGTGAAATTTTTGGATATTTTTGACTTGTGACAACTCGAGGTGAAAAACTCGAAAATCATGTATTCTAAAAATAGGCTGATTTTTGTAGTATATGATTATTTTGACGTAATTTAACGCTGTGAAAAATTTGGGGAATTTTGGGAGAGATGAACATTTACAAGATTTTTGACTTGTGACAACTCGAGGTGAAAAACTCGAAAATCATGTACTCTAAAAATAGGCTGATTTTTTTAGTATATGATTATTTTGGAGTAATTTAACCCTGTGCAAAATTTGGGGAATTTTTGGGAGACGTAAAAATTTTTCAGATTTTTACAGTGAAAATTTTCAAGATTTCTTTACTTGTGTCGACTCGAGGTGAAAAACTCGAAAATCGTGAACTCTAAAAATGGGCTGATTTTTGAAGTATATGATTATTTTGGCGTAATTTAACGCTGTGAAAAATTTGGGGAATTTTGGGAGAGATGAACATTTTCGAGATTTTTAACTTGTGCAACTCGAGGTGAAAAACTCGAAAATCGTGAACTCTAAAAATAGGCTGATTTTTTTCGTATATGATTATTTTGGCGTAATTTAACGCTGTGCAAAATTTAGGGAATTTTTTGAGAGGTGAAAAACTCGAAAATCATGAACTCTAAAAATAGGCTGATTTTTGTAGAATATGATTATTTTGGCGTAATTTAACGCTGTGCAAAATTTGAGGAATTTTGAGAGAGGTGAAAATTTTCCAGATTTTGACTTGTGACAACTCGAGGTGAAAAACTCGAAAATCATGAACTCTAAGAATAGGCTAATTTTTTTAGTATATGATTATGTGCAAAATTTAGGGAATTTTTTGAGAGCTGTAAATTTTCAAGATTTTTGACTTGTGACGACTCGAGGTGAAAAACTCGAAAATCATGAACTCCAAAAATAGGCTGATTTTTGTAGAATATGATTATTTTTGAGAAATTTTGAGAGAGGTGAATATTCTCAAGATTTTTGACTTGTGACGACTCGAGGTGAAAAACTCGAAAATCATGATCTCTAAAAATAGGCTGATTTTTTTAGTATATGATTATTTTGGCGTAATTTAACGCTGTGCAAAATTTAGGAAATATTTTGAGATCTGTAAATTTTCAAGATTTTTGACTTGTGACGACTCGAGGTGAAAAACTCGAAAATCATGAACTCTAAAAATAGGATGATTTTTGTAGAATATGATTATTTTGGAGTAATTTTGAGAGAGGTGAATATTCTCAAGATTTTTGACTTGTGACGACTCGAGGTGAAAAAGTCGAAAATCATGATCTCTAAAAATAGGCTGATTTTTTTAGTATATGTTTATTTTGGCGTAATTTAACGCTGTGCAAAATTTAGGGAATATTTTGAGAGCTGAAAATTTTCAAGATTTTTGACTTGTGACGACTCGAGGTGAAAAACTCGAAAACCATGAACTCTAAAAATGGGCTGATTTTTTTAGTATATGATTATTTTGGCGTAATTTAACGCTGTGCAAAATTTGGGGAATTTTGGGAGACGTAAAAATTTTTCAGATTTTTACGGTGAAAATTTTCAAGATTTTTTTACTTGTGACGACTCGAGGTGAAAAACTCGAAAATAGTGAACTCTAAAAATGGGCTGATTTTGGTAGTATATGATTATTTTGGCGTAATTTAACGCTGTGAAAAATTTGGGAGAGATGAATATTTTCGAGATTTTTAACTTGTGACAACTCGAGGTGAAAAACTCGAAAATCATGAACTCTAAAAATATGCTGATTTTTTTAGTATATGATTATTTTGGCGTAAATAACGCTGTGCAAAATTTGGGTAATATTGGAAGGTGAAAATTTTCGATATTTTTTACTTGTGACAACTCGAGGGGAAAAACTCGAAAATCATGAACTCCAAAAATAGGCTGATTTTTTATTATATGATTATTTTGGCGTCATCTAACGCTGTGGAAAATTTGAGGAATTTTGGGAGAGATGATCATTTTCGAGATTTTTAACTTGTGACAACTCGAGGTGAAAAACTCGAAAATCATGAACTCTAAAAATAGGCTGATTTTTTTAGTATATGATTATATTGGCGTAATTTAACGCTGTGCAAAATTTAGCGAATTTTTTGAGAGGTGAAAAACTCGAAAATCATGAACTCTAAAAATATTATGATTTTTGTAGAATATGATTATTTTGGCGTAATTTAACGCTGTGCAAAATTTGAGGAATTTTGAGAAAGGTGAAAATTTTCAAGATTTTTGACTTGTGACAACTCGAGGTGAAAAACTCGAAAATCATGAACTCTAAAAATAGGCTAATTTTTTTAGTATATGATTATATGCAAAATTTAGGGAATTTTGAGAGAGGTGAATATTTTCAAGATTTTTGACTTGTGACGACTCGAGGTGAAAAACTCTAAAATCATGAACTCCACAAATAGGCTGATTTTGTATTATATGATTATTTTGGCGTCATCTAACGCTGCGCAAAATTTGGGTAAAATTGGGAGGTGAAATTTTTGGATATTTTTGACTTGTGACAACTCGAGGTGAAAAACTCGAAAATACTGTATTCTAAAAATAGGCTGATTTATGTAGTATATGATTATTTTGGCGTAATCTAACGCTTTGCAAAATTTAGGGAATTTTTTGAGAGCTGAAAATTTTCAAGATTTTTGACTTGTGACGACTCGAGGTGAAAAACTCGAAAATCATGAACTCTAAAAATAGCCTGATTTTTGTAGAATATGTTTATTTTGGCGTAATTTACGCTGTGCAAAATTTGAGGAATTTTGAGAGAGGTGAAAATTTTCAAGATTTTTGACTCGTGACAACTCGAGGTGAAAAACTCGAAAATCATGAACTCTAAAAATAGGCTGATTTTTGTAGAATATGATTATTTTGGCGTAATTTAACGCTGTGCAAAATTTGAGGAATTTTTTGAGAGCTGAAAATTTTCAAGATTTTTGACTTGTGACGACTCGAGGTGAAAAACTCGAAAATCATGAACTCTAAAAATAAGCTTATTTTTTTAGTATATGATTATTTTGGAGTAATTTAACAATGTGCAAGATTTGGGGAATTTTTTGAGAGCTGAAAATTTTCAATATTTCTGACTTGTGACGACTCGAGGTGAAAAACTCGAAAATCATGAACTCCAAAAATAGGCTGATTTTTGTAGTATATGATTATTTTGGCGTAATTTAACGCTGTGCAAAATTTGGGGAATATTGGAAGGTGAAAATTTTCGATATTTTTGACTTGTGACAACTCGAGGTGAAAACTCGAAAATCATGTATTCTAAAAATAGGCTGATTTTTGTAGAATATGATTATTTTGGCGTAATTTAACGCTGTGCAAAATTTGAGGAATTTTGAGAGAGGTGAAAATTTTCAAGATTTTTGACTTGTGAAATGAAAAACTCCAAAATCATGAACTCTAAAAATAGGCTGATTTTTATAGTATATGATTATTTTGGCGTCATCTAACGCTGTGCAAAATTTGGGGAATTTTGGGAGAGGTGAAAATTTTCGAAATTTTTTACTTGTGACAACTCGAGGTGAAAAACTTGAAAATCATGTATTCTAAAAATAGGCTGATTTTTTAGTATATGATTACTTTGGCGTAATTTAACGCTGTGAAAAATTTGGGGAATTTTGGGAGAGATGAACATTTTCGAGATTTTTAACTTGTGACAACTCGAGGTGAAAAACTCGAAAATCATGAACTCTAAAAATAGGCTGATTTTTTTAGTATATGATTATTTTGGAGTAATTTAACCCTGTGCAAAATTTGGGGAATTTTCGGGAGACGTAAAAATTTTTCAGATTTTTACGGTGAAAATTTTCAAGATTTTTTTACTTGTGTCGACTCGGGGTGAAAAACTCAAATATCATGAACTCTAAAAATAGGCAAATTTTTTTAGTATATGATTATGTGCAAAATTTAGGGAATTTTGAGAGAGGTGAATATTTTCAAGATTTTTGACTTGTGACGACTCGAGGTGAAAAACTCGTAAATCATGAACTCTAAAAATAAGCTTATTTTTTTAGTATATGATTATTTTGGAGTAATTTAACGCTGTGCAAAATTTGAGGAATTTTGAGAAAGGTGAAAACTTTCAAGATTTTTGACTTGTGAAGTGAAAAACTCCAAAGTCATGAACTCTAAAAATAGGCTGATTTTTATAGTATATGATTATTTTGGCGTCATCTAACGCTGTGCAAAATTTGGGGAATTTTGGGAGAGGTGAAAATTTTCGATATTTTTTACTTGTGACAACTCGAGGTGAAAAACTCGAAAATCATGTATTCTAAAAATAGGATGATTTTTGTAGAATATGTTTATTTTGGCGTAATTTAACGCTGTGCAAAATTTGAGGAATTTTGAGAGAGGTGAAAATTTTCAAGATTTTTGACTTGTGAAGTGAAAAACTCCAAAGTCACGAACTCTAAAAATAGGCTGATTTTTATAGTATATGATTATTTTGGCGTCATCTAACGCTGTGCAAAATTTGGGGAATTTTGGGAAAGGTGAAAATTTTCGATATTTTTTACTTGTGACAACTCGAGGTGAAAAACTTGAAAATCATGTATTCTAAAAATAGGCTGATTTTTGTAGTATATGATTACTTTGGCGTAATCTAACGCTGTGCAAAATTTGGGGAATTTTGGGAGAGCTGAAAATTTTCAAGATTTTTGACTTCTGAAGTGAAAAACTACAAAATCATGAACTCTAAAAATAGGCTGATTTTTGTAGTATATGATTATTTTGGCGTCATCTAACGCTGTGCAAAATTTGGGGAATTTTGGGAGAGGTGAAAATTTTCGAGATGTTTTACTTGTGACAACTCGAGGGGAAAAACTTGCAACTCATGAACTCTCAAAATGGGATACTTTTTTTAGTATATGATTATTTTGGCGTAATTTAACGCTGTGCAAAATTTTGGGAATATTTTGAGAGCTGAAAATTTTCAAGATTTTTGACTTGTGACGACTCGAGGTGAAAAACTCGAAAATCATGAACTCTAAAAATAGGCTGATTTTTGTAGAATGTGATTATTTTGGCGTAATTTAAAGCTGTGCAAAATTTTAGGAATTTTGAGAGAGGTGAATATTCTCAAGATTTTTGACTTGTGACGACTCGAGATGTAAAACTCGAAAATCATAAACTCTAAAAATGGGCTGATTTTTTTAGTAAATGATTATTTTGGCATAATTTAACGCTGTGCAAAATTTTTGGAATTTTAGGAGAGGTGAAAATTTTCATGATTTTTGACTTTTGAGACGATCGAGGTGAAAAACTCAAAAATCATGAACTCTAAAAATAAGCTGATTTTTTTAGTATATGATTATTTTGACGTAATTTAACGCTGTGCAAAATTTGGGGAATTTTTTGAAAGCTGAAAATTTTCCAGATTTTTGACTTGTGACGACTCGAGGTGAAAAACTCGAAAATCATGAACTCCAAAAAAAACTGCTTTTTGTATTATATGATTATTTTGGCGTCATCAAACGCTGTGCAAAATTTGGAGACTTTTGGGAGAGCTGAAAATTTTCAAGATTTTTGACTTGTGACGACTCGAGGTGAAAAACTCGAAAATCATGAACTCTAAAAATAGGCTGATTTTTGTAGAATATGATTATTTTGGCGTAATTTAAAGCTGTGCAAAATTTTAGGAATTTTGAGAGAGGTGAATATTCTCAAGATTTTTGACTTGTGACGACTCGAGATGTAAAACTCGAAATCATAAACTCTAAAAATGGGCTGATTTTTTTAGTATATGATTATTTTGGCGTAATCTAACGCTGTGCAAAATTTGCAGAATATTTTCAAGATTTTTTACTTGTGACGACTCGAGGTGAAGAACTCGAAAATCATGAACTCTAAATAAAATTTTTTTTTTTTTTTTTTTTTTTTAATACATATAACTTATTTATTGCATCTTCAAAAAAATGAACTAACAATAAGTAATCAAATCTTAAGTCTAGATATAATTAATGTGTCCGACCAATGCCGAAAACAATTTAAATGATAGTAGTTATTAATACAATAATTATGTACTAGCAAAAAAAATTATTCTCAAAAAGTTTCATCTGAGGTATTGCGTATTAGAGCCTTGGTGTCCCTCTTTTTTAAGCGGATGTGTCCAGTAAAGTTCAAGATGTTACGAGCAAGGGGATTAGGATGGGACTCGAGTTTAGTTAAATATTTGCCTGCGTATTTTGAAATTTCTTCAGTCACTAGTGGCATATTTAAATCACGATGTAAATTTGAATTTTTAATGTACCATGGAGCCGATGTTATTAAACGTAAAATTTTGTTTTGTCTTCGTTGGATTTTCTCAACATTTGAAGCTGAAGCAGTGCCCCATAACTGAATTCCGTAGCACCATATTGGTTTCAAAAGCGACTTGTATATTAACAGTTTGCAGTCTAGGCTGAGTGTTGAATTTCTGCCAATCAACCAATGTATTTGAGATAACTTAAGTTTCATTTGAGTTAGCTTAGAGTCAATATGATGTTTCCACGTAAGCCTTCGATCAAGGTGAATACCAAGGTATTTCACGTGAGAATGTTGAGGAATATTCTCATTGTTTATTGGAATGGGGGAACAAGTATCTCTTCTTAGGGAAAACGTTATATGGACACACTTTTGTTCATTTACTTTAATTCTCCATAAGTTCAACCATATTTCCAACTGGGTAATATGTTCCTGGAGATTGCGGGATGCCTCAGAAGGGTTTTCGTGAATACTCATACAGGCTGTATCATCGGCAAACGTAGAGGTATGGATATTATTGCTCACAGGCATATCACAAGTATATATTAAATACAAGACTGGCCCCAGAATACTACCCTGCGGGACACCGGAAGATATAGATTCGGGCACACTCATGAAGTCTCCTTCCACAACAGTGAACTTCCTATCAACAATATAACTTTCCAAAAGTTTTTGAATGTTTACTGGCAGGTATGTCTTCAATTTTAAAACTAGGCCTTCGTGCCATACTTTGTCAAACGCTTGAGAAACATCAATGAAGAGGGCAGAACAATATTTCTTTTCTTCAAATGTCTTCCTTATAACTTGCACCAACCTATGCGTTTGCTCAATTGTGCTATGCTGACTTCTAAAACCAAATTGATGATCCGGGATACACCCATTATCAGCTAAAATTTTGGAAAATTTAGTCATGAGCAGCTTTTCGAAAAGCTTTGAGATTGTTGATAGTAAACTTATAGGCCTATATGACTCAGCCTTGGTAAGATCTTTACCCGGCTTTGGAATCATTTTGATCTTCGCCAGTTTCCAGTTATGTGGAAAATACTGCAATCGCAAAATGGCATTAAAAATAAATAGCAGGATTCTTATTGCGATTAGAGGCAAATTCATCAGCATCTTGTTACTAATTCCATCAATACCTGGAGCTTTCTTCGGGTTGAGTTCAGCAATTATTTTTTGTAATTCACACAGCTTAAACCTTATGGGACGAGGGGCAGAGAAACTACATTCGGCATATCAACAGCGCCCGTACATGAATAGGGAGTGAATACAGCTTTTAAATGCTCAGCAAATAAGTTACCTTTCTCGCTATCGCTTCTTGCCCATCCCCCGGTCGAAGTGCGCAGTGGTGATTTAAGCTCAACGGGTCTTTTAAGATTTCTAGCAGCGCGCCATAAAGAGTAATTAGATGCTGACGTGACATCAAGACCTTCTAGAAATTTTTCTAGTAATGCTGTTTTTTCCGACGATAGCAACTCTTTGAGTCGTTTAGTACATTCTTTAAGTCTGAGTTTATTTAGGGGTGATCTGTGTTGTTGCCATTCTCTTCTAGCTCTCCTTTTTTCACATACAAGACGTTCAATATCCGCAGAATAAATTCTATGAAAGCCAGTCTGCGGATGGGAAGTAGTGGCATGTTCAGCAGCCTCTTTAATATTTTCGTTAAGATTGGCAACGTTAAATTCAATATCAACGGATGTACTTAGCTTAATGTTTTCCGTACAATGACTACTGAGATATTTTTTTCAGCTCTCAAAATATTCCCAAAATTTTGCACAGCGTTAAATTACGCCAAAATAATCATATACTAAAAAAATCAGCCTATTTTTAGAGTTCATGATTTTCGAGTTTTTCAACTCTCAAAAAATTCCCTAAATTTTGCACAGCGTTAAATTACGCCAAAATAATCATATACTAAAAAAATCAGCCTATTTTTAGAGTTCATGATTTTCGAGTTTTTCACCTCGAGTTGTCACAAGTTAAAAATCTCGAAAATGTTCATCTCTCCCAAAATTCCCCAAATTTTTCACAGCGTTAAATTACGCCAAAATAATCATATACTAAAAAAATCAGCCTATTTTTAGAGATCATGATTTCCGAGTTTTTCACCTCGAGTCGTCACAAGTCAAAAATATCCAAAAATTTCACCTCCAAATTTTACCCAAATTTTGCACAGCGTTATTTACGCCAAAATAATCATATACTACAAAAATCAGCCTATTTTTAGAATACATGATTTTCAAGTTTTTCACCTCGAGTTGTCACAAGTCCAAAATCTCGAAAATTTTCACCGCTCCCAAAATTCCCCAAATTTTGCACAGCGTTAAATTACGCCAAAATAATCATATACTAAAAAAATCAGCCAAGTTTTATTTAGAGTTCATGATTTTCAAGTTTTTCACCTCGAGTCGCAACAAGTAAAAAATCTTGAAAATTTTCACGTCTCCCAAAACTTCCCAAATTTTGCACAGCGTTAAATTACGCCAAAATAATCGTATACTACAAAAATCAGCCCATTTTTAGAGTTCATGATTTTCGAGTTTTTCACCTCGTGACGTCACAAGTCAAAAATCTTGAAAATTTTCACCTCTCTCAAAATTCCCCAAATTTTGCACATCTTTAAATTACGCCAAAATAATCTTATACTACAAAAATCAGCCTATTTTTATTTGGAGTTCATGATTTTCGAGTTTTTCACCTCGAGTCGTCACAAGTAAAAAATTTTGAAAATATTCTGCAAATTTTGCACAGCATTAGATTACGCCAAAATAATCATATACTAAAAAAAGTATCCCATTTTGAGAGTTCATGAGTTTCAAGTTTTTCCCCTCGAGTTGTCACAAGTAAAACATCTCGAAAATTTTCACCTCTCCCAAAATTCCCCAAATTTTGCACAGCGTTAGATGACGACAAAATAATCATATACTACAAAAATCAGCCTATTTTTAGAGTTCATGATTTTGGAGTTTTTCACTTCACAAGTCAAAAATCTTGAAAATTTTCAGCTCTCCCAAAAGTCTCCAAATTTTGCACAGCGTTAGATTACGCCAAAGTAATCATATACTACAAAAATCAGCCTATTTTTAGAGTTCATGATTTTGGAGTTTTTCACTTCACGAGTCAAAAATCTTGAAAATTTTCACCTCTCTCAAAATTCCTCAAATTTCGCACAGCGTTAAATTACGCCAAAATAAACATATTCTACAAAAATCAGGCTATTTTTAGAGTTCATGATTTTCGAGTTTTTCACCTCGAGTCGTCACAAGTCAAAAATCTTGAAAATTTTCAGCTCTCAAAAAATTCCCTAAATTTTGCAAAGCGTTAGATTACGCCAAAATAAACATATTCTACAAAAATCAGCCTATTTTTAGAATACATGATTTTCGAGTTTTTCACCTCGAGTTGTCACAAGTCAAAAATATCCAAAAATTTCACCTCCCAATTTTACCCAAATTTTGCACAGCGTTAGATGACGCCAAAATAATCATATAATACAAAATCAGCCTATTTGTGGAGTTCATGATTTTAGAGTTTTTCACCTCGAGTCGTCACAAGTCAAAAATCTTGAAAATATTCACCTCTCTCAAAATTCCCTAAATTTTGCACATAATCATATACTAAAAAAATTAGCCTATTTTTAGAGTTCATGATTTTCGAGTTTTTCACCTCTCAAAAAATTCCCTAAATTTTGCACAGCGTTAAATTACGCCAATATAATCATATACTAAAAAAATCAGCCTATTTTTAGAGTTCATGATTTTCGAGTTTTTCACCTCGAGTTGTCACAAGTTAAAAATCTCGAAAATGATCATCTCTCCCAAAATTCCTCAAATTTTGCACAGCGTTAGATGACGCCAAAATACTCATATAATACAAAATCAGCCTATTTTTGGAGTTCATGATTTTCGAGTTTTTCCCCTCGAGTTGTCACAAGTAAAAAATATCGAAAATTTTCACCTTCCAATATTACCCAAATTTTGCACCGCGTTATTTACGACAAAATAATCATATACTAAAAAAATCAGCATATTTTTAGAGTTCATGATTTTCGAGTTTTTCACCTCGAGTTGTCACAAGTTAAAAATCTCGAAAATATTCATCTCTCCCAAATTTTGCACAGCGTTAAATTACGCCAAAATAATCATATACTACCAAAATCAGCCCATTTTTAGAGTTCACGATTTTCGAGTTTTTCACCTCGAGTCGTCACAAGTAAAAAAATCTTGAAAATTTTCACCGTAAAAATCTGAAAAATTTTTACGTCTCCCAAAATTCCCCAAATTTTGCACAGCGTTAAATTACGCCAAAATAATCATATACTAAAAAAATCAGCCCATTTTTAGAGTTCATGGTTTTCGAGTTTTTCACCTCGAGTCGTCACAAGTCCAAAAACTTTAAAATTTTCAGCTCTCAAAATATTCCCTAAATTTTGCACAGCGTTAAATTACGCCAAAATAAACATATACTAAAAACATCAGCCTATTTTTATAGATCATGATTTTCGAGTTTTTCACCTCGAGTCGTCACAAGTCAAAAATCTTGAGAATATTCACCTCTCTCAAAATTCCTCCAAAATAATCATATTCTACAAAAATTTGAGGAATTTTGAGAGAGGTGAAAATTTTCAAGATTTTTGACTTGTGACAACTCGAGGTGAAAAACTCGAAAATCATGAACTCTAAAAATAGGCTGATTTTTTTAGTATATGATTATTTTGGCGTAAATAACGCTGTGCAAAATTTGGGTAAAATTGGGAGGTGAAATTTTTGGATATTTTTGACTTGTGACAACTCGAGGTGAAAAACTCGAAAATCATGTATTCTAAAAATAGGCTGATTTTTGTAGTATATGATTATTTTGGCGTAATTTAACGCTGTGCAAAATTTGGGAGAGATGAATATTTTCGAGATTTTTAACTTGTGACAACTCGAGGTGAAAAACTCGAAAATCATGAACTCCACAAATAGGCTGATTTTGTACTATATGATTATTTTGGCGTCATCTAACGCTGTGCAAAATTTGGGTAAAATTGGGAGGTGAAATTTTTGGATATTTTTGACTTGTGACAACTCGAGGTGAAAAACTCGAAAATCATGTATTCTAAAAATAGGCTGATTTTTGTAGTATATGATTATTTTGGCGTAATCTAACGCTGTGCAAAATTTAGGGACTTTTTTGAGAGCTGAAAATTTTCAAGATTTTTGACTTGTGACGACTCGAGGTGAAAAACTCGTAAATCATGAACTCTAAAAATAAGCTTATTTTTTTAGTATATGTTTATTTTGGCGTAATTTAACGCTGTGCAAAATTTGAGGAATTTTGAGAGAGGTGAAAATTTTCAAGATTTTTGACTTGTGAAGTGAAAAACTCCAAAGTCACGAACTCTAAAAATAGGCTGATTTTTATAGTATATGATTATTTTGGCGTCATCTAACGCTGTGCAAAATTTGGGGAATTTTGGGAAAGGTGAAAATTTTCGATATTTTTTACTTGTGACAACTCGAGGTGAAAAACTTGAAAATCATGTATTCCAAAAATAGGCTGATTTTTGTAGTATATGATTACTTTGGCGTAATCTAACGCTGTGCAAAATTTGGGGAATTTTGGGAGAGCTGAAAATTTTCAAGATTTTTGACTTCTGAAGTGAAAAACTACAAAATCATGAACTCTAAAAATAGGCTGATTTTTGTAGTATATGATTATTTTGGCGTCATCTAACGCTGTGCAAAATTTGGGGAATTTTGGGAGAGGTGAAAATTTTCGAGATGTTTTACTTGTGACAACTCGAGGGGAAAAACTCGAAAATCATGAACTCTAAAAATAGCCTGATTTTTGTAGAATATGTTTATTTTGGCGTAATTTAACGCTGTGCAAAATTTGAGGAATTTTGAGAGAGGTGAAAATTTTCAAGATTTTTGACTTGTGAAGTGAAAAACTCCAAAGTCACGAACTCTAAAAATAGGCTGATTTTTATAGTATATGATTATTTTGGCGTCATCTAACGCTGTGCAAAATTTGGGGAATTTTGGGAAAGGTGAAAATTTTCGATATTTTTTACTTGTGACAACTCGAGGTGAAAAACTTGAAAATCATGTATTCTAAAAATAGGCTGATTTTTGTAGTATATGATTACTTTGGCGTAATCTAACGCTGTGCAAAATTTGGGGAATTTTGGGAGAGCTGAAAATTTTCAAGATTTTTGACTTGTGAAGTGAAAAACTCCAAAATCATGAACTCTCAAAATGGGATACTTTTTTTAGTATATGATTATTTTGGCGTAATCTAATGCTGTGCAAAATTTGCAGAATATTTTCAAGATTTTTTACTTGTGACGACTCGAGGTGAAAAACTCGAAAATCATGAACTCTAAAAATAGCCTGATTTTTGTAGAATATGTTTATTTTGGCGTAATTTAACGCTGTGCAAAATTTGAGGAATTTTGAGAGAGGTGAAAATTTTCAAGATTTTTGACTTGTGACAACTCGAGGTGAAAAACTCCAAAATCATGAACTCTAAAAATAGGCTGATTTTTGTAGAATATGATTATTTTGGCGTAATTTAACGCTGTGCAAAATTTGAGGAATTTTGAGAGAGGTGAAAATTTTCAAGATTTTCGAGTTTTTCACCTCGAGTTGTCACAAGTCAAAAATCTTGAAAATTTTCACCTCTCTCAAATTTTGCACAGCGTTAAATTACGCCAAAATAAACATATTCTACAAAAATCAGGCTATTTTTAGAGTTCATGATTTTCGAGTTTTTCACCTCGAGTCGTCACAAGTCAAAAATCTTGAAAATTTTCAGCTCTCAAAAAATTCCCTAAATTTTGCAAAGCGTTAGATTACGCCAAAATAATTATATACTACAAAAATCAGCCTATTTTTAGAATACATGATTTTCGAGTTTTTCACCTCGAGTTGTCACAAGTCAAAAATATCCAAAAATTTCAGCTCCCAATTTTACCCAAATTTTGCACAGCGTTAGATGACGCCAAAATAATCATATAATACAAAATCAGCCTATTTGTGGAGTTCATGATTTTAGAGTTTTTCACCTCGAGTCGTCACAAGTCAAAAATCTTGAAAATATTCACCTCTCTCAAAATTCCCTAAATTTTGCACATAATCATATACTAAAAAAATTAGCCTATTTTTAGAGTTCATGATATTTGAGTTTTTCACCTCGAGTCGACACAAGTAAAAAAATCTTGAAAATTTTCACCGTAAAAATCTGAAAAATTTTTACGTCTCCCAAAAATTCCCCAAATTTTGCACAGGGTTAAATTACTCCAAAATAATCATATACTAAAAAAATCAGCCTATTTTTAGAGTTCATGATTTTCGAGTTTTTCACCTCGAGTTGTCACAAGTTAAAAATCTCGAAAATGTTCATCTCTCCCAAAATTCCCCAAATTTTTCACAGCGTTAAATTACGCCAAAATAATCATATACTAAAAAAATCAGCCTATTTTTAGAGATCATGATTTTCGAGTTTTTCACCTCGAGTCGTCACAAGTCAAAAATATCCAAAAATTTCACCTCCAAATTTTACCCAAATTTTGCACAGCGTTATTTACGCCAAAATAATCATATACTACAAAAATCAGCCTATTTTTAGAATACATGATTTTCAAGTTTTTCACCTCGAGTTGTCACAAGTCCAAAATCTCGAAAATTTTCACCGCTCCCAAAATTCCCCAAATTTTGCACAGCGTTAAATTACGCCAAAATAATCATATACTAAAAAAATCAGCCAAGTTTTATTTGGAGTTCATGATTTTCAAGTTTTTCACCTCGAGTCGCAACAAGTAAAAAATCTTGAAAATTTTCACGTCTCCCAAAACTTCCCAAATTTTGCACAGCGTTAAATTACGCCAAAATAATCATATACTACAAAAATCAGCCCATTTTTAGAGTTCATGATTTACGAGTTTTTCACCTCGTGACGTCACAAGTCAAAAATCTTGAAAATTTTCACCTCTCTCAAAATTCCCCAAATTTTGCACATCTTTAAATTACGCCAAAATAATCTTATACTACAAAAATCAGCCTATTTTTATTTGGAGTTCATGATTTTCGAGTTTTTCACCTCGAGTCGTCACAAGTAAAAAATCTTGAAAATATTCTGCAAATTTTGCACAGCATTAGATTACGCCAAAATAATCATATACTAAAAAAAGTATCCCATTTTGAGAGTTCATGAGTTTGAAGTTTTTCCCCTCGAGTTGTCACAAGTAAAACATCTCGAAAATTTTCACCTCTCCCAAAATTCCCCAAATTTTGCACAGTGTTAGATGACGACAAAATAATCATATACTACAAAAATCAGCCTATTTTTAGAGTTCATGATTTTGGAATTTTTCACTTCACAAGTCAAAAATCTTGAAAATTTTCAGCTCTCCCAAAATTCCCCAAATTTTGCACAGCGTTAGATTACGCCAAAGTAATCATATACTACAAAAATCAGCCTATTTTTAGAATACATGATTTTCAAGTTTTTCACCTCGAGTTGTCACAAGTAAAAAATTTCGAAAATTTTCACCTCTCCCAAAATTCCCCAAATTTTGCACAGCGTTAGATGACGCCAAAATAATCATATACTATAAAAATCAGCCTATTTTTAGAGTTCATGATTTTGGAGTTTTTCACTTCACAAGTCAAAAATCTTGAAAATTTTCACCTCTCTCAAAATTCCTCAAATTTTGCACAGCGTTAAATTACGCCAAAATAATCATATTCTACAAAAATCAGCCTATTTTTAGAGTTCATGATTTTCGAGTTTTTCACCTCGAGTTGTCACAAGTCAAAAATCTTGAAAATTTTCACCTCTCTCAAAATTCCTCAAATTTTGCACAGCGTTAAATTACGCCAAAATAAACATATTCTGCAAAAATCAGGCTATTTTTAGAGTTCATGATTTTCGAGTTTTTCACCTCGAGTCGTCACAAGTCAAAAATCTTGAAAATTTTCAGCTCTCAAAAAATTCCCTAAATTTTGCAAAGCGTTAGATTACGCCAAAATAATCATATACTACAAAAATCAGCCTATTTTTAGAATACATGATTTTCGAGTTTTTCACCTCGAGTTGTCACAAGTCAAAAATATCCAAAAATTTCACCTCCCAATTTTACCCAAATTTTGCACAGCGTTATTTACGCCAAAATAATCATATACTAAAAAAATCAGCCTATATTTAGAGTTCATGATTTTCGAGTTTTTCACCTCGAGTTGTCACAAGTCAAAAATCTTGAAAATTTTCACCTCTCTCAAAATTCCTCAAATTTTGCACCGCGTTAAATTACGCCAAAATAATCATATTCTACAAAAATCAGCCTATTTTTAGAGTTCATGATTTTCGAGTTTTTCACCTCGAGTTGTCACAAGTCAAAAATATCTAAAAATTTCACCTCCCAATTTTACCCAAATTTTGCACAGCGTTAGATGACGCTAAAATAATCATATAATACAAAATCAGCCTATTTGTGGAGTTCATGATTTTAGAGTTTTTCACCTCGAGTCGTCACAAGTCAAAAATCTTGAAAATATCCACCTCTCTCAAAATTCCCTAAATTTTGCACATAATCATATACTAAAAAAATTAGCCTATTTTTAGAGTTCATGATTTTCGAGTTTTTCACCTCTCAAAAAATTCCCTAAATTTTGCACAGCGTTAAATTACGCCTATATAATCATATACTAAAAAAATCAGCCTATTTTTAGAGTTCATGATTTTCGAGTTTTTCACCTCGAGTTGTCACAAGTTAAAAATCTCGAAAATGATCATCTCTCCCAAAATTCCTCAAATTTTGCACAGCGTTAGATGACGCCAAAATACTCATATAATACAAAATCAGCCTATTTTTGGAGTTCATGATTTTCGAGTTTTTCCCCTCGAGTTGTCACAAGTAAAAAATATCGAAAATTTTCACCTTAAAATATTACCCAAATTTTGCACAGCGTAATTTACGCCAAAATAATCATATACTAAAAAAATCAGCATATTTTTAGAGTTCATGATTTTCGAGTTTTTTACCTCGAGTTGTCACAAGTTAAAAATCTCGAAAATATTCATCTCTCCCAAATTTTGCACAGCGTTAAATTACGCCAAAATAATCATATACTACCAAAATCAGCCCATTTTTAGAGTTCACGATTTTCGAGTTTTTCACCTCGAGTCGTCACAAGTAAAAAAATCTTGAAAATTTTCACCGTAAAAATCTGAAAAATTTTTACGTCTCCCAAAATTCCCCAAATTTTGCACAGCGTTAAATTACGCCAAAATAATCATATACTAAAAAAATCAGCCCATTTTTAGAGTTCATGGTTTTCGAGTTTTTCACCTCGAGTCGTCACAAGTCAAAAATCTTGAAAATTTTCAGCTCTCAAAATATTCCCTAAATTTTGCACAGCGTTAAATTACGCCAAAATAAACATATACTAAAAAAATCAGCCTATTTTTAGAGATCATGATTTTCGAGTTTTTCACCTCGAGTCGTCACAAGTCAAAAATCTTGAGAATATTCACCTCTCTCAAAATTCCTCCAAAATAATCATATTCTACAAAAATTTGAGGAATTTTGAGAGAGGTGAAAATTTTCAAGATTTTTGACTTGTGACAACTCGACGTGAAAAACTCGAAAATCATGAACTCTAAAAATAGGCTGATTTTTGTAGAATATGTTTATTTTGGCGTAATTTAACGCTGTGCAAAATTTGAGGAATTTTGAGAGAGGTGAAAATTTTCAAGATTTTTGACTTGTGAAGTGAAAAACTCCAGTCATGAACTCTAAAAATAGGCTGATTTTTATAGTATATGATTATACTGGCGTCATCTAACGCTGTGCAAAATTTGGGGAATTTTGGGAGAGGTGAAAATTTTCGATATTTTTTACTTGTGACAACTCGAGGTGAAAAACTTGAAAATCATGTATTCTAAAAATAGGCTGATTTTTGTAGTATATGATTACTTTGGCGTAATCTAACGCTGTGCAAAATTTGGAGACTTTTGGGAGAGCTGAAAATTTTCAAGATTTTTGACTTGTGAAGTGAAAAACTACAAAATCATGAACTCTAAAAATAGGCTGATTTTTGTAGTATATGATTATTTTGGCGTCATCTAACGCTGTGCAAAATTTTGGGGAATTTTGGGAGAGGTGAAAATTTTCGAGATGTTTTACTTGTGACAACTCGAGGGGAAAAACTTGAAACTCATGAACTCTCAAAATGGGATACTTTTTTTAGTATATGATTATTTTGGCGTAATCTAATGCTGTGCAAAATTTGCAGAATATTTTCAAGATTTTTTACTTGTGACGACTCGAGGTGAAAAACTCGAAAATCATGAACTCCAAATAAAAATAGGCTGATTTTTGTAGTATAAGATTATTTTGGCGTAATTTAAAGATGTGCAAAATTTGGGGAATTTTGAGAGAGGTGAAAATTTTCAAGATTTTTGACTTGTGACGTCACGAGGTGAAAAACTCGAAAATCATGAACTCTAAAAATGGGCTGATTTTTGTAGTATATGATTATTTTGGCGTAATTTAACGCTGTGCAAAATTTGGGAAGTTTTGGGAGACGTGAAAATTTTCAAGATTTTTTACTTGTTGCGACTCGAGGTGAAAAACTTGAAAATCATGAACTCTAAATAAAACTTGGCTGATTTTTTTAGTATATGATTATTTTGGCGTAATTTAACGCTGTGCAAAATTTGGGGAATTTTGGGAGCGGTGAAAATTTTCGAGATTTTGGACTTGTGACAACTCGAGGTGAAAAACTCCAAAATCATGAACTCAAAAAATAGGCTGATTTTTTTAGTATATGATTATTTTGGCGTAAATAACGCTGTGCAAAATTTGGGTAAAATTGGGAGGTGAAATTTTTGGATATTTTTGACTTGTGACGACTCGAGGTGAAAAACTCGAAAATCATGATCTCTAAAAATAGGCTGATTTTTTTAGTATATGATTATTTTGTCGTAATTTAACGCTGTGCAAAATTTAGGGCATATTTTGAGAGCTGAAAATTTTCAAGATTTTTGACTTGTGACTCTAAAAATAGGCTGATTTTTGTAGTATATGATTATTTTGACGTAATTTAACGCTGTGAAAAATTTGAGGAATTTTGGTAGAGATGAACATTTACAAGATTTTTGACTTGTGACAACTCGAGGTGAAAAACTCGAAAATCATGAACTCTAAAAATAGGCTGATTTTTTTAGTATATGATTATTTTGGAGTAATTTAACCCTGTGCAAAATTTGGGGAATTTTTGGGAGACGTAAAAATTTTTCAGATTTTTACGGTGAAAATTTTCAAGATTTTTTTACTTGTGTCGACTCGAGGTGAAAAACTCGAAAATCATGAACTCTAAAAATAGGCTAATTTTTTTAGTATAGGGTGTTTTTTTTAGAGGTATAGAACTTCGAATTGAAATAAAACACAAGAAAATCGTTTTAATGTCCATCAATTTGGCTTTATTGGAAGGATAATTTTATGCCATTAACGTTTAAATATGATTTCGGGCATGTGGCCGTCGCGGCTGGCTCGAATAAAGCCAATTCTACAGGTCCAATTTTCAACCACTTTTTCGAGCATATGGGGCCGTATGTTGGCAATAACGCCACGAATGTTGGCTTCCAAGTCCCCTAACGTTTCTGGTTTGTTGGCGTAGACGAGCGACTTCACATATCTCCAAAGAAAATAATCCAATGGTGTCAAATCACACGATCTTGGTGGCCAATTGACCGGGTAACCGAATTAATTGCTCTGATGGACGATTATGTCGACCATAAAATGGACGCAGCTTGCGGTAAACTTCGCGAACTGAACCATTATTTTCGAAATAAATTTGCACGATTTGCAAGCGTTGTTCTTTTGTCAACCTGTTCATGATGAAATGGCAAACCAAACTAAATATTAATCACTTGACAGCTGACAAAATGACCGCCAGTTAAAAAAGTGATGCCAACTTAAAGTTCTATACCTCAATAAAAAACACCCTATATATGATTATGTGCAAAATTTAGGGAATTTTGAGAGAGGTGAATATTTTCAAGATTTTTGACTTGTGACGACTCGAGGTGAAAAACTCTAAAATCATGAACTCCACAAATAGGCTGATTTTGTATTATATGATTATTTTGGCATAAATAACGCTGTGCAAAATTTGGGTAAAATTGGGAGGTGAAATTTTTGGATATTTTTGACTTGTGACAACTCGAGGTGAAAAACTCGAAAATCATGTATTCTAAAAATAGGCTGATTTTTGTAGTATATGATTATTTTGGCGTAATCTAACGCTGTGCAAAATTTAGGGAATTTTTTGAGAGCTGAAAATTTTCAAGATTTTTGACTTGTGACGACTCGAGGTGAAAAACTCTAAAATCATGAACTCTAAAAATAAGCTTATTTTTTTAGTATATGATTATTTTGGAGTAATTTAAGGCTGTGCAAAATTTGGGGAATTTTTTGAGATCTGAAAATTTTCAATATTTCTGAATTGTGACGACTCGAGGTGAAAAACTCAAAAATCATGAACTCCAAAAATAGGCTGATTTTTGTAGTATATGATTATCTTGGCGTAATTTAACGCTGTGCAAAATTTGGGGAATATTGGAAGGTGAAAATTTTCGATATTTTTGACTTGTGACTACTCGAGGTGAAAAACTCGAAAATCATGTATTCTAAAAATAGGCTGATTTTTGTAGAATATGTTTATTTTGGCGTAATTTAACGCTGTGCAAATTTTGAGGAATTTTGAGAGAGGTGAAAATTTGCAAGATTTTTGACTTGTGAAGTGAAAAAATCCAAAATCATGAACTCTAAAAATAGGCTGATTTTTGCAGTATATGATTATTTTGGCGTCATCTAACGCTGTGCAAAATTTGGGGAATTTTGGGAGAGTTGAAAATTTTCAAGATTTTTGACTTGTGACAACTCGAGGTGAAAAACTCGAAAATCATGAACTCTAAATATAGGCTGATTTTTTTAGTATATGATTATTTTGGCGTAAATAACGCTGTGCAAAATTTGGGTAAAATTGGGAGGTGAAATTTTTGGATATTTTTGACTTGTGACAACTCGAGGTGAAAAACTCGAAAATCATGTATTCTAAAAATAGGCTGATTTTTGTAGTATATGATTATTTTGGCGTAATCTAACGCTGTGCAAAATTTAGGGAATTTTTTGAGAGCTGAAAATTTTCAAGATTTTTGACTTGTGACGACTCGAGGTGAAAAACTCGAAAATCATGAACTCTAAAAATAAGCTTATTTTTTTATTATATGATTATTTTGGAGTAATTTAACGCTGTGCAAAATTTGGGGAATTTTTTGAGAGCTGAAAATTTTCAATATTTCTGAATTGTGACGACTCGAGGTGAAAAACTCGAAAGTCATGAACTCCAAAAATAGGCTGATTTTTGTAGTATATGATTATCTTGGCGTAATTTAACGCTGTGCAAAATTTGGGGAATATTGGAAGGTGAAAATTTTCGATATTTTTGACTTGTGACTACTCGAGGTGAAAAACTCGAAAATCATGTATTCTAAAAATAGGCTGATTTTTGTAGAATATGTTTATTTTGGCGTAATTTAACGCTGTGCAAATTTTGAGGAATTTTGAGAGAGGTGAAAATTTTCAAGATTTTTGACTTGTGAAGTGAAAAAATCCAAAATCATGAACTCTAAAAATAGGCTGATTTTTATTGTATATGATTATTTTGGCGTCATCTAACGCTGTGCAAAATTTGGGGAATTTTGGGAGAGGTGAAAATTTTCGAAATTTTTTACTTGTGACAACTCGAGGTGAAAAACTTGAAAATCATGTATTCTAAAAATAGGCTGATTTTTGTAGTATATGATTACTTTGGCGTAATCTAACGCTGTGCAAAATTTGGAGACCTTTGGAAGAGCTGAAAATTTTCAAGATTTGTGACTTGTGAAGTGAAAAACTCCAAAATCATGAACTCTAAAAATAGGCTGATTTTTGTAGTATATGATTATTTTGGCGTCATCTAACGCTGTGCAAAATTTGGGGAATTTTGGGAGAGGTGAAAATTTTCGAGATGTTTTACTTGTGACAACTCGAGGGGAAAAACTTGAAACTCATGAACTCTCAAAATGGGATACTTTTTTTAGTATATGATTATTTTGGCGTAATCTAATGCTGTGCAAAATTTTCAGAATATTTTCAAGATTTTTTACTTGTGACGACTCGAGGTGAAAAACTCGAAAATCATGAACTCCAAATAAAAATAGGCTGATTTTTGTAGTATAAGATTATTTTGGCGTAATTTAAAGATGTGCAAAATTTGGGGAATTTTGAGAGAGGTGAAAATTTTCAAGATTTTTGACTTGTGACGTCACAAGGTGAAAAACTCGAAAATCATGAACTCTAAAAATGGGCTGATTTTTGTAGTATATGATTATTTTGGCGTAATTTAACGCTGTGCAAAATTTGGGAAGTTTTGGGAGACGTGAAAATTTTCAAAATTTCTTACTTGTTGCGACTCGAGGTGAAAAACTTAAAAATCATGAACTCTAAATAAAACGGCTTATTTTTTTAGTATATGATTATTTTGGCGTAATTTACCGCTGTGCAAAATTTGGGGAATTTTGGGAGCGGTGAAAATTTTCGAGATTTTGGACTTGTGACAACTCGAGGTGAAAAACTCCAAAATCATGAACTCAAAAAATAGGCTGATTTTTTTAGTATATGATTATTTTGGCGTAAATAACGCTGTGCAAAATTTGGGTAAAATTGGGAGGTGAAATTTTTGGATATTTTTGACTTGTGACGACTCGAGGTGAAAAACTCGAAAATCATGATCTCTAAAAATAGGCTGATTTGTTTAGTATATGTTTATTTTGGCGTAATTTAACGCTGTGCAAAATTTAGGGAATATTTTGACAGCTGAAAATTTTCAAGATTTTTGACTTGTGACGACTCGAGGTGAAAAACTCGAAAATCATAAACTCTAAAAATGGGCTGATTTTTTTAGTATATGATTATTTTGGCATAATTTAACCCTGCGCAAAATTTGGGGAATTTTGGGAGACGTAAAAATTTTCCAGATTTTTACGATGAAAATTTTCAAGATTTTTTTAGTTGTGACGAATCGAGGTGAAAAACTTGAAAATCGTGAACTCAAAAAATGATTATTTTGGCGTAATTTAACGCTGTGCAGAATTTTGGGAATATTTTGAAAGCTGAAAATTTTCAAGATTATTGACTTGTGACGACTCGAGGTGAAAAACTCGAAAATCATGAACTCTAAAAATAGGCTAATTTTTTTAGTATATGATTATGTGCAAAATTTAGGGACTTTTTTGAGAGCTGAAAATTTTCAAGATTTTTGACTTGTGACGACTCGAGGTGAAAAACTCGAAAATCATGAACTCCAAAAATAGGCTTATTTTTGTAGAATATGATTATTTTTGAGGAATTTTGAGAGAGGTGAATATTCTCAAGATTTTTGACTTGTGACGACTCGAGGTGAAAAACTCGAAAATCATGATCTCTAAAAATAGGCTGATTTTTTTAGTATATGATTATTTTGGCGTAATTTAACGCTGTGCAAAATTTAGGGAATATTTTGACAGCTGAAAATTTTCAAGATTTTTGACTTGTGACGACTCGAGGTGAAAAACTCGAAAATCATAAACTCTAAAAATGGGCTGATTTTTTTAGTATATGATTATTTTGGCATAATTTAACCCTGCGCAAAATTTGGGGAATTTTGGGAGATGTAAAAATTTTCCAGATTTTTACGGTGAAAATTTTCAAGATTTTTAGTTGTGACGAATCGAGGTGAAAAACTTGTAAAATCGTGAACTCTAAAAATGATTATTTTGGCGTAATTTAACGCTGTGCAAAATTTGGGGAATTTTGGGAGAGATGAACATTTTCGAGATTTTTAACTTGTGACAACTCGAGGTGAAAAACTCAAAAATCTTGAACTCTACAAATAGGCTGATTTTTGTAGAATATGATTATATTGGCGTAATTTAACGCTGTGCAAAATTTGAGGAATTTTGAGAAAGGTGAAAACTTTCAAGATTTTTGACTTGTGACAACTCGAGGTGTAAAACTCGAAAATCATAAACTCTAAAAATGGGCTGATTTTTTAGTATATGATTATTTTGGCATAACTTAACGCTGTGCAAAATTTTGGGAATTTTAGGAGAGGTGAAAATTTTCATGTTTTTGACTTTTGAGACGACTCGAGGTGAAAAACTCAAAAATCATGAACTCAAAAATAGGCTGATTTTGTAGAATATGATTATTTTGGCGTAATTTAACGCTGTGCAAAATTTGAGGAATTTTGAGAGAGGTTAATATTCTCAAGATTTTTGACTTGTGACGACTCGAGGTGAAAAACTCGAAAATCATGAACTCTAAAAATAGGCTGATTTTTTTAGTATATGATTATTTTGGAGTAATTTAACCTTGTGCAAAATTTGTGGAATTTTGGGAGACGTAAAAATTTTTCAGATTTTTACGGTGAAAATTTTCAAGATTTTTTTACTTGTGACGACTCGAGGTAAAAAACTCGAAAATCGTGAACTCTAAAAATGGGCTGATTTTGGTAGTATATGATTATTTTGGCGTAATTTAACGCTGTGCAAAATTTGGGAGAGATGAACATTTTCGAGATTTTTAACTTGTGACAACTCGAGGTGAAAAACTCGAAAATCATGAACTCTAAAAATATGCTGATTTTTTTAGTATATGATTATTTTGGCGTAAATAACGCTGTGCAAAATTTGGGTAATATTGGAAGGTGAAAATTTTCGATATTTTTTACTTGTGACAACTCGAGGGGAAAAACTCGAAAATCATGAACTCCAAAAATAGGCTGATTTTGTATTATATGATTATTTTGGCGTCATCTAACGCTGTGCAAAATTTGAGGAATAATGAGAGAGGTGAATATTCTCAAGATTTTTGACTTGTGACGACTCGAGGTGAAAAACTCGAAACTCATGAACTCTAAAAATAGGCTGATTTTTTTAGTATATGATTATTTTGGCGTAATTTAATCCTGCGCAAAATTTGGGGAATTTTGGGAGACGTAAAAATTTTCCAGATTTTTACGGTGAAAATTTTCCAGATTTTTTTAGTTGTGACGAATCGAGGTGAAAAACTTGAAAATCGTGAACTCTAAAAATGATTATTTTGGCGTAATTTAACGCTGTGCAAAATTTGGGGAATTTTGGGAGAGATGAACATTTTCGAGATTTTTAACTTGTGATAACTCGAGGTGAAAAACTCGAAAATCATGAACTCTAAAAAAAGGCTGATTTTTTTAGTATATGATTATATTGGCGTAATTTAACGCTGTGCAAAATTTAGGGAATTTTTTGAGAGCTGAAAAACTCGAAAATCATGAACTCTAAAAATAGGCTGATTTTTGTAGAATATGATTATTTTGGCGTAATTTAACGCTGTGCAAAATTTGAGGAATTTTGAGAGAGGTGAAAATGTTCAAGATTTTTGACTTGTGACAACTCGAGGTAAAAAACTCGAAAATCATGAACTCTAAAAATAGGCTAATTTTTTTAGTATATGATTATGTGCAAAATTTAGGGAATTTTGAGAGAGGTGAATATTTTCGAAATTTTTGACTTGTGACGACTCGAGGTGAAAAACTCTAAAATCATGAACTCCACAAATAGGCTGATTTTGTATTATATGATTATTTTGGCGTCATCTAACGCTGTGCAAAATTTGGGTAAAATTGGGAGGTGAAATTTTTAGATATTTTTGACTTGTGACAACTCGAGGTGAAAAAGTCGAAAATCATGTATTCTAAAAATAGGCTGATTTTTGTAGTATATGATTATTTTGGCGTAATCTAACGCTTTGCAAAATTTAGGGAATTTTTTGAGAGCTGAAAATTTTCAAGATTTTTGACTTGTGACAACTCGAGGTGAAAAACTCGAAAATCATGAACTCTAAAAATAGGCTGATTTTTGTAGAATATGATTATTTTGGCGTAATTTAACGCGGTGCAAAATTTAGGGAATATTTTGAGATCTTCAAGATTTTTGACTTGTGACGACTCGAGGTGAAAAACTCGAAAATCATGAACTCCAAAAATAGGCTGATTTTTGTAGAATATGATTATTTTTGAGGAATTTTGAGAGAGGTGAATATTCTCAAGATTTTTGACTTGTGACGACTCGAGGTGAAAAACTCAAAAATCATGATCTCTAAAAATAGGCTGATTTTTTAAGTATATGTTTATTTTGGCGTAATTTAACGCTGTGCAAAATTTAGGGAATATTTTGACAGCTGAAAATTTTCAAGATTTTTGACTTGTGACGACTCGAGGTGAAAAACTCGAAAATCATAAACTCTAAAAATGGGCTGATTTTTTTAGTATATGATTATTTTGGCATAATTTAACCCTGCGCAAAATTTGGGGAATTTTGGGAGACGTAAAAATTTTCCAGATTTTTACGGTGAAAATTTTCAAGATTTTTAGTTGTGACGAATCGAGGTGAAAAACTTGAAAATCGTGAACTCTAAAAATGATTATTTTGGCGTAATTTAACGCTGTGCAAAATTTGGGGAATTTTGGGAGAGATGAACATTTTCGAGATTTTTAACTTGTGACAACTCGAGGTGAAAAACTCAAAAATCTTGAACTCTACAAATAGGCTGATTTTTGTAGAATATGATTATATTGGCGTAATTTAACGCTGTGCAAAATTTGAGGAATTTTGAGAAAGGTGAAAACTTTCAAGATTTTTGACTTGTGACAACTCGAGGTGAAAAACTCGAAAATCATGAACTCTAAAAATAGGCTAATTTTTTTAGTATATGATTATGTGCAAAATTTAGGGAATTTTTTGAGAGCTGAATATTCTCAAGATTTTTGACTTGTGACGACTCGAGGTGAAAAACTCGAAAATCATGAACTCCAAAAATAGGCTGATTTTTGTAGAATATGATTATTTTTGAGGAATTTTTAAAGAGGTGAAAATTTTCAAGATTTTTGACTTGTGACAACTCGAGGTGAAAAACTCGAAAATCATGAACTCTAAAAATAGGCTGATTTTTGTATTATATGATTATTTTGGCGTAATTTAACGCTGTGCAAAATTTGAGGAATTTTGAGAAAGGTGAAAACTTTCAAGATTTTTGACTTGTGACAACTCGAGGTGAAAAACTCGAAAATCATGAACTCTAAAAATAAGCTGATTATTTTGGAGTAATTTAACGCTGTGCAAAATTTGAGGAATTTTGAGAGAGGTGAAAATTTTCAAGATTTTTGATTTGTAACAACTCGAGGTGAAAAACTCGAAAATCATGAACTCTAAAAATAGGCTGATTTTTGTAGAATATGATTACTTTGGCGTAATCTAACGCTGTGCAAAATTTGGAGACTTTTGGGAGAGCTGAAAATTTTCAAGATTTTTGACTTGTGACGACTAGAGGTGAAAAACTCGAAAATCATGAACTCCAAAAATAGGCTGATTTTTGTATAATATGATTATTTTGGCGTAATTTAACGCTGTGCAAAATTTGAGGAATTTTGAGAGAGGTGAAAATTTTTAAGATTTTTGACTTGTGACAACTCGAGGTGAAAGCTCGAAAATCATGAACTCTAAAAATAGGCTGATTTTTTTAGTATATGATTATTTTGGCGTAATTTAACGCTGTGCAAAATTTAGGGAATATTTTGAGAGCTGAAAATTTTCAAGATTTTTGACTTGGACGACTCGAGGTGAAAAACTCGAAAATCATGAACTCTAAAAATAGTCTGATTTTTGTAGAATATGATTATTTTGGCGTAATTTAAAGCTGTGCAAAATTTGAGGAATTTTGAGAGAGGTGAATATTCTCAAGATTTTTGACTTGTGACGACTCGAAGTGTAAAACTCGAAAATCATAAACTCTAAAAATGGGCTGATTTTTTAGTATATGATTATTTTGGCATAACTTAACGCTGTGCAAAATTTTGGGAATTTTAGGAGAGGTGAAAATTTTCATGTTTTTGACTTTTGAACCGACTCGAGGTGAAAAACTCAAAAATCATGAACTCAAAAATAGGCTGATTTTGTAGAATATGATTATTTTGGCGTAATTTAACGCTGTGCAAAATTTGAGGAATTTTGAGAGAGGTTAATATTCTCAAGATTTTTGACTTGTGACAACTCGAGGTGAAAAACTCGAAAATCATGAACTCTAAAAATAAGCTTATTTTTTTAGTATATGATTATTTTGGAGTAATTTAACGCTGTGCAAAATTTAGGGAATTTTTTGAGAGCTGAAAATTTTCGAGATTTTTAACTTGTGACAACTCGAGGTGAAAAACTCGAAAATCATGAACTCTAAAAAAAGGCTGATTTTTTTAGTATATGATTATATTGGCGTAATTTAACGCTGTGCAAAATTTAGGGAATTTTTTGAGAGCTGAAAAACTCGAAAATCATGAACTCTAAAAATAGGCTGATTTTTGTAGAATATGATTATTTTGGCGTAATTTAACGCTGTGCAAAATTTGAGGAATTTTGAGAGAGGTGAAAATGTTCAAGATTTTTGACTTGTGACAACTCGAGGTAAAAAACTCGAAAATCATGAACTCTAAAAATAGGCTAATTTTTTTAGTATATGATTATGTGCAAAATTTAGGGAATTTTGAGAGAGGTGAATATTTTCGAAATTTTTGACTTGTGACGACTCGAGGTGAAAAACTCTAAAATCATGAACTCCACAAATAGGCTGATTTTGTATTATATGATTATTTTGGCGTCATCTAACGCTGTGCAAAATTTGGGTAAAATTGGGAGGTGAAATTTTTAGATATTTTTGACTTGTGACAACTCGAGGTGAAAAAGTCGAAAATCATGTATTCTAAAAATAGGCTGATTTTTGTAGTATATGATTATTTTGGCGTAATCTAACGCTTTGCAAAATTTAGGGAATTTTTTGAGAGCTGAAAATTTTCAAGATTTTTGACTTGTGACGACTCGAGGTGAAAAACTCGAAAATCATGAACTCTAAAAATAGCCTGATTTTTGGAGAATATGTTTATTTTGGCGTAATTTAACGCTGTGCAAAATTTGCGGAATTTTGAGAGGTGAAAATTTTCAAGATTTTTGACTTGTGACAACTCGAGGTGAAAAACTCGAAAATCATGAACTCTAAAAATAAGCTTATTTTTTTAGTATATGATTATTTTGGAGTAATTTAACGCTGTGCAAAATTTAGGGAATTTTTTGAGAGCTGAAAATTTTCAAGATTTTTGACTTGTGACGACTCGAGGTGAAAAACTCGAAAATCATGAACTCTAAAAATAAGCTTATTTTTTTAGTATATGATTATTTTGGAGTAATTTAACGCTGTGCAAAATTTAGGGAATTTTTTGAGAGCTGAAAATTTTCAAGATTTTTGACTTGTGACGACTCGAGGTGAAAAACTCGAAAATCATGAACTCTAAAAATAAGCTTATTTTTTTAGTATATGATTATCTTGGCGTAATTTAACGCTGTGCAAAATTTGGGGAATATTGGAAGGTGAAAATTTTCGATATTTTTGACTTGTGACTACTCGAGGTGAAAAACTCGAAAATCATGTATTCTAAAAATAGGCTGATTTTTGTAGAATATGTTTATTTTGGCGTAATTTAACGCTGTGCAAATTTTGAGGAATTTTGAGAGAGGTGAAAATTTTCAAGATTTTTGACTTGTGAAGTGAAAATCTCCAAAATCATGAACTCTAAAAATAGGCTGATTTTTATTGTATATGATTATTTTGGCGTCATCTAACGCTGTGCAAAATTTGGGGAATTTTGGGAGAAGTGAAAATTTTCGAGATGTTTTACTTGTGACAACTCGAGGGGAAAAACTTGAAACTCATGAACTCTCAAAATGGGATACTTTTTTTAGTATATGATTATTTTGGCGTAATCTAATGCTGTGCAAAATTTTCAGAATATTTTCAAGATTTTTTACTTGTGACGACTCGAGGTGAAAAACTCGAAAATCATGAACTCCAAATAAAAATAGGCTGATTTTTGTAGTATAAGATTATTTTGGCGTAATTTAAAGATGTGCAAAATTTGGGGAATTTTGAGAGAGGTGAAAATTTTCAAGATTTTTGACTTGTGACGTCACGAGGTGAAAAACTCGAAAATCATGAACTCTAAAAATGGGCTGATTTTTGTAGTATATGATTATATTGGCGTAATTTAACGCTGTGCAAAATTTAGGAAGTTTTGGGAGACGTGAAAATTTTCAAAATTTCTTACTTGTTGCGACTCGAGGTGAAAAACTTGAAAATCATGAACTCTAAATAAAACTTGGCTTATTTTTTTAGTATATGATTATTTTGGCGTAATTTAACGCTGTGCAAAATTTGGGGAATTTTGGGAGCGGTGAAAATTTTCGAGATTTTGGACTTGTGACAACTCGAGGTGAAAAACTCCAAAATCATGAACTCAAAAAATAGGCTGATTTTTTTAGTATATGATTATTTTGGCGTAAATAACGCTGTGCAAAATTTGGGTAAAATTGGGAGGTGAAATTTTTGGATATTTTTGACTTGTGACGACTCGAGGTGAAAAACTCGAAAATCATGATCTCTAAAAATAGGCTGATTTTTTTAGTATATGATTATTTTGGCGTAATTTAACGCTGTGCAAAATTTAGGGAATATTTTGATAGCTGAAAATTTTCAATTTTCAAAACTCGAAAATTATGAACTCTAAAAATAGGCTGATTTTTGTAGTATATGATTATTTTGACGTAATTTAACGCTGTGAAAAATTTGGGGACTTCTGGGAGAGATGAACATTTACAAGATTTTTGACTTGTGACAACTCGAGGTGAAAAACTCGAAAATCATGAACTCTAAAAATAGGCTGATTTTTTTAGTATATGATTATTTTGGAGTAATTTAACCCTGTGCAAAATTTGGGGAATTTTTGGGAGACGTAAAAATTTTTCAGATTTTTACGGTGAAAATTTTCAAGATTTTTTTACTTGTGTCGACTCGAGGTGAAAAACTCGAAAATCGTGAACTCTAAAAATGGGCTGATTTTTGTAGCATATGATTATTTTGGCGTAATTTAACGCTGTGCAAAATTTGGGGAATTTTGGGAGCGGTGAAAATTTTCGAGATTTTGGACTTGTGACAACTCGAGGTGAAAAACTCCAAAATCATGAACTCAAAAAATAGGCTGATTTTTTTAGTATATGATTATTTTGGCGTAATTTAACGCTGTGCAAAATTTAGGGAATATTTTGATAGCTGAAAATTTTCAATTTTCAAAACTCGAAAATTATGAACTCTAAAAATAGGCTGATTTTTGTAGTATATGATTATTTTGGCGTAATTTAACGCTGTGAAAAATTTGGGGAATTTTGGGAGAGATGAACATTTTCGAGATTTTTAACTTGTGACAACTCGAGGTGAAAAACTCGAAAATCATGAACTCTAAAAATAGGCTGATTTTTTTAGTATATGATTATTTTGGCGTAATTTAACGCAGTGCAAAATTTAGGGAATTTTTTGAGAGGAGAAAAACTCGAAAATCATGATCTCTAAAAATAGGCTGATTTTTTTAGTATATGATTATTTTGGCGTAATTTAACGCTGTGCAAAATTTAGGGAATATTTTGAGATCTGTAAATTTTCAAGATTTTTGACTTGTGATGATTATTTTGGCGTAAATAACGCTGTGCAAAATTTGGGTAAAATTAGGAGGTGAAATTTTTGGATATTTTTGACTTGTGACGACTCGAGGTGAAAAACTCGAAAATCATGATCTCTAAAAATAGGCTGATTTTTTTAGTATATGTTTATTTTGGCGTAATTTAACGCTGTGCAAAATTTAGGGAATATTTTGACAGCTGAAAATTTTCAATATTTTTGACTTGTGACGACTCGAGGTGAAAAACTCGAAAATCATAAACTCTAAAAATGGGCTGATTTTTTTAGTATATGATTATTTTGGCATAATTTAACCCTGCGCAAAATTTGGGGAATTTTGGGAGACGTAAAAATTTTCCAGATTTTTACGGTGAAAATTTTCAAGATTTTTTTAGTTGTGACGAATCGAGGTGAAAAACTTGAAAATCGTGAACTCTAAAAATGATTATTTTGGCGTAATTTAACGCTGTGCAGAATTTTGGGAATATTTTGAGAGCTGAAAATTTTCAAGATTATTGACTTGTGACGACTCGAGGTGAAAAACTCGAAAATCATGAACTCTAAAAATAGGCTAATTTTTTTAGTATATGATTATGTGCAAAATTTAGGGACTTTTTTGAGAGCTGAAAATTTTCAAGATTTTTGACTTGTGACGACTCGAGGTGAAAAACTCGAAAATCATGAACTCCAAAAATAGGCTGATTTTTGTAGAATATGATTATTTTTGAGGAATTTTGAGAGAGGTGAATATTCTCAAGATTTTTGACTTGTGACGACTCGAGGTGAAAAACTCGAAAATCATGATCTCTAAAAATAGGCTGATTTTTTTAGTATATGATTATTTTGGCGTAATTTAACGCTGTGCAAAATTAAGGGAATATTTTGAGATCTGTAAATTTTCAAGATTTTTGACTTGTGACGACTCGAGGTGAAAAACTCGAAAATCATGAACTCTAAAAATAGGCTGATTTTTGTAGAATATGATTATTTTTGAGGAATTTTGAGAGAGGTGAATATTCTCAAGATTTTTGACTTGTGACGCATCGAGGTGAAAAACTCGAAAATCATGATCTCTAAAAATAGGCTGATTTTTTAAGTATATGTTTATTTTGGCGTAATTTAACGCTGTGCAAAATTTAGGGAATATTTTGACAGCTGAAAATTTTCAAGATTTTTGACTTGTGACGACTCGAGGTGAAAAACTCGAAAATCATAAACTCTAAAAATGGGCTGATTTTTTTAGTATATGATTATTTTGGCATAATTTAACCCTGCGCAAAATTTGGGGAATTTTGGGAGACGTAAAAATTTTCCAGATTTTTACGGTGAAAATTTTCCAGATTTTTTTAGTTGTGACGAATCGAGGTGAAAAACTTGAAAATCGTGAACTCTAAAAATGATTATTTTGGCGTAATTTAACGCTGTGCAAAATTTGGGGAATTTTGGGAGAGATGAACATTTTCGAGATTTTTAACTTGTGACAACTCGAGGTGAAAAACTCAAAAATCTTGAACTCTACAAATAGGCTGATTTTTGTAGAATATGATTATATTGGCGTAATTTAACGCTGTGCAAAATTTGAGGAATTTTGAGAAAGGTGAAAACTTTCAAGATTTTTGACTTGTGACAACTCGAGGTGAAAAACTCGAAAATCATGAACTCTAAAAATAGGCTAATTTTTTAGTATATGATTATGTGCAAAATTTAGGGAATTTTTTGAGAGCTGAATATTCTCAAGATTTTTGACTTGTGACGACTCGAGGTGAAAAACTCGAAAATCATGAACTCCAAAAATAGGCTGATTTTTGTAGAATATGATTATTTTTGAGGAATTTTTAAAGAGGTGAAAATTTTCAAGATTTTTGACTTGTTACAACTCGAGGTGAAAAACTCGAAAATCATGAACTCTAAAAATATGCTGATTTTTGTATTATATGATTATTTTGGCGTAATCTAACGGTGTGCAAAATTTGAGGAATTTTGAGAGAGTTGAAAATTTTCAAGATTTTTGACTTGTGACAACTCGAGGTGAAAAACTCGAAAATCATGAACTCTAAAAATAAGCTGATTTTTTTAGTATATGATTATTTTGGAGTAATTTAACGCTGTGCAAAATTTGAGGAATTTTGAGAGAGGTGAAAATTTTCAAGATTTTTGACTTGTAACAACTCGAGGTGAAAAACTCGAAAATCATGAACTCTAAAAATAGGCTGATTTTTGAAGAATATGATTACCTTGGCGTAATCTAACGCTGTGCAAAATTTGGAGACTTTTGGGAGAGCTGAAAATTTTCAAGATTTTTGACTTGTGACGACTAGAGGTGAAAAACTCGAAAATCATGAACTCCAAAAATAGGCTGATTTTTGTATAATATGATTATTTTGGCGTAATTTAACGCTGTGCAAAATTTGAGGAATTTTGAGAGAGGTGAAAATTTTCAAGATTTTTGACTTGTGACAACTCGAGGTGAAAGCTCGAAAATCATGAACTCTAAAAATAGGCTGATTTTTTTAGTATATGATTATTTTGGCGTAATTTAACGCTGTGCAAAACTTAGGGAATATTTTGAGAGCTGAAAATTTTCAAGATTTTTGACTTGGACGACTCGAGGTGAAAAACTCGAAAATCATGAACTCTAAAAATAGTCTGATTTTTGTAGAATATGATTATTTTGGCGTAATTTAAAGCTGTGCAAAATTTGAGGAATTTTGAGAGAGGTGAATATTCTCAAGATTTTTGACTTGTGACGACTCGAGGTGTAAAACTCGAAAATCATAAACTCTAAAAATGGGCTGATTTTTTAGTATATGATTATTTTGGCATAACTTAACGCTGTGCAAAATTTTGGGAATTTTAGGAGAGGTGAAAATTTTCATGTTTTTGACTTTTGAGACGACTCGAGGTGAAAAACTCAAAAATCATGAACTCAAAAATAGGCTGATTTTGTAGAATATGATTATTTTGGCGTAATTTAACGCTGTGCAAAATTTGAGGAATTTTGAGAGAGGTTAATATTCTCAAGATTTTTGACTTGTGACGACTCGAGGTGAAAAACTCGAAAATCATGAACTCTAAAAATAGGCTGATAGTATATGATTATTTTGGCGTAAATAACGCTGTGCAAAATTTGGGTAATATTGGAAGGTGAAAATTTTCGATATTTTTTACTTGTGACAACTCGAGGGGAAAAACTCGAAAATCATGAACTCCAAAAATAGGCTGATTTTTTTAGTATATGATTATTTTGGCGTAAATAACGCTGTGCAAAATTTGGGTAATATTGGAAGGTGAAAATTTTCGATATTTTTTACTTGTGACAACTCGAGGGGAAAAACTCGAAAATCATGAACTCCAAAAATAGGCTGATTTTGTATTATATGATTATTTTGGCGTCATCTAACGCTGTGCAAAATTTGAGGAATATTGAGAGAGGTGAATATTCTCAAGATTTTTGACTTGTGACTACTCGAGGTGAAAAACTCGAAACTCATGAACTCTAAAAATAGGCTGATTTTTTTAGTATATGATTATTTTGGCGTAATTTAATCCTGCGCAAAATTTGGGGAATTTTGGGAGACGTAAAAATTTTCCAGATTTTTACGGTGAAAATTTTCCAGATTTTTTTAGTTGTGACGAATCGGGGTGAAAAACTTGAAAATCATGAACTCTAAAAATGATTATTTTGGCGTAATTTAACGCTGTGCAAAATTTGGGGAATTTTGGGAGAGATGAACATTTTCGAGATTTTTAACTTGTGACAACTCGAGGTGAAAAACTCGAAAATCATGAACTCTAAAAAAAGGCTGATTTTTTTAGTATATGATTATATTGGCGTAATTTAACGCTGTGCAAAATTTAGGGAATTTTTTGAGAGGTGAAAAACTCGAAAATCATGAACTCTAAAAATAGGCTGATTTTTGTAGAATATGATTATTTTGGCGTAATTTAACGCTGTGCAAAATTTGAGGAATTTTGAGAGAGGTGAAAATGTTCAAGATTTTTGACTTTTGACAACTCGAGGTAAAAAACTCGAAAATCATGAACTCTAAAACTAAGCTGATTTTTTTAGTATATGATTATTTTGGAGTAATTTACCGCTGTGCAAAATTTGGGGAATTTTTTGAGAGCTGAAAATTTTCAAGATATCTGACTTGTGACGACTTGAGGTGAAAAACTCGAAAATCATTAACTCCAAAAATAGGCTGATTTTTGTAGTATATGATTATTTTGGCGTAATCTAACGCTGTGCAAAATTTGGGGAATTTTGGGAGAGGTAAAAATTTTCAAGATTTTTGACATGTAGTATATGATTTTGTAGTATATGATTATTTTGGCTTAATTTAACGATGTGCAAAATTTGGGGAATATTGGAAGGTGAAAATTTTCGATATTTTTGACTTGTGACAACTCATAGTGAAAAACTCGAAAATCATGTATTCTAAAAATAGGCTGATTTTTGTAGTATATGATTACTTTGGCGTAATCTAACGCTGTGCAAATTTGGAGACTTTTGGGAGAGCTGAAAATTTTCAAGATTTTGACTTGTGACGACTAGAGGTGAAAAACTCCAAAATCATAAACTCCAAAAATAGGCTGATTTTTGTATAATATGATTATTTTGGCGTAATTTAACGCTGTGCAAAATTTGGGGAATTTTGGGAGAGATGAACATTTTCGAGATTTTTAACTTGTGACAACTCGAAGTGAAAAACTCGAAAATCATGAACTCTAAAAATAGGCTGATTTTTTAAGTATATGATTATTTTGGCGTAAATAACGCTGTGCAAAATTTGGGTAATATTGGAAGGTGAAAATTTTCGATATTTTTGACTTGTGACAACTCGAGGTGAAAAACTCGAAAATCATGTATTCTAAAAATAGGCTGATTTTTGTTGTATATGATTACTTTGGCGTAATCTAACGCTGTGCAAAATTTGGAGACTTTTGGGAGAGGTGAAAATTTTCAAGATTTTTGACTTGTGACAACTCAAGGTGAAAAACTCGAAAATCATGAACTCTAAAAATAAGCTGATTTTTTTAGTATATGATTATTTTTGAGTAATTTAACGCTGTGCAAAATTTGGGGAATTTTTTGAGAGCTGAAAATTTTCAAGATTTCTGACTTGTGACGACTCGAGGTGAAAAACTCGAAAATGATTAACTCCAAAAATAGGCTGATTTTTGTAGTATATGATGATTTTGGCGTAATCTAGCGCTGTGCAAAATTTGGGGAATTTTGGGAGAGGTAAAAATTTTCAATATTTTTGACATGTGACGACTCGAGGTGAAAAACTCGAAAATCATGATCTCTAAAAATGGGCTGATTTTTGTAGTATATGATTATTTTGGCTTAATTTAACGATGTGCAAAATTTGGGGAATATTGGAAGGTGAAAATTTTCAAGATTTTTGACTTGTGACGACGCGAGGTGAAAAACTCGAAAATCATGAACTCCAAAAATAGGCTGATTTTTGTATTATATGATTATTTTGGCGCATCTAACGCTGTGCAAAATTTGAGGAATTTTGACAGAGGTGAATATTCTCAAGATTTTTTGGCTTAATTTAACGATGTGCAAAATTTGGGGAATATTGGAAGATGAAAATTTTCAAGATTTTTGACTTGTGACAACTCGAGGTGAAAAACTCGAATATCATGAACTCTAAAAATAGGCTGATTTTTTTAATATATGATTATTTTGGCGTAATTTAACGCTGTGCAAAATTTAGGGAATTTTTTGAGAGGTGAAAAACTCGAAAATCATGAACTCTAAAAATAGGCTGATTTTTTTGGTATATGATTATTTTGGAGTAATTAAACCCTGTGCAAAATTTGTAGAATTTTGGGAGACGTACAAATTTTTCAGATTTTTACGGTGAAAATGTTCAAGATTTCTGACTTGTGACGACTCGAGGTGAAAAACTCGGAAATCATTAACTCCCAAAAAAATAGGCTGATTTTTGTAGTATATGATGATTTTGGAGTAATCTAGCGCTGTGCAAAATTTGGGGAATTTTGGGAGAGGTAAAAATTTTCAATATTTTTGACATGTGACGACTCGAGGTGAAAAACTCGAAAATCATGATCTCTAAAAATAGGCTGATTTTTTTAGTATATGATTATTTTGGCGTAATTTAACGCTGTGCAAAATTTAGGGAATATTTTGAGAACTGAAAATTTTCAAGATTTTTGACTTGTGACGACTCGAGGTGAAAAACTCGAAAACATGAACTCCAAAAAAAACTGCTTTTTGTATTATATGATTATTTTGGCGTCATCTAACGCTGTGCAAAATTTGAGGAATTTTGAGAGAGGTGAATATTCTCAAGATTTTTGACTTGTGACGACTCAAGGTGAAAAACTGGAAAATCATAAACTCTAATAATAGGCTGATTTTTGTAGTTTATGATTATTTTGGCGTAATTTAACGCTGTGTAAAATTTGGGGAATTTTGGGAGAGCTGAAAATTTTCGAGATTTTTGACTTGTGACAACTCGAGGTGAAAAACTCGAAAATCATGAACTCTAAAAATAAGCTGATTTTTTAGTATATGATTATTTTGGAGTAATTTAACGCTGTGCAAAATTTGGGGAATTTTTTGAGAGCTGAAAATTTTCAAGATATCTGACTTGTGACGACTCGAAGTGAAAAACTCGAAAATCATTAACTCCAAAAATAGGCTGGTTTTTGTAGTATATGATTATTTTGGCGTAATCTAACGCTGTGCAAAATTTGGGGAATTTTGGGAGAGGTAAAAATTTTCAATATTTTTGACATGTGACGACTCGAGGTGAAAAACTCGAATATCATGATCTCTAAAAATGCGCTGATTTTTGTAGTATATGATTATTTTGGCTTAATTTAACGATGTGCAAAATTTGGGGAATATTGGAAGAAGAAAATTTTCGATATTTTTGACTTGTGACAACTCGAGGTGAAAAACTCGAAAATCATGTTTTCTAAAAATAGGCTGATTTTTGTAGTATATGACTACTTTGGCGTAATCTAACGTTTGACTTGTGACAACTCGAGGTGAAAAACTCGAAAATCATGAACTCTAAAAATAAGCTGATTTTTTTAGTATATGATTATTTTGGAGTAATTTAACGCTGTGCAAAATTTGAGCAATTTTGAGATGTGAAAATTTTCAAGATTTTTGACTTGTGACAACTCGAGGTGAAAAACTCGAAAATCATGAACTCTAAAAATAAGCTGATTTTTTTAGTATATGATTTTTTTGGAGTAATTTAACGCTGTGCAAAATTTGAGGAATTTTGAGGGAGGTGAAAATTTTCAAGATTTTTGACTTGTGACAACTCGAGGTGAAAAACTCGAAAATCATGAACTCTAAAAATAAGCTGATTTTTTTAGTATATGATTATTTTGGAGTAATTTAACGCTGTGCAAAATTTGGGGAATTTTTTGAGAGCTGAAAATTTTCAAGATATCTGACTTGTGACGACTCGAGTTGAAAAACTCGAAAATCATTAACTCCAAAAATAGGCTTATTTTTGTAGTATATGATTATTTTGGCGTAATCTAACGCTGTGCAAAATTTGGGGAATTTTGGGAGAGGTAAAAATTTTCAAGATTTTTGACATGTGACGACTAGAAGTGAAAAACTCGAAAATCATGAACTCCAAAAATAGGCTGATTTTTGTATAATATGATTATTTTGGCGTAATTTACCGCTGTGCAAAATTTAGGGAATTTTTTGAGAGCTGAAAATTTTCAAGATTTTTGACTTGTGACAACTCGAGGTGAAAAACTCGAAAATCATGAACTCTAAAATTAGGCTGATTTTTTTAGTATATGATTATTTTGGCGTAATTTAACGCTGTGCAAAATTAAGGGAATTTTTTGAGAGGTGAAAAACTCGAAAATCATGAACTCTAAAAATAGGCTGATTTTTGTAGAATATGATTATTTTGGCGTAATTTAACGCTGTGCAAAATATAGGGAATTTTTTGAGAGCTGAAAATTTTCAAGATTTTTGACTTGTGACGACTCGAGGTGAAAAACTCGAAAATTATGAACTCCAAAAATAGGCTGCTTTTTGTAGAATATGATTATTTTTGAGGAATTTTGAGAGAGGTGAATATTCTCAAGATTTTTGACTTGTGACGACTCGAGGTGAAAAACTCGAAAATCATGATCTCTAAAAATAGGCTGATTTTTTTAGTATATGATTATTTTGGCGTAATTTAACGCTGTGCAAAATTTTGGGAATATTTTGAGAGCTGAAAATTTTCAAGATTTTTGACTTGTGACGACTCGAAGTGAAAAACTCGAAAATCATGAACTCTAAAAATAGGCTGATTTTTTAAGTATATGATTATTTTGGCGTAAATAAGGCTGTGCAAAATTTGGGTAATATTGGAAGGTGAAAATTTTCGATATTTTTGACTTGTGACAACTCGAGGTGAAAAACTCGAAAATCATGTATTCTAAAAATAGGCTGATTTTTGTTGTATATGATTACTTTGGCGTAATCTAACGCTGTGCAAAATTTGGAGACTTTTGGGAGAGGTGAAAATTTTCAAGATTTTTGACTTGTGACAACTCAAGGTGAAAAACTCGAAAATCATGAACTCTAAAAATAAGCTGATTTTTTTAGTATATGATTATTTTTGAGTAATTTAACGCTGTGCAAAATTTGGGGAATTTTTTGAGAGCTGAAAATTTTCAAGATTTCTGACTTGTGACGACTCGAGGTGAAAAACTCGAAAATCATTAACTCCAAAAATAGGCTGATTTTTGTAGTATATGATGATTTTGGCGTAATCTAGCGCTGTGCAAAATTTGGGGAATTTTGGGAGAGGTAAAAATTTTCAATATTTTTGACATGTGACGACTCGAGGTGAAAAACTCGAAAATCATGATCTCTAAAAATGGGCTGATTTTTGTAGTATATGATTATTTTGGCTTAATTTAACGATGTGCAAAATTTGGGGAATATTGGAAGGTGAAAATTTTCAAGATTTTTGACTTGTGACGACGCGAGGTGAAAAACTCGAAAATCATGAACACCAAAAATAGGCTGATTTTTGTATTATATGATTATTTTGGCGTCATCTAACGCTGTGCAAAATTTGAGGAATTTTGACAGGTGAAAATTTTCAAGATTTTTGACTTGTGACAACTCAAGGTGAAAAACTCGAAAATCATGAACTCTAAAAATAAGCTGATTTTTTTAGTATATGATTATTTTTGAGTAATTTAACGCTGTGCAAAATTTGGGGAATTTTTTGAGAGCTGAAAATTTTCAAGATTTCTGACTTGTGACGACTCGAGGTGAAAAACTCGAAAATCATTAACTCCAAAAATAGGCTGATTTTTGTAGTATATGATGATTTTGGCGTAATCTAGCGCTGTGCAAAATTTGGGGAATTTTGGGAGAGGTAAAAATTTTCAATATTTTTGACATGTGACGACTCGAGGTGAAAAACTCGAAAATCATGATCTCTAAAAATGGGCTGATTTTTGTAGTATATGATTATTTTGGCTTAATTTAACGATGTGCAAAATTTGGGGAATATTGGAAGGTGAAAATTTTCAAGATTTTTGACTTGTGACGACGCGAGGTGAAAAACTCGAAAATCATGAACACCAAAAATAGGCTGATTTTTGTATTATATGATTATTTTGGCGTCATCTAACGCTGTGCAAAATTTGAGGAATTTTGAGAGAGGTTAATATTCTCAAGATTTTTGACTTGTGACGACTCGAGGTGAAAAACTCGAAAATCATGAACTCTAAAAATAGGCTGATTTTTTTAGTATATGATTATTTTGGAGTAATTAAACCCTGTGCAAAATTTGTAGAATTTTGGGAGACGTAAAAATTTTTCAGATTTTTACGGTGAAAATGTTCAAGATTTCTGACTTGTGACGACTCGAGGTGAAAAACTCGGAAATCATTAACTCCAAAAATAGGCTGATTTTTGTAGTATATGATGATTTTGGCGTAATCTAGCGCTGTGCAAAATTTGGGGAATTTTGGGAGAGGTAAAAATTTTCAATATTTTTGACATGTGACGACTCGAGGTGAAAAACTCGAAAATCATGATCTCTAAAAATAGGCTGATTTTTTTAGTATATGATTATTTTGGCGTAATTTAACGCTGTGCAAAATTTAGGGAATATTTTGAGAGCTGAAAATTTTCAAGATTTTTGACTTGTGACGACTCGAGGTGAAAAACTCGAAAATTATGAACTCCAAAAATAGGCTGCTTTTTGTAGAATATGATTATTTTTGAGGAATTTTGAGAGAGGTGAATATTCTCAAGATTTTTGACTTGTGACGACTCGAGGTGAAAAACTCGAAAATCATGATCTCTAAAAATAGGTTGATTTTTTAGTATATGATTATTTTGGCGTAATTTAACGCTGTGCAAAATTTTGGGAATATTTTGAGAGCTGAAAATTTTCAAGATATCTGACTTGTGACGACTCGAGGTGAAAAACTCGAAAATCATTAACTCCAAAAATAGGCTGATTTTTGTAGTATATGATTATTTTGGCGTAATCTAACGCTGTGCAAAATTTGGGGAATTTTGGGAGAGGTAAAAATTTTCAATATTTTTGACTTGTGACGACTCGAGGTGAAAAACTCGAATATCATGATCTCTAAAAATGCGCTGATTTTTGCAGTATATGATTATTTTGGCTTAATCTAACGCTGTGCAAAATTTGAGGAATTTAGAGATATGTGAAAATTTTCAAGATTTTTGACTTGTGACAACTCGAGGTGAAAAACTCGAAAATCATGAACTCTAAAAATAAGCTGATTTTTTTAGTATATGATTATTTTGGAGTAATTTAACGCTGTGCAAAATTTGAGCAATTTTGAGAGATGTGAAAATTTTCAAGATTTTTGACTTGTGACAACTCGAGGTGAAAAACTCGAAAATCATGAACTCTAAAAATAAGCTGATTTTTTTAGTATATGATTTTTTTGGAGTAATTTAACGCTGTGCAAAATTTGAGAAATTTTGAGGGAGGTGAAAATTTTCAAGATTTTTGACTTGTGACAACTCGAGGTGAAAAACTCGAAAATCATGAACTCTAAAAATAAGCTGATTTTTTTAGTATATGATTATTTTGGAGTAATTTAACGCTGTGCAAAATTTGGGGAATTTTTTGAGAGCTGAAAATTTTCAAGATATCTGACTTGTGACGACTCGAGTTGAAAAACTCGAAAATCATTAACTCCAAAAATAGGATTATTTTTGTAGTATATGATTATTTTGGCGTAATCTAACGCTGTGCAAAATTTGGGGAATTTTGGGAGAGGTAAAAATTTTCAAGATTTTTGACATGTGACGACTCGAGGTGAAAAACTCGAAAATCATGATCTCTAAAAATGGGCTGATTTTTGTAGTATATGATTATTTTGGCTTAATTTAACGATGTGCAAAATTTGGGGAATATTGGAAGGTGAAAATTTTCGATATTTTTGACTTGTGACAACTCGAGGTGAAAAACTCGAAATCATGTATTCTAAAAATAGGCTGATTTTTGTAGTATATGATTACTTTGGCGTAATCTAACGCTGTGCAAAATTTTGAGACTTTTGGGAGAGCTGAAAATTTTCAAGATTTTTGACTTGTGACGACTAGAAGTGAAAAACTCGAAAATCATGAACTCCAAAAATAGGCTGATTTTTGTATAATATGATTATTTTGGCGTAATTTACCGCTGTGCAAAATTTAGGGAATTTTTTGAGAGCTGAAAATTTTCAAGATTTTTGACTTGTGACAACTCGAGGTGAAAAACTCGAAAATCATGAACTCTAAAATTAGGCTGATTTTTTTAGTATATGATTATTTTGGCGTAATTTAACGCTGTGCAAAATTAAGGGAATTTTTTGAGAGGTGAAAAACTCGAAAATCATGAACTCTAAAAATAGGCTGATTTTTGTAGAATATGATTATTTTGGCGTAATTTAACGCTGTGCAAAATATAGGGAATTTTTTGAGAGCTGAAAATTTTCAAGATTTTTGACTTGTGACGACTCGAGGTGAAAAACTCGAAAATTATGAACTCCAAAAATAGGCTGCTTTTTGTAGAATATGATTATTTTTGAGGAATTTTGAGAGAGGTGAATATTCTCAAGATTTTTGACTTGTGACGACTCGAGGTGAAAAACTCGAAAATCATGATCTCTAAAAATAGGCTGATTTTTTTAGTATATGATTATTTTGGCGTAATTTAACGCTGTGCAAAATCTTGGGAATATTTTGAGAGCTGAAAATTTTCAAGATTTTTGACTTGTGACGACTCGAAGTGAAAAACTCGAAAATCATGAACTCTAAAAATAGGCTGATTTTTTAAGTATATGATTATTTTGGCGTAAATAACGCTGTGCAAAATTTGGGTAATATTGGAAGGTGAAAATTTTCGATATTTTTGACTTGTGACAACTCGAGGTGAAAAACTCGAAAATCATGTATTCTAAAAATAGGCTGATTTTTGTTGTATATGATTACTTTGGCGGGCGTAATCTAACGCTGTGCAAAATTTGGAGACTTTTGGGAGAGGTGAAAATTTTCAAGATTTTTGACTTGTGACAACTCAAGGTGAAAAACTCGAAAATAATGAACTCTAAAAATAAGCTGATTTTTTTAGTATACGATTATTTTTGAGTAATTTAACGCTGTGCAAAATTTGGGGAATTTTTTGAGAGCTGAAAATTTTCAAGATTTCTGACTTGTGACGACTCGAGGTGAAAAACTCGAAAATCATTAACTCCAAAAATAGGCTGATTTTTGTAGTATATGATGATTTTGGCGTAATCTAGCGCTGTGCAAAATTTGGGGAATTTTGGGAGAGATAAAAATTTTCAATATTTTTGACATGTGACGACTCGAGGTGAAAAACTCGAAAATCATGATCTCTAAAAATGGGCTAATTTTTGTAGTATATGATTATTTTGGCTTAATTTAACGATGTGCAAAATTTGGGGAATATTGGAAGGTGAAAATTTTCAAGATTTTTGACTTGTGACGACGCGAGGTGAAAAACTCGAAAATCATGAACACCAAAAATAGGCTGATTTTTGTATTATATGATTATTTTGGCGTCATCTAACGCTGTGCAAAATTTGAGGAATTTTGAGAGAGGTTAATATTCTCAAGATTTTTGACTTGTGACGACTCGAGGTGAAAAACTCGAAAATCATGAACTCTAAAAATAGGCTGATTTTTTTAGTATATGATTATTTTGGAGTAATTAAACCCTGTGCAAAATTTGTAGAATTTTGGGAGACGTAAAAGTTTTTCAGATTTTTACGGTGAAAATGTTCAAGATTTCTGACTTGTGACGACTCGAGGTGAAAAACTCGGAAATCATTAACTCCAAAAATAGGCTGATTTTTGTAGTATATGATGATTTTGGCGTAATCTAGCGCTGTGCAAAATTTGGGGAATTTTGGGAGAGGTAAAAATTTTCAATATTTTTGACATGTGACGACTCGAGGTGAAAAACTCGAAAATCATGATCTCTAAAAATAGGCTGATTTTTTTAGTATATGATTATTTTGGCGTAATTTAACGCTGTGCAAAATTTTGGGAATATTTTGAGAGCTGAAAATTTTCAAGATTTTTGACTTGTGACGACTCGAGGTGAAAAACTCGAAAATTATGAACTCCAAAAATAGGCTGATTTTTGTAGTATATGATTATTTTGGCGTAATCTAACGCTGTGCAAAATTTGGGGAATTTTGGGAGAGGTAAAAATTTTCAATATTTTTGAAATGTGACGACTCGAGGTGAAAAACTCGAATATCATGATCTCTAAAAATGCGTTGATTTTTGTAGTATATGATTATTTTGGCTTAATCTAACGCTGTGCAAAATTTGAGGAATTTAGAGAGATGTGAAAATTTTCAAGATTTTTGACTTGTGACAACTCGAGGTGAAAAACTCGAAAATCATGAACTCTAAAAATAAGCTGATTTTTTTAGTATATGATTATTTTGGAGTAATTTAGCGCTGTGCAAAATTTGAGCAATTTTGAGAGATGTGAAAATTTTCAAGATATCTGACTTGTGACGACTCGAGTTGAAAAACTCGAAAATCATTAACTCCAAAAATAGGCTTATTTTTGTAGTATATGATTATTTTGGCGTAATCTAACGCTGTGCAAAATTTGGGGAATTTTGGGAGAGGTAAAAATTTTCAAGATTTTTGACATGTGACGACTCGAGGTGAAAAACTCGAAAATCATGATCTCTAAAAATGGGCTGATTTTTGTAGTATATGATTATTTTGGCATAATTTAACGCTGTGCAAAATTTTTTGAATTTTAGGGGAGGTGAAAATTTTCATGATTTTTGACTTTTGAGACGATCGAGGTGAAAAACTCAAAAATCATGAACTCTAAAAATAAGCTGATTTTTTTAGTATATGATTATTTTTACGTAATTTAACGCTGTGCAAAATTTGGGGAATTTTTTGAAAGCTGAAAATTTTCCAGATTTTTGACTTGTGACGACTCGAGGTGAAAAACTCGAAAACATGAACTCTAAAAATAGGCTGATTTTTGTAGAATATGATTATTTTGGCGTAATTTAAAGCTGTGCAAAATTTTAGGAATTTTGAGAGAGGTGAATATTCCCAAGATTTTTGACTTGTGACGACTCGAGATGTAAAACTCGAAAATCATAAACTCTAAAAATGGGCTGATTTTTTTAGTAAATAATTATTTTGGCATAATTTAACGCTGTGCAAAATATTTTGAATTTTAGGAGAGGTGAAAATTTTCATGATTTTTGACTTTTGAGACGATCGAGGTGAAAAACTCAAAAATCATGAACTCTAAAAATAAGCTGATTTTTTTAGTATATGATTATTTTGACGTAATTTAACGCTGTGCAAAATTTGGGGAATTTTTTGAAAGCTGAAAATTTTCGAGATTTTTGACTTGTGACGACTCGAGGTGAAAAACTCGAAAATCATGAACTCCAAAAAAAACTGCTTTTTGTATTATATGATTATTTTGGCGTCATCTAACGCTGTGCAAAATTTGGAGACTTTTGCGAGAGCTGAAAATTTTCAAGATTTTTGACTTGTGACGACTAGAGGTGAAAAACTCGAAAATCATGAACTCTAAAAATAGGCTGATTTTTTAGTATATGATTATTTTGGCGTCTCTAACGCTGTGCAAAATTTGGGGAATTTTGGGAGAGGTGAAAATTTTCGAGATTTTTTACTTGTGACAACTCGAGGGGAAAAACTTGAAACTCATGAACTCTCAAAATGGGATAATTTTTTTAGTATATGATTATTTTGGCGTAATCTAACGCTGTGCAAAATTTGCAGAATTTTTTCAAGATTTTTTACTTGTGACGACTCGAGGTGAAGAACTCGAAAATCATGAACTCTAAATAAAAATAGGCTGATTTTTTTAGTATATGATTATTTTGGCGTAATTTAAAGATGTGCAAAATTTGGGGAATTTTGAGAGAGGTGAAAATTTTCAAGATTTTTGACTTGTGACGTCACGAGGTGAAAAACTCGAAAATCATGAACTCTAAAAATGGGCTGATTTTTGTAGTATATGATTATTTTGGCGTAATTTAATGCTGTGCAAAATTTGGGAAGTTTTGGGAGAGGTGAACATTTTCGAGATTTTTGACTTCTGACGACTCGAGGTGAAAAACTCGAACCTCATGTACCCTAAAAATAGGATGATTTTTTTAGTATATGATTATTTTGGCGTAATTTAACGCTGTGCAAAATTTGGGGAATTTTGGAGAGGTAAAAATTTTCAAGATTTTTGACTTGTGACAACTGGAGGTGAAAAACTCGAAAATCATGAACTCTAAAAATGGGCTGATTTTTTTAGTATATGATTATTTTGGCGTAATTTAACGCTATGCAAAATTTGGGGAATTTTGGGAGAGGGGAAAATTTTCGAGATTTTTGAATTGTGACGACTCGAGGTGAAAAACTCCAAAATCATGAACTCCAAAAATGGGCTGAGTTTTATAGTATATGATTATTTTGGTGTAATTTAACGCTGTGCAAAATTTGGAGAATTTTGGTAGAGGTGAAAATTTTCGAGATTTTTGACTTGTGACGATTCGAGGTGAAAAACTCGAAACTCATGAACTCTAAAAATGGGCTGATTTTTGTAGAATATGATTATTTTGGCATAATTTAACGCTGTGCAAAATTTTTTGAATTTTAGGAGAGGTAAAAATTTTCATGATTTTTGACTTTTGAGACGATCGAGGTGAAAAAATCAAAAATCATGAACTCTAAAAATAAGCTGATTTTTTTAGTATATGATTATTTTGACGTAATTTAACGCTGTGCAAAATTTGAGGAATTTAGAGAGATGTGAAAATTTTCAAGATTTTTGACTTGTGACAACTCGAGGTGAAAAACTCGAAAATCATGAACTCTAAAAATAGGCTGATTTTTGTAGTATATGATTATTTTGGCTTAATTTAACGATGTGCAAAATTTGGGGAATATTGGAAAGTGAAAATTATGATAAACCGAAAACTAAAAAATCTGTACTTTGCCAATATTCAACCTTATCCGGTCAAATAAACACTTTTACTCGTATATTAAATTAAAAATTTGTTGTCTTTAATGATAAAATAGAAATTGAGAAATATAATTAGCATAAAAAAGTGATAAAATTTTGTTTACAAATTATTCTTTTATTTAAAGATATTGTATAAATTGTATTACAGTCTTACTTAATGAAAATACATTTGAACAAGTGAACATATTTAATTCCCGTCCAATAAAAGGGGTGCTAAAAGTTGTGTGGTACCAGCACCCAAGTCTTTCTACTGGAGTAGAGATTGTTATTAACATCAGCTATTTAACGCAAATTTTTAATGAAATTGAATATGAGAAATATTGTGTATACAATTATAAATTTACTTTTGGTAAACACACGGAGAAATGCCAGTGCGAACATAACAGTCATGGATAAAAAAGTGCGACGTTTTAGGATCAACTTTTGTTATCGTTTATTACAATTACTTTAGTAATTCGATTAAACTGCATCATAAAAACCTTTTTTATAATGATCTTATATGGACTTAAATGATCTTGATATCACGATTTTAAATACGACACGTGAAAAAACAAAAATTTCAGCATTGGACTATTTGAAATAAAAAACGTTGATTGAATAATAAAGACAAACCTCACTACGTGTATTCATATATTAAGGCTGGTAATCTGTTCAAAGTTCAGTAATTTCAATTCTTATTGAATGAAATATTTTTTATTAATTAATGTTAGTTTCTAAAGAAGATAAGAAAAATTTAATTTAGACTATAAGCTGGGGGAAATACCGAGATTTTTCTATGCACCAATGCACTTCATCAGCACCCAAGTCTTTCTACTGGGGTAGAGATTGTTATTAACATCAGCTATTTAACGCAAATTTTTAATGAAATGCAATATGAGAAATATTGTGTATACAATTATTGATTTACTTTTGGTAAACACATTTTGTAAGTATCACTATTCATTTTCTGATTAACATGTTAAACGCCAAATACTACAACATTACTGTCCCCTGTAATTAAAAAATTCATATATCAAACAAATCTGTTTGGATTTTTACAATCTATATATTACATGCAAGTAGACGTGTACAGCTACAATATTAATCTTGATAATATATTAATCTTGTCCGTAATGTATTTGCAAAATAAAAATTTTTTCTTTACAATAATGTTAAAAAGCCAAATACCAAAAATTAAATGTTCCCTGTGCTTAAAAAATTCATGTATCGAACTAAGTAAGTAGACATTCACAGCTACAATCTAAGATAATTTTAATTCAATGTAATTTGCAAATACAGGGAACCACGAAAAATACGCAAAATAAGACTGTCCCCTTTGAATAAAATATGCATATATTGAACAAAATTACACAGAGTTTTATAAAAGTTATAGCATCGGTTGAAAAAAATCATACCTACCATTTGAGACCATAATCATCATCGGGAAATAACGGGAAGATATTTTTTTTAATTTGCAAATACAGGGAACCACGAATAATACCCGCAATAAGACTGTAACGCTATAGCATCGGTAGAAGCATTCATACCTTTTCCTTAATAATACCCTAAGCTCTTGGTAATATTATGAAATTTCACTGAACAGTTAATAATTATATTTTTCTTAATAAGAGCAGTATCATATTTTTATATATATATTTTTTATATTTATTTTTTCCTTAATAATACCCCTAAGCTCTTGGTAATTTCTTGTGCACTTAGGTACATGATTCAAGGTAGAAATTAAGCGTGTAATTTAGCATTCTTTTATTAATATTATTCTCGTTATGATTACAAGAAACACTGGAGTAATAAAAGTTCCTTACCCTTGCAGGATAACATTTCAATTGATAATAGCAGCTGAACACCCCCAGTACAGCTACAATCTAAGATTTTTATCAAGTTCGTACTGTATTGGGAATATAAAAACTGTATTGGAATATAATAAACGACTGTCCATAAATCGAACAAATCTTAACTGATTCTTAAAAACTATATATTTGAAGTAAGTAGACATTCACAGCTACAATCTAAGACATTTATCAGGTCCGTTTTTATAAAAAATTTTAATTTACAAAAATGTTAAAAAGCCAAATAAAAAAATTAATGTCCCCTGTGTTCAAAAAAAATTCATGTATCGAACAAACTATCTTTTGCAAGCAAGACATTCACAGCTAAAATTTAAGACGTAAATCCGGGTCGTACTATTTAAGGAAAATAAAATTTTTTTATGTACTTAGATGTTTTTAATTTTTATTTTTAATTTACAAAAATGTTTAAAAGTTGATTGGATTTTTACAAACTATATATTATAAGCAAGTAGACGTATACAGCTATAATTTAAAATATTAATCTTGTCCGTATTGTATCGGAAAGATAAAAATTTTTAATTTTAATAAATGTTAAACGCAAATTACAAAAAACGATTGGACCCTTTGTTTAAAAAATTCATATATCGAACAAATCATATTGGATTTTTATAACCTATATATTACAAGCACCTACACGTATGTGGCTACAATTTAAGATATTAGTTTTGGCCGTACTATAGTACGATATATTTACAAGCATGCAAGTGCAAGTAGACATTCACAGCTAAAATTTAAGACATTAATCAGGTCCCTAGTTTTAAATATTTGCCTGCGTATTTTGAAATTTCTTCAGTCACTAGTGGCATATTTAAATCACGATGTAAATTTGAATTTTTAATGTACCATGGAGCCGATGTTATTAAACGTAAAATTTTGTTTTGTCTTCGTTGGATTTTCTCAACATTTGAAGCTGAAGCAGTGCCCCATAACTGAATTCCGTAGCACCATATTGGTTTCAAAAGCGACTTGTATATTAACAGTTTGCAGTCTAGGCTGAGTGTTGAATTTCTGCCAATCAACCAATGTATTTGAGATAACTTAAGTTTCATTTGAGTTAGCTTAGAGTCAATATGATGTTTCCACGTAAGCCTTCGATCAAGGTGAATACCAAGGTATTTCACGTGAGAATGTTGAGGAATATTCTCATTGTTTATTCGAATGGGGGAACAAGTATCTCTTCTTAGGGAAAACGTTATATGGACACACTTTTGTTCATTTACTTTAATTCTCCATAAGTTCAACCATATTTCCAACTGGGTAATATGTTCCTGGAGATTGCGGGATGCCTCAGAAGGGTTTTCGTGAATACTCATACAGGCTGTATCATCGGCAAACGTAGAGGTATGGATATTATTGCTCACAGGCATATCACAAGTATATATTAAATACAAGACTGGCCCCAGAATACTACCCTGCGGGACACCGGAAGATATAGATTCGGGCACACTCATGAAGTCTCCTTCCACAACAGTGAACTTCCTATCAACAATATAACTTTCCAAAAGTTTTTGAATGTTTACTGGCAGGTATGTCTTCAATTTTAAAACTAGGCCTTCGTGCCATACTTTGTCAAACGCTTGAGAAACATCAATGAAGAGGGCAGAACAATATTTCTTTTCTTCAAATGTCTTCCTTATAACTTGCACCAACCTATGCGTTTGCTCAATTGTGCTATGCTGACTTCTAAAACCAAATTGATGATCCGGGATACACCCATTATCAGCTAAAATTTTGGAAAATTTAGTCATGAGCAGCTTTTCGAAAAGCTTTGAGATTGTTGATAGTAAACTTATAGGCCTATATGATTCAGCCTTGGTAAGATCTTTACCCGGCTTTGGAATCATTTTGATCTTCGCCAGTTTCCAGTTATGTGGAAAATACTGCAATCGCAAAATGGCATTAAAAATAAATAGCAGGATTCTTATTGCGATTAGAGGCAAATTCATCAGCATCTTGTTACTAATTCCATCAATACCTGGAGCTTTCTTCGGGTTGAGTTCAGCAATTATTTTTTGTAATTCACACAGCTTAAACCTTATGGGACGAGGGGGCAGAGAAACTACATTCGGCATATCAACAGCGCCCGTACATGAATAGGGAGTGAATACAGCTTTTAAATGCTCAGCAAATAAGTTACCTTTCTCGCTATCGCTTCTTGCCCATCCCCCGGTCGAAGTGCGCAGTGGTGATTTAAGCTCAACGGGTCTTTTAAGATTTCTAGCAGCGCGCCATAAAGAGTAATTAGATGCTGACGTGACATCAAGACCTTCTAGAAATTTTTCTAGTAATGCTGTTTTTTCCGACGATAGCAACTCTTTGAGTCGTTTAGTACATTCTTTAAGTCTGAGTTTATTTAGGGGTGATCTGTGTTGTTGCCATTCTCTTCTAGCTCTCCTTTTTTCACATACAAGACGTTCAATATCCGCAGAATAAATTCTATTAAAGCCAGTCTGCGGATGGGAAGTAGTGGCATGTTCAGCAGCCTCTTTAATATTTTCGTTAAGATTGGCAACGTTAAATTCAATATCAACGGATGTACTTAGCTTAATGTTTTCCGTACAATGACTACTGAGATATTTTTTGAACCCCAGCCAATTAACACGACTTATCATCTTCACATATGAGTTCTCTGCACTGTACGGGACCTGAACGCTTGCGTGGTTCTTCAAATGTGATTTTTCGGTGTAAGAGAAACTTTACATTATAAATAGGATGGGTTTCATTTTTTTTCAATTGTATGTCATTCGGCTCCAGTTCAACCCGAATTAGGGGTTGGGGGACCTTTTCTCTATTAATTATATTAGTAGCACTTTTTACTTTAAATCCTTGCTCGATAAGTGCGCATTTTACTTCTTCGGGGTCAACATTCATATGTTGACCCCATAGTACTATCTGTAGGCCTTTAGCACTCTTGAGTTGGTAAGTGTAAAAATTTGTTTTATTTTTCTCAAAATCACTAACAACTGTTCGGAAATTTTTTTCATCATAAATTTGGATTTTTGTTTCGTCCTAAATAAAAATAGGCTGATTTTTTTAGTATATGATTATTTTGGCGTAAATTAAAGATGTGCAAAATTTGGGGAATTTTGAGAGAGGTGAAAATTTTCAAGATTTTTGACTTGTGACATCACGAGGTGAAAAACTCGAAAATCATGAACTCTAAAAATGGGCTGATTTTTGTAGTATATGATTATTTTGGCGTAATTTAACGCTGTGCAAAATTTGGGAAGTTTTGGGAGAGGTGAACATTTTCGAGATTTTTGACTTCTGACGACTCGAGGTGAAAAACTCGAACCTCATGAACCCTAAAAATAGGATGATTTTTTTAGTATATGATTATTTTGGCGTAATTTAACGCTGTGCAAAATTTGGGGAATTTTGGAGAGGTAAAAATTTTCAAGATTTTTGACTTGTGACAACTGGAGGTGAAAAACTCGAAAAACATGAACTCTAAAAATGGGCTGATTTTTTTAGTATATGATTATTTTGGCGTAATTTAACGCTATGCAAAATTTGGGGAATTTTGGGAGAGGGGAATATTTTCGAGATTTTTGAATTGTGACGACTCGAGGTGAAAAACTCCAAAATCATGAACTCCAAAAATGGGCTAAGTTTTATATTTAAGAAATTTATTATTCGACATATTGTCAGAAGTTTATTTTAATTTGAAATTTATTTGCTGGTGGTTCAGCGTTGTCTATATATTTCATTGTTGCTGTAACAAATCATCAGTAGACTTCAACCACACATTTTGAATAGTCACAAACCTCTTATCTTATGCACAGACTTTCAAGAACTATTTGAGAATTCACAAATAATAATATTTTTGAAAATCACAAAAGAAAAATAAGCGTAGTAGGCTTAGAAACTAATACAAAAACCCAGCAAATAATTTATATTCGATACAAATCTATTTTATTTTCCTACACCTTTATACAATTAGAAATCCATCGGATAACAATAAAAGTAATTATAAGGCAAAATGAAAAATAAAATCCAAATCTAACATTTAAGAAATTTATTATTCGACATATTGTCAGAAGTTTATTTTAATTTGAAATTTATTTGCTGGTGGTTCAGCGTTGTCTATATATTTCATTGTTGCTGTAACAAATCATCAGTAGACTTCAACCACACATTTTGAATAGTCACAAACCTCTTATCTTATGCACAGACTTTCAAGAACTATTTGAGAATTCACAAATAATAATATTTTTGAAAATCACAAAAGAAAAATAAGCGTAGTAGGCTTAGAAACTAATACAAAAACCCAGCAAATAATTTATATTCGATAAAAAAAAATAAAATAGATTTGTATCGAATATAAATTATTTGCTGGGTTTTTGTATTAGTTTCTAAGCCTACTACGCTTATTTTTCTTTTGTGATTTTCAAAAATATTATTATTTGTGAATTCTCAAATAGTTCTTGAAAGTCTGTGCATAAGATAAGAGGTTTGTGACTATTCAAAATGTGTGGTTGAAGTCTACTGATGATTTGTTACAGCAACAATGAAATATATAGACAACGCTGAACCACCAGCAAATAAATTTCAAATTAAAATAAACTTCTGACAATATGTCGAATAATAAATTTCTTAAATGTTAGATTTGGATTTTATTTTTCATTTTGCCTTATAATTACTTTTATTGTTATCCGATGGATTTCTAATTGTATAAAGGTGTAGGAAAATAAAATAGATTTGTATCGAATATAAATTATTTGCTGGGTTTTTGTATTAGTTTCTAAGCCTACTACGCTTATTTTTCTTTTGTGATTTTCAAAAATATTATTATTTGTGAATTCTCAAATAGTTCTTGAAAGTCTGTGCATAAGATAAGAGGTTTGTGACTATTCAAAATGTGTGGTTGAAGTCTACTGATGATTTGTTACAGCAACAATGAAATATATAGACAACGCTGAACCACCAGCAAATAAATTTCAAATTAAAATAAACTTCTGACAATATGTCGAATAATAAATTTCTTAAATGTTAGATTTGGATTTTATTTTTCATTTTGCCTTATAATTACTTTTATTGTTATCCGATGGATTTCTAATTGTATAAAGGTGTAGGAAAATAAAATAGATTTGTATCGAATATAAATTATTTGCTGGGTTTTTGTATTAGTTTCTAAGCCTACTACGCTTATTTTTCTTTTGTGATTTTCAAAAATATTATTATTTGTGAATTCTCAAATAGTTCTTGAAAGTCTGTGCATAAGATAAGAGGTTTGTGACTATTCAAAATGTGTGGTTGAAGTCTACTGATGATTTGTTACAGCAACAATGAAATATATAGACAACGCTGAACCACCAGCAAATAAATTTCAAGCTAAGTTTTATATTATATGATTATTTTGGTGTAATTTAACGCTGTGCAAAATTTGGGGAATTTTTTGAAAGCTGAAAATTTTCCAGATTTTTGACTTGTGACGACTCGAGGTGAAAAACTCGAAAACATGAACTCCAAAAAAAACTGCTTTTTGTATTATATGATTATTTTGGCGTCATCTAACGCTGTGCAAAATTTGGAGACTTTTGGGAGAGCTGAAAATTTTCAAGATTTTTGACTTGTGACGAATAGAGGTGAAAAACTCGAAAATCATGAAATCTAAAAATAGGCTGATTATTTTAGTATATGATTATTTTGGAGTAAATAACGCTGTACAAAATTTGGGAGACTCGAGTTTTGTAAGATATTTGCCTGCGTATTTTGCAATTTCTTCAGTTACTTGTGGCATATTCATATCACGATGTAAATTTGAATTTCTTATGTACCATGGAGCCGATACTATTATCCGTAAAATTTTGTTTTAGCCATAGTTCTAAGTCGGTAATATCTTGCTGAAGATATCATGACGCCTCGTGAGGGTTTTCTTGCATACTGTATCATCGGCAAATGTAGTTTTGTGAATATTACAGCTCAAAGGCATATCACAAGTATAAATAAAATACAAAACTGGCCCCATTGTACTCCGCTGAGGAACACCGGATGAGTTTGTTTCAGGCATACTCATAAAGTCTTCTTCCACAACATTGAATTTCCGGGCAATAATGTAACTTTCCAAAAGATTTAGAATGTTATTGGTAAGTAAGTCTTTAATTTTAAAATTAAATTAAATTTTAGAAACGTCATTAAACAGCGCAGAGCAACACTTCTTTTCTTCAAAAGTTTTTCGTATAATTGAACCAATATATTTATAAAACCAAATTGATGGTCGGGTAGAATTGGAATGAAAGTCTATGCATAAGATAAGATGTTTGTGACTGTTCAAAATGTGTGGTTGAAGTCAACTGAAGATTTGTTAAAGCAACAATGAAATGCATATAGACATCGCTTAACCACCAGCAAATAAATTTCACTTATAGTATAATTATGACAATATGTCAAATAATAAATCTCTTGAATGTTTAATTAAAATATTATTTTTCATTTTGCTTATAAATACTTTTATTGTTATCCAATGGATCTCTAATTGTATAAAGGTGTAGAATAATTTAATAGATTCATATCGAATAAAAATTATTTGCGGGGTTTTGTATGAGTTAATAAACCTACTATGCTTATTATTCTTTTGTGATTTTCAAAAATATTAATATTTGTGAATTCTCAAATAGTTTATGAAAGTCTAGTCGATATTCAACATCTCTAATGCTTTGCCAACACGCAAATGATAAACCGAAAACTAAAAAATCTGTACTTTGCCAATATTCAACCTTATCCGGTCAAATAAACACTTTTACTCGTATATTAAATTAAAAATTTGTTGTCTTTAATGATAAAATAGAAATTGAGAAATATAATTAGCATAAAAAAGTGATAAAATTTTGTTTACAAATTATTCTTTTATTTAAAGATATTGTATAAATTGTATTACGAGTCTTACTTAATGAAAATACATTTGAACAAGTGAACATATTTAATTCCCGACCAATAAAAGGGGTGCTAAAAGTTGTGTGGTACCAGCACCCAAGTCTTTCTACTGGAGTAGAGATTGTTATTAACATCAGCTATTTAACGCAAATTTTTAATGAAATTGAATATGAGAAATATTGTGTATACAATTATAAATTTACTTTTGGTAAACACACGGAGAAATGCCAGTGCGAACATAACAGTCATGGATAAAAAAGTGCGACGTTTTAGGATCCACTTTTGTTATCGTTTATTACAATTACTTTAGTAATTCGATTAAACTGCATCATAAAAACCTTTTTTATAATGATCTTATATGGACTTAAATGATCTTGATATCACGATTTTAAATACGACACGTGAAAAAACTAAAAATTTCAGCATTGGACTATTTGAAATAAAAAACGTTGATTGAATAATAAAGACAAACCTCACTACGTGTATTCATATATTAAGGCTGGTAATCTGTTCAAAGTTCAGTAATTTCAATTCTTATTGAATGAAATATTTTTTATTAATTAATGTTAGTTTCTAAAGAAGATAAGAAAAATTTAATTTAGACTATAAGCTGGGGGAAATACCGAGATTTTTCTATGCACCAATGCACTTCATCAGCACCCAAGTCTTTCTACTGGGGTAGAGATTGTTATTAACATCAGCTATTTAACGCAAATTTTTAATGAAATGCAATATGAGAAATATTGTGTATACAATTTGATTTACTTTTGGTAAACACATTTTGTAAGTATCACTATTCATTTTCTGATTAACATGTTAAACGCCAAATACTACAACATTACTGTCCCCTGTAATTAAAAAATTCATATATCAAACAAATCTGTTTGGATTTTTACAATCTATATATTACATGCAAGTAGACGTGTACAGCTACAATATTAATCTTGATAATATATTAATCTTGTCCGTAATGTATTTGCAAAATAAAAATTTTTTCTTTACAATAATGTTAAAAAGCCAAATACCAAAAATTAAATGTTCCCTGTGCTTAAAAAATTCATGTATCGAACTAAGTAAGTAGACATTCACAGCTACAATCTAAGATAATTTTAATTCAATATAATTTGCAAATACAGGGAACCACGAAAAATACGCAAAATAAGACTGTCCCCTTTGAATAAAATATGCATATATTGAACAAAATTACACAGAGTTTTATAAAAGTTATAGCATCGGTTGAAAAAAATCATACCTACCATTTGAGACCATAATCATCATCGGGAAATAACGGGAAGATATTTTTTTTAATTTGCAAATACAGGGAACCACGAATAATACCCGCAATAAGACTGTAACGCTATAGCATCGGTAGAAGCATTCATACCTTTTCCTTAATAATACCCCTAAGCTCTTGGTAATTTCTTGTGCACTTAGGTACATGATTCAAGGTAGAAATTAAGCGTGTAATTTAGCATTCTTTTATTAATATTATTCTCGTTATGATTACAAGAAACACTGGAGTAATAAAAGTTCCTTACCCTTGCAGGATAACATTTCAATTGATAATAGCAGCTGAACACCCCCAGTACAGCTACAATCTAAGATTTTTATCAAGTTCGTACTGTATTGGGAATATAAAAACTGTATTGGAATATAATAAACGACTGTCCATAAATCGAACAAATCTTAACTGATTCTTAAAAACTATATATTTGAAGTAAGTAGACATTCACAGCTACAATCTAAGACATTTATCAGGTCCGTTTTTATAAAAAATTTTAATTTACAAAAATGTTAAAAAGCCAAATAAAAAAATTAATGTCCCCTGTGTTCAAAAAAAATTCATGTATCGAACAAACTATCTTTTGCAAGCAAGACATTCACAGCTAAAATTTAAGACGTAAATCCGGGTCGTACTATTTAAGGAAAATAAAATTTTTTTATGTACTTAGATGTTTTTAATTTTTATTTTTAATTTACAAAAATGTTTAAAAGTTGATTGGATTTTTACAAACTATATATTATAAGCAAGTAGACGTATACAGCTATAATTTTAAATATTAATCTTGTCCGTATTGTATCGGAAAGATAAAAATTTATAATTTTAATAAATGTTAAACGCAAATTACAAAAAACGATTGGACCCTTTGTTTAAAAAATTCATATATCGAACAAATCATATTGGATTTTTATAACCTATATATTACAAGCACCTACACGTATGTGGCTAAAATTTAAGATATTAGTTTTGGCCGTACTATAGTACGATATATTTACAAGCATGCAAGTGCAAGTAGACATTCATAGCTAAAATTTAAGACATTAATCAGGTCCCTAGTTTTAAATATTTGCCTGCGTATTTTGAAATTTCTTCATATGGCATATTTAAATCACGATGTAAATTTGAATTTTTAATGTACCATGGAGCCGATGTTATTAAACGTAAAATTTTGGTTTGTCTTCGTTGGATTTCCTCAACATTTGAAGCTGAAGCAGTGCCCCATAACTGAATTCCGTAGCACCATATTGGTTTCAAAAGCGACTTGTATATTAACAGTTTGCAGTCTAGGCTGAGTGTTGAATTTCTGCCAATCAACCAATGTATTTGAGATAACTTAAGTTTCATTTGAGTTAGCTTAGAGTCAATATGATGTTTCCACGTAAGCCTTCGATCAAGGTGAATACCAAGGTATTTCACGTGAGAATGTTGAGGAATATTCTCATTGTTTATTCGAATGGGGGAACAAGTATCTCTTCTTAGGGAAAACGTTATATGGACACACTTTTGTTCATTTACTTTAATTCTCCATAAGTTCAACCATATTTCCAACTGGGTAATATGTTCCTGGAGATTGCGGGATGCCTCAGAAGGGTTTTCGTGAATACTCATACAGGCTGTATCATCGGCAAACGTAGAGGTATGGATATTATTGCTCACAGGCATATCACAAGTATATATTAAATACAAGACTGGCCCCAGAATACTACCCTGCGGGACACCGGAAGATATAGATTCGGGCACACTCATGAAGTCTCCGTCCACAACAGTGAACTTCCTATCAACAATATAACTTTCCAAAAGTTTTTGAATGTTTACTGGCAGGTATGTCTTCAATTTTAAAACTAGGCCTTCGTGCCATACTTTGTCAAACGCTTGAGAAACATCAATGAAGAGGGCAGAACAATATTTCTTTTCTTCAAATGTCTTCCTTATAACTTGCACCAACCTATGCGTTTGCTCAATTGTGCTATGCTGACTTCTAAAACCAAATTGATGATCCGGGATACACCCATTATCAGCTAAAATTTTGGAAAATTTAGTCATGAGCAGCTTTTCGAAAAGCTTTGAGATTGTTGATAGTAAACTTATAGGCCTATATGACTCAGCCTTGGTAAGATCTTTACCCGGCTTTGGAATCATTTTGATCTTCGCCAGTTTCCAGTTATGTGGAAAATACTGCAATCGCAAAATGGCATTAAAAATAAATAGCAGGATTCTTATTGCGATTAGAGGCAAATTCATCAGCATCTTGTTACTAATTCCATCAATACCTGGAGCTTTCTTCGGGTTGAGTTCAGCAATTATTTTTTGTAATTCACACAGCTTAAACCTTATGGGACGAGGGGGCAGAGAAACTACATTCGGCATATCAACAGCGCCCGTACATGAATAGGGAGTGAATACAGCTTTTAAATGCTCAGCAAATAAGTTACCTTTCTCGCTATCGCTTCTTGCCCATCCCCCGGTCGAAGTGCGCAGTGGTGATTTAAGCTCAACGGGTCTTTTAAGATTTCTAGCAGCGCGCCATAAAGAGTAATTAGATGCTGACGTGACATCAAGACCTTCTAGAAATTTTTCTAGTAATGCTGTTTTTTCCGACGATAGCAACTCTTTGAGTCGTTTAGTACATTCTTTAAGTCTGAGTTTATTTAGGGGTGATCTGTGTTGTTGCCATTCTCTTCTAGCTCTCCTTTTTTCACATACAAGACGTTCAATATCCGCAGAATAAATTCTATTAAAGCCAGTCTGCGGATGGGAAGTAGTGGCATGTTCAGCAGCCTCTTTAATATTTTCGTTAAGATTGGCAACGTTAAATTCAATATCAACGGATGTACTTAGCTTAATGTTTTCCGTACAATGACTACTGAGATATTTTTTGAACCCCAGCCAATTAACACGACTTATCATCTTCACATATGAGTTCGGCAAATCACTCCTTAGTGGGTTAAAAATTGTAACTATTGTGGGAGCGTGATCGGAGGAGAGATCTAGAGAGGCCTCCACGTGAGTTAGGTCCCTAGGGATATTTTTCATGACACCAAAATCTATTACATCCGGAATTTTTTGTACGTCAGTAGGCCAATAAGTGGGCTCCCCACACGAAATGACATCCAAGTCCATTTTTGAAATTGTATTAAACAACGCTCGACCTCTAGGTGTAACAAGACGCGAGCCCCAGTACGTATGTTTTGCATTGTAGTCGCCAGCTGCCAGGAAACAAGATCCAAGCGATTTGTAGAACTTCTCATACTGCTCTTCTGTAACTGCAAATCTGGGAGGTGAGTAAATTGATGATATCACGAAATTCGCACAAAAATTTTCTACGAAAATATTCGTTGCTTGCATATATTCTTCACAAACGTTGTCAAGGACATAGTGCTTGAGTCTTGACTTAATTAGAATTGCTGATCCACCGCATGCTCTCCCTCTCGGGTCCTTTGAATCATATAGAGTGTAACCATTTATTTTGAATAAGCTTCTTGATGTCAAATGAGTCTCAGAGACCAACATTATATCAATATTTTTTTCCATAAGGAAGTGCTCGAGCTCATTTTTGTGTTGGCGGATGCCGTTTGCGTTCCAGAAACATATTTTCAACGTGTTCATGGCTTGTTAATTAATGCTTGAAGCAGAGTATTCTGCATTCGTAGCATTTCTTGCATCATGTTAGTCATATTTGTAGTAAAGTTGTTTATAGTTTGCACTAGATTATCAATAGTGGCTTCAAGGCGGCTGAAATTAAAGCTTGTGTTAGCATTTGTCGAATTACTTGTTGTTGGTGGGGACACCTTCTGCGTGGGAATTGAATTTGTCTTAACAGCATCTGCATACGATACTCGTAAAGTACTTGGTTGGCTCATTGGAGGAAAAGTGGCGGAGTAAGCATTTGCTGATTGAGCTGGAGTTAATTTAGGTTTTTGTCCCATAGTCTGCTTAACAAAAGAATATACAGGGCAACCTCTGTAGTTAGCGGTGTGATTACCTCCACAATTACTACATTTTTTTTCAAGATTTTTGACTTGTGACAACTGGAGGTGAAAAACTCGAAAATCATGAACTCTAAAAATGGGCTGATTTTTTTAGTATATGATTATTTTGGCGTAATTTAACGCTATGCAAAATTTGGGGAATTTTGGGAGAGGGGAATATTTTCGAGATTTTTGAATTGTGACGACTCGAGGTGAAAAACTCCAAAATCATGAACTCCAAAAATGGGCTGAGTTTTATATTATATGATTATTTTGGTGTAATTTAACGCTGTGCAAAATTTGGGGAATTTTTTTGAAAGCTGAAAATTTTCCAGGTTTTTGACTTGTGACGACTCGAGGTGAAAAACTCGAAAACATGAACTCCAAAAAAAATTGCTTTTTGTATTATGTGCAAAATTTGGAGACTTTTGGGAGAGCTGAAAATTTTCAAGATTTTTGACTTGTGACGAATAGAGGTGAAAAACTCGAAAATCATGAAATCTAAAAATAGGCTGATTATTTTAGTATATGATTATTTTGGAGTAAATAACGCTGTGCAAAATTTGGGAGACTCGAGTTTTGTAAGATACTTGTGGCATATTCATATCACGATGTAAATTTGAATTTCTTATGTACCATGGAGCCGATACTATTATCCGTAAAATTTTGTTTTAGCCATAGTTCTAAGTCGGTAATATCTTGCTGAAGATATCATGACGCCTCGTGAGGGTTTTCTTGCATACTGTATCATCGGCAAATGTAGTTTTGTGAATATTACAGCTCAAAGGCATATCACAAGTATAAATAAAATACAAAACTGGCCCCATTGTACTCCGCTGAGGAACACCGGATGAGTTTGTTTCAGGCATACTCATAAAGTCTTCTTCCACAACATTGAATTTCCGGGCAATAATGTAACTTTCCAAAAGATTTAGAATGTTATTGGTAAGTAAGTCTTTAATTTTAAAATTAAATTAAATTTTAGAAACGTCATTAAACAGCGCAGAGCAACACTTCTTTTCTTCAAAAGTTTTTCGTATAATTGAACCAATATATTTATAAAACCAAATTGATGGTCGGGTAGAATTGGAATGAAAGTCTATGCATAAGATAAGAGGTTTGTGACTGTTCAAAATGTGTGGTTGAAGTCAACTGAAGATTTGTTAAAGCAACAATGAAATGCATATAGACATCGCTTAACCACCAGCAAATAAATTTCACTTATAGTATAATTATGACAATATGTCAAATAATAAATCTCTTGAATGTTTAATTAAAATATTATTTTTCATTTTGCTTATAAATACTTTTATTGTTATCCAATGGATCTCTAATTGTATAAAGGTGTAGAATAATTTAATAGATTCATATCGAATAAAAATTATTTGCGGGGTTTTGTATGAGTTAATAAACCTACTATGCTTATTATTCTTTTGTGATTTTCAAAAATATTAATATTTGTGAATTCTCAAATAGTTTATGAAAGTCTAGTCGATATTCAACATCTCTAATGCTTTGCCAACACGCAAATGATAAACCGAAAACTAAAAAATCTGTACTTTGCCAATATTCAACCTTATCCGGTCAAATAAACACTTTTACTCGTATATTAAATTAAAAATTTGTTGTCTTTAATGATAAAATAGAAATTGAGAAATATAATTAGCATAAAAAAGTGATAAAATTTTGTTTACAAATTATTCTTTTATTTAAAGATATTGTATAAATTGTATTACGAGTCTTACTTAATGAAAATACATTTGAACAAGTGAACATATTTAATTCCCGACCAATAAAAGGGGTGCTAAAAGTTGTGTGGTACCAGCACCCAAGTCTTTCTACTGGAGTAGAGATTGTTATTAACATCAGCTATTTAACGCAAATTTTTAATGAAATTGAATATGAGAAATATTGTGTATACAATTATAAATTTACTTTTGGTAAACACACGGAGAAATGCCAGTGCGAACATAACAGTCATGGATAAAAAAGTGCGACGTTTTAGGATCCACTTTTGTTATCGTTTATTACAATTACTTTAGTAATTCGATTAAACTGCATCATAAAAACCTTTTTTATAATGATCTTATATGGACTTAAATGATCTTGATATCACGATTTTAAATACGACACGTGAAAAAACTAAAAATTTCAGCATTGGACTATTTGAAATAAAAAACGTTGATTGAATAATAAAGACAAACCTCACTACGTGTATTCATATATTAAGGCTGGTAATCTGTTCAAAGTTCAGTAATTTCAATTCTTATTGAATGAAATATTTTTTATTAATTAATGTTAGTTTCTAAAGAAGATAAGAAAAATTTAATTTAGACTATAAGCTGGGGGAAATACCGAGATTTTTCTATGCACCAATGCACTTCATCAGCACCCAAGTCTTTCTACTGGGGTAGAGATTGTTATTAACATCAGCTATTTAACGCAAATTTTTAATGAAATGCAATATGAGAAATATTGTGTATACAATTATTGATTTACTTTTGGTAAACACATTTTGTAAGTATCACTATTCATTTTCTGATTAACATGTTAAACGCCAAATACTACAACATTACTGTCCCCTGTAATTAAAAAATTCATATATCAAACAAATCTGTTTGGATTTTTACAATCTATATATTACATGCAAGTAGACGTGTACAGCTACAATATTAATCTTGATAATATATTAATCTTGTCCGTAATGTATTTGCAAAATAAAAATTTTTTCTTTACAATAATGTTAAAAAGCCAAATACCAAAAATTAAATGTTCCCTGTGCTTAAAAAATTCATGTATCGAACTAAGTAAGTAGACATTCACAGCTACAATCTAAGATAATTTTAATTCAATGTAATTTGCAAATACAGGGAACCACGAAAAATACGCAAAATAAGACTGTCCCCTTTGAATAAAATATGCATATATTGAACAAAATTACACAGAGTTTTATAAAAGTTATAGCATCGGTTGAAAAAAATCATACCTACCATTTGAGACCATAATCATCATCGGGAAATAACGGGAAGATATTTTTTTTAATTTGCAAATACAGGGAACCACGAATAATACCCGCAATAAGACTGTAACGCTATAGCATCGGTAGAAGCATTCATACCTTTTCCTTAATAATACCCCTAAGCTCTTGGTAATATTATGAAATTTCACTGAACAGTTAATAATTATATTTTTCTTAATAAGAGCAGTATCATATTTTTATATATATATTTTTTATATTTATTTTTTCCTTAATAATACCCCTAAGCTCTTGGTAATTTCTTGTGCACTTAGGTACATGATTCAAGGTAGAAATTAAGCGTGTAATTTAGCATTCTTTTATTAATATTATTCTCGTTATGATTACAAGAAACACTGGAGTAATAAAAGTTCCTTACCCTTGCAGGATAACATTTCAATTGATAATAGCAGCTGAACACCCCCAGTACAGCTACAATCTAAGATTTTTATCAAGTTCGTACTGTATTGGGAATATAAAAACTGTATTGGAATATAATAAACGACTGTCCATAAATCGAACAAATCTTAACTGATTCTTAAAAACTATATATTTGAAGTAAGTAGACATTCACAGCTACAATCTAAGACATTTATCAGGTCCGTTTTTATAAAAAATTTTATTTTACAAAAATGTTAAAAAGCCAAATAAAAAAATTAATGTCCCCTGTGTTCAAAAAAAATTCATGTATCGAACAAACTATCTTTTGCAAGCAAGACATTCACAGCTAAAATTTAAGACGTAAATCCGGGTCGTACTATTTAAGGAAAATAAAATTTTTTTATGTACTTAGATGTTTTTAATTTTTATTTTTAATTTACAAAAATGTTTAAAAGTTGATTGGATTTTTACAAACTATATATTATAAGCAAGTAGACGTATACAGCTATAATTTAAAATATTAATCTTGTCCGTATTGTATCGGAAAGATAAAAATTTTTAATTTTAATAAATGTTAAACGCAAATTACAAAAAACGATTGGACCCTTTGTTTAAAAAATTCATATATCGAACAAATCATATTGGATTTTTATAACCTATATATTACAAGCACCTACACGTATGTGGCTACAATTTAAGATATTAGTTTTGGCCGTACTATAGTACGATATATAAATATATAAATTTAAGACATTAATCAGGTCCCTAGTTTTAAATATTTGCCTGCGTATTTTGAAATTTCTTCATATGGCATATTTAAATCACGATGTAAATTTGAATTTTTAATGTACCATGGAGCCGATGTTATTAAACGTAAAATTTTGGTTTGTCTTCGTTGGATTTCCTCAACATTTGAAGCTGAAGCAGTGCCCCATAACTGAATTCCGTAGCACCATATTGGTTTCAAAAGCGACTTGTATATTAACAGTTTGCAGTCTAGGCTGAGTGTTGAATTTCTGCCAATCAACCAATGTATTTGAGATAACTTAAGTTTCATTTGAGTTAGCTAAGAGTCAATATGATGTTTCCACGTAAGCCGAACTGGAGCCGAATGACATACAATTGAAAAAAAATGAAACCCATCCTATTTATAATGTAAAGTTTCTCTTACACCGAAAAATCACATTTGAAGAACCACGCAAGCGTTCAGGTCCCGTACAGTGCCATAATTGCCAAGAATATGGTCATACAAAATCCTACTGCAATTTACCTACAGTTTGTGTTATCTGCGGTGAATTGCATGGCACTGCTAGCTGTACCAAGCCAAAAGTTCAAGCAGAAAAAAAATGTAGTAATTGTGGAGGTAATCACACCGCTAACTACAGAGGTTGCCCTGTATATTCTTTTGTTAAGCAGACTATGGGACAAAAACCTAAATTAACTCCAGCTCAATCAGCAAATGCTTACTCCGCCACTTTTCCTCCAATGAGCCAACCAAGTACTTTACGAGTATCGTATGCAGATGCTGTTAAGACAAATTCAATTCCCACGCAGAAGGTGTCCCCACCAACAACAAGTAATTCGACAAATGCTAACACAAGCTTTAATTTCAGCCGCCTTGAAGCCACTATTGATAATCTAGTGCAAACTATAAACAACTTTACTACAAATATGACTAACATGATGCAAGAAATGCTACGAATGCAGAATACTCTGCTTCAAGCATTAATTAACAAGCCATGAACACGTTGAAAATATGTTTCTGGAACGCAAACGGCATCCGCCAACACAAAAATGAGCTCGAGCACTTCCTTATGGAAAAAAATATTGATATAATGTTGGTCTCTGAGACTCATTTGACATCAAGAAGCTTATTCAAAATAAATGGTTACACTCTATATGATTCAAAGGACCCGAGAGGGAGAGCATGCGGTGGATCAGCAATTCTAATTAAGTCAAGACTCAAGCACTATGTCCTTGACAACGTTTGTGAAGAATATATGCAAGCAACGAATATTTTCGTAGAAAATTTTTGTGCGAATTTCGTGATATCATCAATTTACTCACCTCCCAGATTTGCAGTTACAGAAGAGCAGTATGAGAAGTTCTACAAATCGCTTGGATCTTGTTTCCTGGCAGCTGGCGACTACAATGCAAAACATACGTACTGGGGCTCGCGTCTTGTTACACCTAGAGGTCGAGCGTTGTTTAATACAATTTCAAAAATGGACTTGGATGTCATTTCGTGTGGGGAGCCCACTTATTGGCCTACTGACGTACAAAAAATTCCGGATGTAATAGATTTTGGTGTCATGAAAAATATCCCTAGGGACCTAACTCACGTGGAGGCCTCTCTAGATCTCTCCTCCGATCACGCTCCCACAATAGTTACAATTTTTAACCCACTAAGGAGTGATTTGCCCAACTCATATGTGAAGATGATAAGTCGTGTTAATTGGCTGGGGTTCAAAAAATATCTCAGTAGTCATTGTACGGAAAACATTAAGCTAAGTACATCCGTTGATATTGAATTTAACGTTGCCAATCTTAACGAAAATATTAAAGAGGCTGCTGAACATGCCACTACTTCCCATCCGCAGACTGGCTTTAATAGAATTTATTCTGCGGATATTGAACGTCTTGTATGTGAAAAAAGGCAAAAGGGAGAATGGCAACAACACAGATCACCCCTAAATAAACTCAGACTTAAAGAATGTACTAAACGACTCAAAGAGTTGCTATCGTCGGAAAAAACAGCATTACTAGAAAAATTTCTAGAAGGTCTTGATGTCACGTCAGCATCTAATTACTCTTTATGGCGCGCTGCTAGAAATCTTAAAAGACCCGTTGAGCTTAAATCACCACTGCGCACTTCGACCGGGGGATGGGCAAGAAGCGATAGCGAGAAAGGTAACTTATTTGCTGAGCATTTAAAAGCTGTATTCACTCCCTATTCATGTACGGGCGCTGTTGATATGCCGAATGTAGTTTCTCTGCCCCCTCGTCCCATAAGGTTTAAGCTGTGTGAATTACAAAAAATAATTGCTGAACTCAACCCGAAGAAAGCTCCAGGTATTGATGGAATTAGTAACAAGATGCTGATGAATTTGCCTCTAATCGCAATAAGAATCCTGCTATTTATTTTTAATGCCATTTTGCGATTGCAGTATTTTCCATGATTATTTTGGCGTCATCTAACGCTGTGCAAAATTTGGAGACTTTTGGGAGAGCTGAAAATTTTCAAGATTTTTGACTTGTGACGAATAGAGGTGAAAAACTCGAAAATCATGAAATCTAAAAATAGGCTGATTATTTTAGTATATGATTATTTTGGAGTAAATAACGCTGTGCAAAATTTGGGAGACTCGAGTTTTGTAAGATATTTGCCTGCGTATTTTGCAATTTCTTCAGTTACTTGTGGCATATTCATATCACGATGTAAATTTGAATTTCTTATGTACCATGGAGCCGATACTATTATGAACTCTAAATAAATTTTTTTTTTTTTTTTTTTTTTTTTTGAATACATATAACTTATTTATTGCATCTTCAAAAAAATGAACTAACAATAAGTAATCAAATCTTAAGTCTAGATATAATTAATGTGTCCGACCAATGCCGAAAACATTTTAAGTGATAGTAGTTATTAATACAATAATTATGTACTAGCAAAAAAAATTATTCTCAAAAAGTTTCATCTGAGGTATTGCGTATTAGAGCCTTGGTGTCCCTCTTTTTTAAGCGGATGTGTCCAGTAAAGTTCAAGATGTTACGAGCAAGGGGATTAGGATGGGACTCGAGTTTAGTTAAATATTTGCCTGCGTATTTTGAAATTTCTTCAGTCACTAGTGGCATATTTAAATCACGATGTAAATTTGAATTTTTAATGTACCATGGAGCCGATGTTATTAAACGTATAATTTTGTTTTGTCTTCGTTGGATTTTCTCAACATTTGAAGCTGAAGCAGTGCCCCATAACTGAATTCCGTAGCACCATATTGGTTTCAAAAGCGACTTGTATATTAACAGTTTGCAGTCTAGGCTGAGTGTTGAATTTCTGCCAATCAACCAATGTATTTGAGATAACTTAAGTTTCATTTGAGTTAGCTTAGAGTCAATATGATGTTTCCACGTAAGCCTTCGATCAAGGTGAATACCAAGGTATTTCACGTGAGAATGTTGAGGAATATTCTCATTGTTTATTCGAATGGGGGAACAAGTATCTCTTCTTAGGGAAAACGTTATATGGACACACTTTTGTTCATTTACTTTAATTCTCCATAAGTTCAACCATATTTCCAACTGGGTAATATGTTCCTGGAGATTGCGGGATGCCTCAGAAGGGTTTTCGTGAATACTCATACAGGCTGTATCATCGGCAAACGTAGAGGTATGGATATTATTGCTCACAGGCATATCACAAGTATATATTAAATACAAGACTGGCCCCAGAATACTACCCTGCGGGACACCGGAAGATATAGATTCGGGCACACTCATGAAGTCTCCTTCCACAACAGTGAACTTCCTATCAACAATATAACTTTCCAAAAGTTTTTGAATGTTTACTGGCAGGTATGTCTTCAATTTTAAAACTAGGCCTTCGTGCCATACTTTGTCAAACGCTTGAGAAACATCAATGAAGAGGGCAGAACAATATTTCTTTTCTTCAAATGTCTTCCTTATAACTTGCACCAACCTATGCGTTTGCTCAATTGTGCTATGCTGACTTCTAAAACCAAATTGATGATCCGGGATACACCCATTATCAGCTAAAGTTTTGGAAAATTTAGTCATGAGCAGCTTTTCGAAAAGCTTTGAGATTGTTGATAGTAAACTTATAGGCCTATATGACTCAGCCTTGGTAAGATCTTTACCCGGCTTTGGAATCATTTTGATCTTCGCCAGTTTCCAGTTATGTGGAAAATACTGCAATCGCAAAATGGCATTAAAAATAAATAGCAGGATTCTTATTGCGATTAGAGGCAAATTCATCAGCATCTTGTTACTAATTCCATCAATACCTGGAGCTTTCTTCGGGTTGAGTTCAGCAATTATTTTTTGTAATTCACACAGCTTAAACCTTATGGGACGAGGGGGCAGAGAAACTACATTCGGCATATCAACAGCGCCCGTACATGAATAGGGAGTGAATACAGCTTTTAAATGCTCAGCAAATAAGTTACCTTTCTCGCTATCGCTTCTTGCCCATCCCCCGGTCGAAGTGCGCAGTGGTGATTTAAGCTCAACGGGTCTTTTAAGATTTCTAGCAGCGCGCCATAAAGAGTAATTAGATGCTGACGTGACATCAAGACCTTCTAGAAATTTTTCTAGTAATGCTGTTTTTTCCGACGATAGCAACTCTTTGAGTCGTTTAGTACATTCTTTAAGTCTGAGTTTATTTAGGGGTGATCTGTGTTGTTGCCATTCTCTTCTAGCTCTCCTTTTTTCACATACAAGACGTTCAATATCCGCAGAATAAATTCTATTCTGCGGATGGGAAGTAGTGGCATGTTCAGCAGCCTCTTTAATATTTTCGTTAAGATTGGCAACGTTAAATTCAATATCAACGGATGTACTTAGCTTAATGTTTTCCGTACAATGACTACTGAGATATTTTTTGAACCCCAGCCAATTAACACGACTTATCATCTTCACATATGAGTTGGGCAAATCACTCCTTAGTGGGTTAAAAATTGTAACTATTGTGGGAGCGTGATCGGAGGAGAGATCTAGAGAGGCCTCCACGTGAGTTAGGTCCCTAGGGATATTTTTCATGACACCAAAATCTATTACATCCGGAATTTTTTGTACGTCAGTAGGCCAATAAGTGGGCTCCCCACACGAAATGACATCCAAGTCCATTTTTGAAATTGTATTAAACAACGCTCGACCTCTAGGTGTAACAAGACGCGAGCCCCAGTACGTATGTTTTGCATTGTAGTCGCCAGCTGCCAGGAAACAAGATCCAAGCGATTTGTAGAACTTCTCATACTGCTCTTCTGTAACTGCAAATCTGGGAGGTGAGTAAATTGATGATATCACGAAATTCGCACAAAAATTTTCTACGAAAATATTCGTTGCTTGCATATATTCTTCACAAACGTTGTCAAGGACATAGTGCTTGAGTCTTGACTTAATTAGAATTGCTGATCCACCGCATGCTCTCCCTCTCGGGTCCTTTGAATCATATAGAGTGTAACCATTTATTTTGAATAAGCTTCTTGATGTCAAATGAGTCTCAGAGACCAACATTATATCAATATTTTTTTCCATAAGGAAGTGCTCGAGCTCATTTTTGTGTTGGCGGGTGCCGTTTGCGTTCCAGAAACATATTTTCAACGTGTTCATGGCTTGTTAATTAATGCTTGAAGCAGAGTATTCTGCATTCGTAGCATTTCTTGCATCATGTTAGTCATATTTGTAGTAAAGTTGTTTATAGTTTGCACTAGATTATCAATAGTGGCTTCAAGGCGGCTGAAATTAAAGCTTGTGTTAGCATTTGTCGAATTACTTGTTGTTGGTGGGGACACCTTCTGCGTGGGAATTGAATTTGTCTTAACAGCATCTGCATACGATACTCGTAAAGTACTTGGTTGGCTCATTGGAGGAAAAGTGGCGGAGTAAGCATTTGCTGATTGAGCTGGAGTTAATTTAGGTTTTTGTCCCATAGTCTGCTTAACAAAAGAATATACAGGGCAACCTCTGTAGTTAGCGGTGTGATTACCTCCACAATTACTACATTTTTTTTCTGCTTGAACTTTTGGCTTGGTACAGCTAGCAGTGCCATGCAATTCACCGCAGATAACACAAACTGTAGGTAAATTGCAGTAGGATTTTGTATGACCATATTCTTGGCAATTATGGCACTGTACGGGACCTGAACGCTTGCGTGGTTCTTCAAATGTGATTTTTCGGTGTAAGAGAAACTTTACATTATAAATAGGATGGGTTTCATTTTTTTTCAATTGTATGTCATTCGGCTCCAGTTCAACCCGAATTAGGGGTTGGGGGACCTTTTCTCTATTAATTATATTAGTAGCACTTTTTACTTTAAATCCTTGCTCGATAAGTGCGCATTTTACTTCTTCGGGGTCAACATTCATATGTTGACCCCATAGTACTATCTGTAGGCCTTTAGCACTCTTGAGTTGGTAAGTGTAAAAATTTGTTTTATTTTTCTCAAAATCACTAACAACTGTTCGGAAATTTTTTTCATCATAAATTTGGATTTTTGTTTCGTCCTAAATAAAAATAGGCTGATTTTTTTAGTATATGATTATTTTGGCGTAATTTAAAGATGTGCAAAATTTGGGGAATTTTGAGAGAGGTGAAAATTTTCAAGATTTTTGACTTGTGACATCACGAGGTGAAAAACTCGAAAATCATGAACTCTAAAAATGGGCTGATTTTTGTAGTATATGATTATTTTGGCGTAATTTAACGCTGTGCAAAATTTGGGAAGTTTTGGGAGAGGTGAACATTTTCGAGATTTTTGACTTCTGACGACTCGAGGTGAAAAACTCGAACCTCATGAACCCTAAAAATAGGATGATTTTTTTAGTATATGATTGTTTTGGCGTAATTTAACGCTGTGCAAAATTTGGGGAATTTTGGAGAGGTAAAAATTTTCAAGATTTTTGACTTGTGACAACTGGAGGTGAAAAACTCGAAAATCATGAACTCTAAAAATGGGCTGATTTTTTTAGTATATGATTATTTTGGCGTAATTTAACGCAATGCAAAATTTGGGAATTTTGGGAGAGGGGAATATTTTCGAGATTTTTGAATTGTGACGACTCGAGGTGAAAAACTCCAAAAATGGGCTGAGTTTTATATTATATGATTATTTTGGTGTAATTTAACGCTGTGCAAAATTTGGAGCATTTTGGTAGAGGTGAAAATTTTCGAGATTTTTGACTTGTGACGATTCGAGGTGAAAAACTCGAAACTCATGAACTCTAAAAATGGGCTAATTTTTGTAGTATATGATTTCTAAATAAAAATAGGCTGATTTTTGTAGAATATGATTATTTTGGCGTAATTTATAGCTGTGCAAAATTTGAGGAATTTTGAGAGAGGTGAATATTCTCAAGGTTTTTGACTTGTGACGCTCGAAAATCATAAACTCTAAAAATGGGCTGATTTTTTAGTAAATGATTATTTTGGCATAATTTAACGCTGTGCAAAATTTGGGGAATTTTTTGAAAGCTGAAAATTTTCCAGATTTTTGACTTGTGACGACTCGAGGTGAAAAACTCGAAAACATGAACTCCAAAAAAAACTGCTTTTTGTATTATATGATTATTTTGGCGTCATCTAACGCTGTGCAAAATTTGGAGACTTTTGGGAGATAATATTAAACCAATATATTTATAAAACCAAATTGATGGTCGGGTAGAATTGGAATGAAAGTCTATGCATAAGATAAGAGGTTTGTGACTGTTCAAAATGTGTGGTTGAAGTCAACTGAAGATTTGTTAAAGCAACAATGAAATGCATATAGACATCGCTTAACCACCAGCAAATAAATTTCACTTATAGTATAATTATGACAATATGTCAAATAATAAATCTCTTGAATGTTTAATTAAAATATTATTTTTCATTTTGCTTATAAATACTTTTATTGTTATCCAATGGATCTCTAATTGTATAAAGGTGTAGAATAATTTAATAGATTCATATCGAATAAAAATTATTTGCGGGGTTTTGTATGAGTTAATAAACCTACTATGCTTATTATTCTTTGGTGATTTTCAAAAATATTAATATTTGTGAATTCTCAAATAGTTTATGAAAGTCTAGTCGATATTCAACATCTCTAATGCTTTGCCAACACGCAAATGATAAACCGAAAACTAAAAAATCTGTACTTTGCCAATATTCAACCTTATCCGGTCAAATAAACACTTTTACTCGTATATTAAATTAAAAATTTGTTGTCTTTAATGATAAAATAGAAATTGAGAAATATAATTAGCATAAAAAAGTGATAAAATTTTGTTTACAAATTATTCTTTTATTTAAAGATATTGTATAAATTGTATTACGAGTCTTACTTAATGAAAATACATTTGAACAAGTGAACATATTTAATACCCGACCAATAAAAGGGGTGCTAAAAGTTGTGTGGTACCAGCACCCAAGTCTTTCTACTGGAGTAGAGATTGTTATTAACATCAGCTATTTAACGCAAATTTTTAATGAAATTGAATATGAGAAATATTGTGTATACAATTATAAATTTACTTTTGGTAAACACACGGAGAAATGCCAGTGCGAACATAACAGTCATGGATAAAAAAGTGCGACGTTTTAGGATCAACTTTTGTTATCGTTTATTACAATTACTTTAGTAATTCGATTAAACTGCATCATAAAAACCTTTTTTATAATGATCTTATATGGACTTAAATGATCTTGATATCACGATTTTAAATACGACACGTGAAAAAACTAAAACTTTCAGCATTGGACTATTTGAAATAAAAAACGTTGATTGAATAATAAAGACAAACCTCACTACGTGTATTCATATATTAAGGCTGGTAATCTGTTCAAAGTTCAGTAATTTCAATTCTTATTGAATGAAATATTTTTTATTAATTAATGTTAGTTTCTAAAGAAGATAAGAAAAATTTAATTTAGACTATAAGCTGGGGGAAATACCGAGATTTTTCTATGCACCAATGCACTTCATCAGCACCCAAGTCTTTCTACTGGGGTAGAGATTGTTATTAACATCAGCTATTTAACGCAAATTTTTAATGAAATGCAATATGAGAAATATTGTGTATACAATTATTGATTTACTTTTGGTAAACACATTTTGTAAGTATCACTATTCATTTTCTGATTAACATGTTAAACGCCAAATACTACAACATTACTGTCCCCTGTAATTAAAAAATTCATATATCAAACAAATCTGTTTGGATTTTTACAATCTATATATTACATGCAAGTAGACGTGTACAGCTACAATATTAATCTTGATAATATATTAATCTTGTCCGTAATGTATTTGCAAAATAAAAATTTTTTCTTTACAATAATGTTAAAAAGCCAAATACCAAAAATTAAATGTTCCCTGTGCTTAAAAAATTCATGTATCGAACTAAGTAAGTAGACATTCACAGCTACAATCTAAGATAATTTTAATTCAATGTAATTTGCAAATACAGGGAACCACGAAAAATACGCAAAATAAGACTGTCCCCTTTGAATAAAATATGCATATATTGAACAAAATTACACAGAGTTTTATAAAAGTTATAGCATCGGTTGAAAAAAATCATACCTACCATTTGAGACCATAATCATCATCGGGAAATAACGGGAAGATATTTTTTTTAATTTGCAAATGCAGGGAACCACGAATAATACCCGCAATAAGACTGTAACGCTATAGCATCGGTAGAAGCATTCATACCTTTTCCTTAATAATACCCCTAAGCTCTTGGTAATATTATGAAATTACACTGAACAGTTAATAATTATATTTTTCTTAATAAGAGCAGTATCATATTTTTATATATATATTTTTTATATTTATTTTTTCCTTAATAATACCCCTAAGCTCTTGGTAATTTCTTGTGCACTTAGGTACATGATTCAAGGTAGAAATTAAGCGTGTAATTTAGCATTCTTTTATTAATATTATTCTCGTTATGATTACAAGAAACACTGGAGTAATAAAAGTTCCTTACCCTTGCAGGATAACATTTCAATTGATAATAGCAGCTGAACACCCCCAGTACAGCTACAATCTAAGATTTTTATCAAGTTCGTACTGTATTGGGAATATAAAAACTGTATTGGAATATAATAAACGACTGTCCATAAATCGAACAAATCTTAACTGATTCTTAAAAACTATATATTTGAAGCAAGTAGACATTCACTGCTACAATATAAGACATTTATCAGGTCCGTTTTTATAAACATTTTTAATTTACAAAAATGTTAAAAAGCCAAATAAAAAAATTAATGTCCCCTGTGTTCAAAAAAATTCATGTATCGAACAAACTATCTTTTGCAAGCAAGACATTCACAGCTAAAATTTAAGACGTAAATCCGGGTCGTACTATTTAAGGAAAATAAAATTTTTTATCTACTTAGATGTTTTTAATTTTTATTTTTAATTTACAAAAATGTTTAAAAGCTGATTGGATTTTTATAAACTATATATTATAAGCAAGTAGACGTATACAGCTATAATTTAAGATATTAATCTTGTCCGTATTGTATCGGAAAGATAAAAATTTTAAATTTTAATAAATGTTAAACGCAAATTACAAAAAACGATTGGACCCTGTGTTTAAAAAATTCATATATCGCACAAATCATATTGGATTTTTATAACCTATATATTACAAGCACCTACACGTATGTGGCTACAATTTAAGATATTAGTTTTGGCCGTACTATATATTTACAAGCATGCAAGCAAGTAGACATTCACAGCTAAAATTTAAGACATTAATCAGGTCCCTAGTTTATCGGAAAGATAAAAATTTTTAATTTAAATAAATGTCAAACGCAAATTACAAAATGGACTGTCCCCTGTGCTTAAAAAATTCATAAATCAAAAACTGTGAACTGATTCTTACACACTATATATTTCAAGCAAGCAGACGTTTACATCTACAAATTTGTCCGTACTATATCGGGAAGATAAAATTTTAATTTACAAACATGTTAAACGCCAAATATAAAAAAAATTACAGCCCCTGTACAAAAAAAATTATTTACACAATTATAATAATAATTACTTATTTACAAAAATTTTAAAAACCCAAATACCAAAAAATGACTATTCCCAGGTTTAAAAAAATTCATATATCGAACAAATCTGATTGGATTTTTACAATCTGCATATTACAAGCAAGTAGACGTATACAGCTACAATTTAAGTTATTAATCTTGTCCGTAATGTATTTGCAATATAAAAATTTTTTCTTTTTCTTTTTTGCTGGCTTAGATATGTTAGCAGCAAGAGTGTACTACTTGCTTGCATGATATAGTTTGTTTGAGTTGGGGAATTTTTAAGTACTTGGGACAGTAATGTTTTGGTATTGGCGTTACATGTGACATGTTTGTAACTAAAACATTTTTATCTTCCCGATATACTACGGACAAAATTAATATTTTAAAATGTAGCTGTATACGTCTACTTTGGCGTTTAACATGTATGTAAATTAAAAATTTTTATTTTCCCGAAATACTACGACTGTATAATAAACGACTGTCCATAAATCGAACAAATCTTAACTGATTCTTAAAAACTATCTATATATAGATATAGTTTGCCTGATTTATAGATTTCTTAAGCACAGGGGACAGTAATTTTTTGGTATTTGGCTTTAAAATATATAGTTTTTAAGAATCAGTTCAGATTTGTTCGTATTATTGATTTTTTAAGTACAGCGGCCAGTCGTTTTTACACAAACAAACAGACAATTCGTAGGTTTTTAAGCTATTATTTTCAAGAAATTTAAAGGATATCAAGGTTTAAACTTATGTTTTTTATATCTGTTTGGTAACAAACCTAAAGTTTTAATATAAAAATTCCTAAATAACCAACATGTATTGTATATAATTTTTTGTCAACCATGATTGCTCTTAAGTACGCCACATTGTGTTTTCCTACATGTAAAAATCTGTTCTAGCAATACGGTATGTTAATGAAATCTATAGCATACTTTATGGGTTAACATACAGGAATCTCTTGATTCAGTCGCGCCGCTCAAAGCCCGAGATAAAAGCTATGCAATAGTTTAATACGTGTTGCAATCGGGGATTGCTGCGGTAAAGCTATTGCTTAGCATTTTTTTATCAATTTATGCAATTATAATTATTTATTTATTTTTTTTATTTCTTTTTAATTGAAGTTTTTTTTTGATATTAATTCTAGTTACACTTTTATAGCGTGATAACCGATAAGAAAACAAAAGAAAGGTCTTGATTTCACACCAGCATCTAATGACTCTTTGTGGCGCGCTGCTAGAATGCTTAAAACACCCGTCTAGTTTAAACCACCTCTGCGCACATCTAACGGAGATTAAATTAAGGTAAATTATTTGCTGATCATTTAAAATACATATTTAACCCAAACTCATGTTCTGGTGCTGTTGATTTGCTGAGTGTAGTTGCCGATGATACAGCCTGTTTTAGTATGCACGAAAAACCTAACGAGGCCTCCCGATATCTTCAGCAAAATATTACCGAGTTAGAACTATGGCTAAAACAAAATATTACGATACAGTACGGACTAGATTATTATCTTAAATTGTAGCCGTATACGTCTACTTGCTTGTATATATAGATTGTAAAAATCCAATCAGCTCTTAATAATTTTTGTGAATTAAAATTATCTTAGATTGTAGCTGTGAATGTCTACTTACTTAGTTCGATACATGAATTTTTTAAGCACAGGGAACATTTAATTTTTGGTATTTGGCTTTTTAACATTATTATAAAGAACAAATTTTTATTTTGCACATACATTACGGACAAGATTAATATATTATCAAGATTAATATTGTAGCTGTACACGTCTACTTGCTTGTAATATATAGATTGTAAAACTACAAACAGATTTGTTTGATATATGAATTTTTTAATCACAGGGGACAGTAATGTTGTAGTATTTGGCGTTTAACATGTTAATCAGAAAATGAATAGTGATACTTACAAAATGTGCTTACCAAAAGTAAATCAATAATTGTATACACAATATTTCTCATATTCCCTTTCATTAAAAATTTGCGTTAAATAGCTGATGTTAATAACAATCTCTACTCCAGTAGAAAGACTTGGGTGCTGGTACCACACAACTTTTAGCACCCCTTTTATTGGTCGGGAATTAAATATGTTCACTTGTTCAAATGTATTTTCATTTTATACTTCCTCGTAATACAATTTATACAATATATTTAAATAAAAGAATAATTTGTAAACAAAATTTTATCACTTTTTTATGCTAATTATATTTCTCAATTTCTATTTTATCATTAAAGACAACAAATTTTTAATTTAATATACGAGTAAAAGTGTTTATTATAAGGTTGAATATTGGCAAAGTACAGATTTTTTAGTTTTCGGTTTATCATTTGCGTGTTGGCAAAGCATTAGAGATGTTGAATATCGAATTCACAAATATTAATATTTTTGAAAATCACAAAAGAATAATAAGCATAGTAGGTTTATTAACTCATACAAACCCCGCAAATAATTTTTATTCGATATGAATCTATTAAATTATTCTACACCTTTATACAATTAGAGATCCATTGGATAACAATAAAAGTATTTATAAGGCAAAATGAAAAATAATATTTTAATTAAACATTCAAGAGATTTATTATTTGACATATTGTCATAATTATACTATAAGTGAAATTTATTTGCTGGTGGTTAAGCGATGTCTATATGCATTTCATTGTTGCTTTAACAAATCTTCAGTTGACTTCAACCACACATTTTGAACAGTCACAAACCTCTTATCTTATGCATAGACTTTAATTCCAATTCTACCCGACCATCAATTTGGTTTTATAAATATATTGGTTCAATTATACGAAAAACTTTTGAAGAAAAGAAGTGTTGCTCTGCGCTGTTTAATGACGTTTCTAAAATTTAATTTAATTTTAAAATTAAAGACTTACTTACCAATAACATTCTAAATCTTTTGGAAAGTTACATTATTGCCCGGAAATTCAATGTTGTGGAAGAAGACTTTATGAGTATGCCTGAAACAAACTCATCCGGTGTTCCTCAGCGGAGTACAATGGGGCCAGTTTTGTATTTTATTTATACTTGTGATATGCCTTTGAGCTGTAATATTCACAAAACTACATTTGCCGATGATACAGTATGCAAGAAAACCCTCACGAGGCGTCATGATATCTTCAGCAAGATATTACCGACTTAGAACTATGGCTAAAACAAAATTTTACGGATAATAGTATCGGCTCCATGGTACATAAGAAATTCAAATTTACATCGTGATATGAATATGCCACAAGTAACTGAAGAAATTGCAAAATACGCAGGCAAATATCTTACAAAACTCGAGTCTCATCCTAATCCACCCATCGAATAAGTAAAAATAAGTAAAAATAATCAATGTGATGATCGTAAAAAAAGAAAGACTTGGGTGATGATGAATTTTTCTGTGCACGTTGGTGGAAATAGCGGTATTTCCCCCAGCTTATAGTCTAATTTAATTTTTCTTCTCTTCTTTAGAAACTAACATTAATTAATAAAATAACAAATACTGAACTTAAGCCCGACTAAGAAATTATTTCTGATTTTTCTGAATTTGTGTTTAACATTTATTTAAATTACACATTTTCATCTTTCCGATACACTACGGACAAGACCATTGTCTTAATATGTAGCTGTGAATGTTTTCTATAGTTTATACATATAGTTTGTTCGATATATTAATTTTTTAAGCACAGGGGACATACATTTTCTTTGTTGTTAAAGTTTAGCATGTTTGTAAATTAAAAATATTGAGTTCTTGTTTCAACTATGTTATTTGTTGAGCTTCCAATTTGCTTAAATGAAAGTTTAACATATTAACTCTAGTTGTTCTAAGAAATTTTTGGGTAAAGGTTCCCTGATGATCTGCATTAGCAACAGTGAAATGCGCATAGGATCCACCTAAACCCCTCAATAATCAATTTCAATGTATTTTTATTAAAAAAATATTTTACTTAATAAGTAAAATAATAATTTGGGATTACTAGTGCGTAAAAAAATATTAAACTTAAAAATTTTTATCTTCCCGATTAATATCTTAAATTTTAGCCGTATATGTCTTCTTGCTTGTAATATATAGATTGCAAAAATTCAAACAGATTTGTTTGATATGAATTTTTTAAACACAGGCGACAATAATGTTGTAGTATTTGGCGTTTAACATGTATGTATTAAAAATTTTTTAATTTCCCAATATAGTTCGACCCGGATTAAAGTCTAAGATTGTAGCTGTGAATGTCTAAATAGACAAATTCAAATGCTTGAAATATATAGTTTGTAAGAATTAGTTCAGAGTTGTTTGATTTATGGACAGTCGTTTTTTTTAATTTGCGTTTAACATTTATTTATATTAAAAATTTTTATATTTCCAATACAGTACGGACCTGATAAAAATCTTAGATTGTAGCTGTGAATTCTACTTGTTTTGAGCTTTTTTAAGCACTTGGGACAGTAATTTTTTTGTAATTTGCATTTAACATTTATTTAAATTAAAAATTTTTATCTTTCCGTTACACTAAGAACATGTTTAATGTCTTAAATTGTAGCTGTGAATATCTACTTGCTGGCAAGATATTCCCATTTCTTAAGCACAAGAGACAGTAATTTTTTAGTATTTGGCTTTTTAACATTTTTGTAAATTAAAAATTTTTATATTCCAAATACAGTACCGACAAGATAAATATATATTAAATTGTAGCCGTAGATTGTAAAATTTCATTAAGATGTGTTCGAATATGAATTTTTTGAACACAGGGGACCGTAATGTTGTCGTATATGGCATTTAACATGTATGTAAATAAAAATATTTGTTTTGCTAATATAGTACAATCCGGATTAATTTCTAAGATTGTGAATGTAGGGTCCAGTCGTTTTTTGTAATTTGCTTAACATTTATTAAAACTAAAAATTTTTATCTTTCCGATACAATACGGACAAGATTAATATCTTAAATTATAGCTGTATACGTCTACTTGCTTATAATATATAGTTTGTAAAAATCCAATCCGCTTTTAAACATTTTTGTAAATTAAAAATAAAAATTAAAAACATCTAAGTAGATAAAAAAATTTTATTTTCCTTAAATAGTACGACCCGGATTTACGTCTTAAATTTTAGCTGTGAATGTCTTGCTTGCAAAAGATAGTTTGTTCGATACATGAATTTTTTTTGAACACAGGGGACATTAATTTTTTTATTTGGCTTTTTAACATTTTTGTAAATTAAAAATTTTTATAAAAACGGACCTGATAAATGTCTTAGATTGTAGCTGTGAATGTCTACTTGCTTCAAATATATAGTTTTTAAGAATCAGTTAAGATTTGTTCGATTTATGGACAGTCGTTTATTTCAATTTGCGTTTAAGATTTATTTTAATTAATATTTTTATATTCCCAATACAGTACGAACTTGATAAAAATCTTAGATTGTAGCTGTATACTTGCTTGCATGATATAGTTTGTTTGAGTTGGGGAATTTTTAAGTACTTGGGACAGTAATTTTTTGGTATTTGCGTTTTACATGTTACATGTTTGTAACTAAAACATTTTTATCTTCCCGATATACTACGGACAAAATTAATATTTTAAAATGTAGCTGTATACGTCTACTTTGGCGTTTAACATGTATGTAAATTAAAAATTTTTATTTTCCCGAAATAGTACGACTGTCTAGATATAGTTTGCCGGATTTATAGATTTCTTAAGCACAGGGGACAGTAATTTTTTGGTATTTGGCTTTAAAATATATAGTTTGTAAGAATCAGTTCAGATTTGCGGCCAGTCGTTTTTACACAAACAAACAGACAATTCGTAGGTTTTTAAGCTATTATTTTCCCGAAATTTAAAGGATAACAAGTTTTAAACTTATGTTTTTTATATCTGTTTGGTAACAAACATAAAGTTTCAATATAAAAATTCCTGAATAACCAACATGGATTGTATATAATTTTTTGTCAACCACGATTGCTCATAAGTACGCCACATTGTGTTTTCCTACATGTAAAAATCTGTGTATACGGTAGGTTATTGAAATCTATAGCATACTTTAGGGATAAAAGCTATGCAAAGTCTAATACGTGCGCAATCGGGGATTGCCGCGGTAAAGCTATTGCTTAGCATTTTTTTTATCAATATATGCAATTATAATTATTTATTTATTTTTTTTTATTTCTTTTTAATTCAAGTTTTTTTTGATATTAATTCTAGTTACACTTTTATAGCGTGATAACCGATAAGAAAACAAAACACAGCAAAATATTACCGAGTAACTGAAGAAATTGCAAAATACGCAGCAAATATCTTACACAACTCGAGTCTCATCCTAATCCACACCATAGAATAAGCAATAATAAGTAAAAATAATTAGTGTGATGATCGTAAAAGATAAGCTAGAAGTTAAACATACTTAGGTAGAGTGATAAAACTTCGTGCTAACCTGAATATAAAAAAATGAAAACACGGATAAACAGAAAATGAATAGTGATACTTACAAAATGTGTTTACCAAATGTAAATCAATAATTGTATACACAATATTTCTCATATTCCATTTCATTAAAAATTTGCGTTAAATAGCTGATGTTAATAACAAATATTAAAAAAATTTATACACAATTTGTTTACATTAATTGTTATTTTATTTATGTGCATGTCAGTTGTCTTTCAAGAATAGTCCTGCTGAAAACACAATTTTGTATGAAAAATATACACTAAAACTATTTTAAAATGTTGGCAACAGTACGATTTAGTACATATACAGTGATATTTTGTTTTTGGCTTTTAAACATTTTTGTAAATTAAAAATTTTTATACAAATACAGTATGGACAAGATTATAATCTTAAATTGTAGTCTACTTGCTTGTATATATAGATTGTAAAAATCCAATCAGCTTTTAAACATTTTTGTGAATTTAAATTATCTTAGATTGTAGCTGTGAATGTCTACTTACTTAGTTCGATGCATGAATTTTTTAAGCACAGGGAACATTTAATTTTTGGTATTTGGCCTTTTAACAATATTGTAAAGAAAAAATTTTTATTTTGCAAATACATTACGGACAAGATTAATATATTATCAAGATTAATATTGTAGCTGTACACGTCTACTTGCTTGTAATATATAGATTGTAAAAATCCAAACAGATTTGTTTGATATATGAATTTTTTAATTACAGGGGACAGTAATGTTGTAGTATTTGGCGTTTAACATGTTAATCAGAAAATGAATAGTGATACTTACAAAATGTGTTTACCAAAAGTAAATCAATAATTGTATACACAATATTTCTCATATTGCATTTCATTAAAAATTTGCGTTAAATAGCTGATGTTAATAACAATCTCTACCCCAGTAGAAAGACTTGGGTGCTGATGAAGTGCATTGGTGCATAGAAAAATCTCGGTATTTCCCCCAGCTTATAGTCTAAATTAAATTTTTCTTATCTTCTTTAGAAACTAACATTAATTAATAAAAAATATTTCATTCAATAAGAATTGAAATTACTGAACTTTGAACAGATTACCAGCCTTAATATATGAATACACGTAGTGAGGTTTGTCTTTATTATTCAATCAACGTTTTTTATTTCAAATAGTCCAATGCTGAAATTTTTAGTTTTTTCACGTGTCGTATTTAAAATCGTGATATCAAGATCATTTAAGTCCATATAAGATCATTATAAAAAAGGTTTTTATGATGCAGTTTAATCGAATTACTAAAGTAATTGTAATAAACGATAACAAAAGTTGATCCTAAAACGTCGCACTTTTTTATCCATGACTGTTATGTTCGCACTGGCATTTCTCCGTGTGTTTACCAAAAGTAAATTTATAATTGTATACACAATATTTCTCATATTCAATTTCATTAAAAATTTGCGTTAAATAGCTGATGTTAATAACAATCTCTACTCCAGTAGAAAGACTTGGGTGCTGGTACCACACAACTTTTAGCACCCCTTTTATTGGTCGGGAATTAAATATGTTCACTTGTTCAAATGTATTTGCATTAAGTAAGACTCGTAATACAATTTATACAATATCTTTAAATAAAAGAATAATTTGTAAACAAAATTTTATCACTTTTTTATGCTAATTATATTTCTCAATTTCTATTTTATCATTAAAGACAACAAATTTTTAATTTAATATACGAGTAAAAGTGTTTATTTGACCGGATAAGGTTGAATATTGGCAAAGTACAGATTTTTTAGTTTTCGGTTTATCATTTGCGTGTTGGCAAAGCATTAGAGATGTTGAATATCGACTAGACTTTCATAAACTATTTGCGAATTCACAAATATTAATATTTTTGAAAATCACAAAAGAATAATAAGCATAGTAGGTTTATTAACTCATACAAACCCCGCAAATAATTTTTATTCGATATGAATCTATTAAATTATTCTACACCTTTATACAATTAGAGATCCATTGGATAACAATAAAAGTATTTATAAGGCAAAATGAAAAATAATATTTTAATTAAACATTCAAGAGATTTATTATTTGACATATTGTCATAATTATACTATAAGTGAAATTTATTTGCTGGTGGTTAAGCGATGTCTATATGCATTTCATTGTTGCTTTAACAAATCTTCAGTTGACTTCAACCACACATTTTGAACAGTCACAAACCTCTTATCTTATGCATAGACTTTAATTCCAATTCTACCCGACCATCAATTTGGTTTTATAAATATATTGGTTCAATTATACGAAAAACTTTTGAAGAAAAGAAGTGTTGCTCTGCGCTGTTTAATGACGTTTCTAAAATTTAATTTAATTTTAAAATTAAAGACTTACTTACCAATAACATTCTAAATCTTTTGGAAAGTTACATTATTGCCCGGAAATTCAATGTTGTGGAAGAAGACTTTATGAGTATGCCTGAAACAAACTCATCCGGTGTTCCTCAGCGGAGTACAATGGGGCCAGTTTTGTATTTTATTTATACTTGTGATATGCCTTTGAGCTGTAATATTCACAAAACTACATTTGCCGATGATACAGTATGCAAGAAAACCCTCACGAGGCGTCATGATATCTTCAGCAAGATATTACCGACTTAGAACTATGGCTAAAACAAAATTTTACGGATAATAGTATCGGCTCCATGGTACATAAGAAATTCAAATTTACATCGTGATATGAATATGCCACAAGTAACTGAAGAAATTGCAAAATACGCAGGCAAATATCTTACAAAACTCGAGTCTCATCCTAATCCACCCATCGAATAAGTAAAAATAAGTAAAAATAATCAATGTGATGATCGTAAAAAAAGAAAGACTTGGGTGATGATGAATTTTTCTGTGCACGTTGGTGGAAATAGCGGTATTTCCCCCAGCTTATAGTCTAATTTAATTTTTCTTCTCTTCTTTAGAAACTAACATTAATTAATAAAATAACAAATACTGAACTTAAGCCCGACTAAGAAATTATTTCTGATTTTTCTGAATTTGTGTTTAACATTTATTTAAATTACACATTTTCATCTTTCCGATACACTACGGACAAGACCATTGTCTTAATATGTAGCTGTGAATGTTTTCTATAGTTTATACATATAGTTTGTTCGATATATTAATTTTTTAAGCACAGGGGACATACATTTTCTTTGTTGTTAAAGTTTAGCATGTTTGTAAATTAAAAATATTGAGTTCTTGTTTCAACTATGTTATTTGTTGAGCTTCCAATTTGCTTAAATGAAAGTTTAACATATTAACTCTAGTTGTTCTAAGAAATTTTTGGGTAAAGGTTCCCTGATGATCTGCATTAGCAACAGTGAAATGCGCATAGGATCCACCTAAACCCCTCAATAATCAATTTCAATGTATTTTTATTAAAAAAATATTTTACTTAATAAGTAAAATAATAATTTGGGATTACTAGTGCGTAAAAAAATATTAAACTTAAAAATTTTTATCTTCCCGATTAATATCTTAAATTTTAGCCGTATATGTCTTCTTGCTTGTAATATATAGATTGCAAAAATTCAAACAGATTTGTTTGATATGAATTTTTTAAACACAGGCGACAATAATGTTGTAGTATTTGGCGTTTAACATGTATGTATTAAAAATTTTTTAATTTCCCAATATAGTTCGACCCGGATTAAAGTCTAAGATTGTAGCTGTGAATGTCTAAATAGACAAATTCAAATGCTTGAAATATATAGTTTGTAAGAATTAGTTCAGAGTTGTTTGATTTATGGACAGTCGTTTTTTTTAATTTGCGTTTAACATTTATTTATATTAAAAATTTTTATATTTCCAATACAGTACGGACCTGATAAAAATCTTAGATTGTAGCTGTGAATTCTACTTGTTTTGAGCTTTTTTAAGCACTTGGGACAGTAATTTTTTTGTAATTTGCATTTAACATTTATTTAAATTAAAAATTTTTATCTTTCCGTTACACTAAGAACATGTTTAATGTCTTAAATTGTAGCTGTGAATATCTACTTGCTGGCAAGATATTCCCATTTCTTAAGCACAAGAGACAGTAATTTTTTAGTATTTGGCTTTTTAACATTTTTGTAAATTAAAAATTTTTATATTCCAAATACAGTACCGACAAGATAAATATATATTAAATTGTAGCCGTAGATTGTAAAATTTCATTAAGATGTGTTCGAATATGAATTTTTTGAACACAGGGGACCGTAATGTTGTCGTATATGGCATTTAACATGTATGTAAATAAAAATATTTGTTTTGCTAATATAGTACAATCCGGATTAACTTCTAAGATTGTGAATGTAGGGTCCAGTCGTTTTTTGTAATTTGCTTAACATTTATTAAAACTAAAAATTTTTATCTTTCCGATACAATACGGACAAGATTAATATCTTAAATTATAGCTGTATACGTCTACTTGCTTATAATATATAGTTTGTAAAAATCCAATCCGCTTTTAAACATTTTTGTAAATTAAAAATAAAAATTAAAAACATCTAAGTAGATAAAAAAATTTTATTTTCCTTAAATAGTACGACCCGGATTTACGTCTTAAATTTTAGCTGTGAATGTCTTGCTTGCAAAAGATAGTTTGTTCGATACATGAATTTTTTTTGAACACAGGGGACATTAATTTTTTTATTTGGCTTTTTAACATTTTTGTAAATTAAAAATTTTTATAAAAACGGACCTGATAAATGTCTTAGATTGTAGCTGTGAATGTCTACTTGCTTCAAATATATAGTTTTTAAGAATCAGTTAAGATTTGTTCGATTTATGGACAGTCGTTTATTTCAATTTGCGTTTAAGATTTATTTTAATTAATATTTTTATATTCCCAATACAGTACGAACTTGATAAAAATCTTAGATTGTAGCTGTATACTTGCTTGCATGATATAGTTTGTTTGAGTTGGGGAATTTTTAAGTACTTGGGACAGTAATTTTTTGGTATTTGCGTTTTACATGTTACATGTTTGTAACTAAAACATTTTTATCTTCCCGATATACTACGGACAAAATTAATATTTTAAAATGTAGCTGTATACGTCTACTTTGGCGTTTAACATGTATGTAAATTAAAAATTTTTATTTTCCCGAAATAGTACGACTGTCTAGATATAGTTTGCCGGATTTATAGATTTCTTAAGCACAGGGGACAGTAATTTTTTGGTATTTGGCTTTAAAATATATAGTTTGTAAGAATCAGTTCAGATTTGCGGCCAGTCGTTTTTACACAAACAAACAGACAATTCGTAGGTTTTTAAGCTATTATTTTCCCGAAATTTAAAGGATAACAAGTTTTAAACTTATGTTTTTTATATCTGTTTGGTAACAAACATAAAGTTTCAATATAAAAATTCCTGAATAACCAACATGGATTGTATATAATTTTTTGTCAACCACGATTGCTCATAAGTACGCCACATTGTGTTTTCCTACATGTAAAAATCTGTGTATACGGTAGGTTATTGAAATCTATAGCATACTTTAGGGATAAAAGCTATGCAAAGTCTAATACGTGCGCAATCGGGGATTGCCGCGGTAAAGCTATTGCTTAGCATTTTTTTTATCAATATATGCAATTATAATTATTTATTTATTTTTTTTTATTTCTTTTTAATTCAAGTTTTTTTTGATATTAATTCTAGTTACACTTTTATAGCGTGATAACCGATAAGAAAACAAAACACAGCAAAATATTACCGAGTAACTGAAGAAATTGCAAAATACGCAGCAAATATCTTACACAACTCGAGTCTCATCCTAATCCACACCATAGAATAAGCAATAATAAGTAAAAATAATTAGTGTGATGATCGTAAAAGATAAGCTAGAAGTTAAACATACTTAGGTAGAGTGATAAAACTTCGTGCTAACCTGAATATAAAAAAATGAAAACACGGATAAACAGAAAATGAATAGTGATACTTACAAAATGTGTTTACCAAATGTAAATCAATAATTGTATACACAATATTTCTCATATTCCATTTCATTAAAAATTTGCGTTAAATAGCTGATGTTAATAACAAATATTAAAAAAATTTATACACAATTTGTTTACATTAATTGTTATTTTATTTATGTGCATGTCAGTTGTCTTTCAAGAATAGTCCTGCTGAAAACACAATTTTGTATGAAAAATATACACTAAAACTATTTTAAAATGTTGGCAACAGTACGATTTAGTACATATACAGTGATATTTTGTTTTTGGCTTTTAAACATTTTTGTAAATTAAAAATTTTTATACAAATACAGTATGGACAAGATTATAATCTTAAATTGTAGTCTACTTGCTTGTATATATAGATTGTAAAAATCCAATCAGCTTTTAAACATTTTTGTGAATTTAAATTATCTTAGATTGTAGCTGTGAATGTCTACTTACTTAGTTCGATGCATGAATTTTTTAAGCACAGGGAACATTTAATTTTTGGTATTTGGCCTTTTAACAATATTGTAAAGAAAAAATTTTTATTTTGCAAATACATTACGGACAAGATTAATATATTATCAAGATTAATATTGTAGCTGTACACGTCTACTTGCTTGTAATATATAGATTGTAAAAATCCAAACAGATTTGTTTGATATATGAATTTTTTAATTACAGGGGACAGTAATGTTGTAGTATTTGGCGTTTAACATGTTAATCAGAAAATGAATAGTGATACTTACAAAATGTGTTTACCAAAAGTAAATCAATAATTGTATACACAATATTTCTCATATTGCATTTCATTAAAAATTTGCGTTAAATAGCTGATGTTAATAACAATCTCTACCCCAGTAGAAAGACTTGGGTGCTGATGAAGTGCATTGGTGCATAGAAAAATCTCGGTATTTCCCCCAGCTTATAGTCTAAATTAAATTTTTCTTATCTTCTTTAGAAACTAACATTAATTAATAAAAAATATTTCATTCAATAAGAATTGAAATTACTGAACTTTGAACAGATTACCAGCCTTAATATATGAATACACGTAGTGAGGTTTGTCTTTATTATTCAATCAACGTTTTTTATTTCAAATAGTCCAATGCTGAAATTTTTAGTTTTTTCACGTGTCGTATTTAAAATCGTGATATCAAGATCATTTAAGTCCATATAAGATCATTATAAAAAAGGTTTTTATGATGCAGTTTAATCGAATTACTAAAGTAATTGTAATAAACGATAACAAAAGTTGATCCTAAAACGTCGCACTTTTTTATCCATGACTGTTATGTTCGCACTGGCATTTCTCCGTGTGTTTACCAAAAGTAAATTTATAATTGTATACACAATATTTCTCATATTCAATTTCATTAAAAATTTGCGTTAAATAGCTGATGTTAATAACAATCTCTACTCCAGTAGAAAGACTTGGGTGCTGGTACCACACAACTTTTAGCACCCCTTTTATTGGTCGGGAATTAAATATGTTCACTTGTTCAAATGTATTTGCATTAAGTAAGACTCGTAATACAATTTATACAATATCTTTAAATAAAAGAATAATTTGTAAACAAAATTTTATCACTTTTTTATGCTAATTATATTTCTCAATTTCTATTTTATCATTAAAGACAACAAATTTTTAATTTAATATACGAGTAAAAGTGTTTATTTGACCGGATAAGGTTGAATATTGGCAAAGTACAGATTTTTTAGTTTTCGGTTTATCATTTGCGTGTTGGCAAAGCATTAGAGATGTTGAATATCGACTAGACTTTCATAAACTATTTGAGAATTCACAAATATTAATATTTTTGAAAATCACAAAAGAATAATAAGCATAGTAGGTTTATTAACTCATACAAAACCCCGCAAATAATTTTTATTCGATATGAATCTATTAAATTATTCTACACCTTTATACAATTAGAGATCCATTGGATAACAATAAAAGTATTTATAAGCAAAATGAAAAATAATATTTTAATTAAACATTCAAGAGATTTATTATTTGACATATTGTCATAATTATACTATAAGTGAAATTTATTTGCTGGTGGTTAAGCGATGTCTATATGCATTTCATTGTTGCTTTAACAAATCTTCAGTTGACTTCAACCACACATTTTGAACAGTCACAAACCTCTTATCTTATGCATAGACTTTCATTCCAATTCTATTCGACCATCAATTTGGTTTTATAAATATATTGGTTCAATTATACGAAAAACTTTTGAAGAAAAGAAGTGTTGCTCTGCGCTGTTTAATGACGTTTCTAAAATTTAATTTAATTTTAAAATTAAAGACTTACTTACCAATAACATTCTAAATCTTTTGGAAAGTTACATTATTGCCCGGAAATTCAATGTTGTGGAAGAAGACTTTATGAGTATGCCTGAAACAAACTCATCCGGTGTTCCTCAGCGGAGTACAATGGGGCCAGTTTTGTATTTTATTTATACTTGTGATATGCCTTTGAGCTGTAATATTCACAAAACTACATTTGCCGATGATACAGTATGCAAGAAAACCCTCACGAGGCGTCATGATATCTTCAGCAAGATATTACCTACTTAGAACTATGGCTAAAACAAAATTTTACGGATAATAGTATCGGCTCCATGGTACATAAGAAATTCAAATTTACATCGTGATATGAATATGCCACAAGTAACTGAAGAAATTGCAAAATACGCAGGCAAATATCTTACAAAACTCGAGTCTCCCAAATTTTGCACAGCGTTATTTACTCCAAAATAATCATATACTAAAATAATCAGCCTATTTTTAGATTTCATGATTTTCGAGTTTTTCACCTCTATTCGTCACAAGTCAAAAATCTTGAAAATTTTCAGCTCTCCCAAAAGTCTCCAAATTTTGCACAGCGTTAGATGACGCCAAAATAATCATATAATACAAAAAGCAGTTTTTTTTGGAGTTCATGTTTTCGAGTTTTTCACCTCGAGTCGTCACAAGTCAAAAATCTGGAAAATTTTCAGCTTTCAAAAAATTCCCCAAATTTTGCACAGCGTTAAATTATGCCAAAATAATCATTTACTAAAAAAATCAGCCCATTTTTAGAGTTTATGATTTTCGAGCGTCACAAGTCAAAAACCTTGAGAATATTCACCTCTCTCAAAATTCCTCAAATTTTGCACAGCTTTAAATTACGCCAAAATAATCATATTCTACAAAAATCAGCCTATTTTTATTTAGAAATCATATACTACAAAAATTAGCCCATTTTTAGAGTTCATGAGTTTCGAGTTTTTCACCTCGAATCGTCACAAGTCAAAAATCTCGAAAATTTTCACCTCTACCAAAATGCTCCAAATTTTGCACAGCGTTAAATTACACCAAAATAATCATATAATATAAAAGTCAGCCCATTTTTGGAGTTCATGATTTTGGAGTTTTTCACCTCCAGTTGTCACAAGTCAAAAATCTTGAAAATTTTTACCTCTCCAAAATTCCCCAAATTTTGCACAGCGTTAAATTACGCCAAAATAATCATATACTAAAAAAATCATCCTATTTTTAGGGTTCATGAGGTTCGAGTTTTTCACCTCGAGTCGTCAGAAGTCAAAAATCTCGAAAATGTTCACCTCTCCCAAAACTTCCCAAATTTTGCACAGCGTTAAATTACGCCAAAATAATCATATACTACAAAAATCAGCCCATTTTTAGAGTTCATGATTTTCGAGTTTTTCACCTCGTGATGTCACAAGTCAAAAATCTTGAAAATTTTCACCTCTCTCAAAATTCCCCAAATTTTGCACATCTTTAAATTACGCCAAAATAATCATATACTAAAAAAATCAGCCTATTTTTATTTAGGACGAAACAAAAATCCAAATTTATGATGAAAAAAATTTCCGAACAGTTGTTAGTGATTTTGAGAAAAATAAAACAAATTTTTACACTTGCCAACTCAAGAGTGCTAAAGGCCTACAGATAGTACTATGGGGTCAACATATGAATGTTGACCCCGAAGAAGGATTTAAAGTAAAAAGTGCTACTAATATAATTAATAGAGAAAAGGTCCCCCAACCCCTAATTCGGGTTGAACTGGAGCCGAATGACATACAATTGAAAAAAAATGAAACCCATCCTATTTATAATGTAAAGTTTCTCTTACACCGAAAAATCACATTTGAAGAACCACGCAAGCGTTCAGGTCCCGTACAGTGCCATAATTGCCAAGAATATGGTCATACAAAATCCTACTGCAATTTACCTACAGTTTGTGTTATCTGCGGTGAATTGCATGGCACTGCTAGCTGTACCAAGCCAAAAGTTCAAGCAGAAAAAAAATGTAGTAATTGTGGAGGTAATCACACCGCTAACTACAGAGGTTGCCCTGTATATTCTTTTGTTAAGCAGACTATGGGACAAAAACCTAAATTAACTCCAGCTCAATCAGCAAATGCTTACTCCGCCACTTTTCCTCCAATGAGCCAACCAAGTACTTTACGAGTATCGTATGCAGATGCTGTTAAGACAAATTCAATTCCCACGCAGAAGGTGTCCCCACCAACAACAAGTAATTCGACAAATGCTAACACAAGCTTTAATTTCAGCCGCCTTGAAGCCACTATTGATAATCTAGTGCAAACTATAAACAACTTTACTACAAATATGACTAACATGATGCAAGAAATGCTACGAATGCAGAATACTCTGCTTCAAGCATTAATTAACAAGCCATGAACACGTTGAAAATATGTTTCTGGAACGCAAACGGCATCCGCCAACACAAAAATGAGCTCGAGCACTTCCTTATGGAAAAAAATATTGATATAATGTTGGTCTCTGAGACTCATTTGACATCAAGAAGCTTATTCAAAATAAATGGTTACACTCTATATGATTCAAAGGACCCGAGAGGGAGAGCATGCGGTGGATCAGCAATTCTAATTAAGTCAAGACTCAAGCACTATGTCCTTGACAACGTTTGTGAAGAAGATTGGAATTTCACAATCTATACAAGCAATTGATATATCGGATAAATCTGATTGGATTTTTAGAACCTATTATTACAATTTTTCCGAATAATATACGCCAACAACAAAAAAAATAACTTTACCCTGTGCTTAAAAAATTATATATCCAACAAACTATATATTTCAAGCAAGTAGACATTCAAAGCTACAATCTTAGACGTTAATCCGGATCGTACTATATTGTGAAAACAAAAATTTTTAATTTACATACATGTTAAATGCCTAAGACTACAACATTACGGTACCCTGTGTTTAAAAAATTCATATAAATACAGCAAACTATATACTTCAAGCAAGTAGTCATTCACAGCTACAATCTAAGAAATTTATCAGGTCCGTAGTTATAAAAATTTTTTATTACTGCCCCTGAGTTTAACAAATTTATATATCGAACAAATCTGATTGGATTTTTAGAATATTAATCTTAACTTTACTATAATACGATATGAAACTTGTTTGAATGAGTTAATATATTGACAATAAATAAAAAATTTTACAATAAATACATCCATAAATTTGTTGGCCCTTTGAAATTGCATTATACATTTTACACTAATTAGACAGGGCTTTTTGCATTTTCTGTGACGATATGTAGATAAACTCAACAATTAATATTCATTATTTCATTACAAAATGTACTCAAAAGTACAATTGTAAAAGAAGGACAATTGTACCAACTTTTACATCGCTGAACTAAATCATCGCATGCATAAATGAATAAAGAAAATCAAGACGTATTCAAAGTGGTGATGTTATAAACACAGTTTTTATTCTTTTTTTGCGCAAATTAGAGGTTCGTATGTCAAAATTTGTACATGTTGACATAGGGGCTGAGATGTCATTTGTTATTTTAAGTTGTAATTGTTGTAGAATTAAACGTTGGAATTCAGTTTAGATTGGCTCAAGATTTAAAATTGATATTAATAAGACTTAAAAAAAAAAGAAATGAATTTCAATTCATGTTAACAAAATAACAGTATAAGATATTATTAATGAGTCAATTCAAACTGAATGTCATACTGTTTATTTTCTAAAATCATCAAAATTGTCAATACATTTCAGTTTCTCAACATCAAATTTTCAAACAACAAAACGTCTGCAATATTTATGATTTTACAAAATAAACGTTGGCGATCATTTTATATTGACAAATTCAGTGAAAAAAAATAGTTTTCTCATTTTTGTATAACAATGAAAAAACTAAATCAGAGATGCAAAATGAGATTTTACCAATTTTCAAGAAAAGTGTACTTATTAACTCCGATTGCTTTTATTAATTTGAAAAATTGTTTATTTAAATGAAATTGAATAAAAACTCACATAAAAATTCATTTGTATTCATGTAAACATGTATGTCGTTAAACAAAACGCCAGAACCTCTATCTAAAAAAGTCTAATACTATTTTTAGTATATTCCGATTTATTTCCCGAACATACAGAGATACTATAAAAATTCGTCTTATTCGAACAAAAATAGCGGTAATATTAAAAAAAAGATTAATTTACATACAGGCACATTTTTATTGGGTATGTACTTGAGTATGTAGGTATATCATCACAGAAAATTCAAAAAGTCCTTTCTAAAAGTTTTACAGGATAAGCATAAAACTTGTTTGTATGAGTTAATATATTGACAATAGGTAAAAAATTTTACAATAAATACATCTATAAATTTGTTGGCCCTTTGAACTTGCATTATACATTTTACACTAATTGTCAATTTATATTTCATTGAAACAAGTTTTATGCTCCCCTGTAAAACTTTTAAAACGTTAGACAGGGCTTTTTGCATTTCCTGTGACGATATGTAGATAAACTCAACAATTAATATTAGTTTCATTACAAAATGTACTCAAAAGTACAATTGTAAAAGAAGGGCAATTGTACCAACTTTTACACTAAAATGATGCCAGACTAATTTTGCATGGAATTCATATATCGATCATATTAGCCAGTAGACATTCACAGCTACAATTTAAAACATTAATCAGGTCCGTATCGGAAAGATGAAATTTTTAATTTAAATAAATGCTATAATCTATATATAAATTAGGGATGTAACGATACGCCATTTCGCCGATCCGATACCGATACTCAAAAATAAATATCGCCGATACCGATTCCGATACGCATATTTAAATTGAGCTCAAGTAAAAATTAACAAAACTCAAGTAGAGTAATTCTTCTATTATACAAAATAACAGTGTTTATTAATGAGCCATTCAAATCATCAAAATTTTGAGTACATTTCAGTTTCTAAAATTCAAATTCAAACTAGAAAACGTCTGCAATATTTATGATTTTACAAAATAAACGTTGGCATTCAGTTTAGATTGGCTCAAGATTTAAAATTGATATTAATAAGACTTAAAAAAAAAGAAATGAATTTCAATTAAAAATAAATAAAATAAATAAATAAAAATAAAACTTGTTTGTATGAGTTAATATATTGACAATAAGTAAAAAATTTTACAATAAATACATCTATAAATTTGTTGGCCCTTTGAACTTGCATTATACATTTTACACTAATTGTCAATTTATATTTCATTGAAACAAGTTTTATGCTCCCCTGTAAAACTTTTAAAACGTTAGACAGGGCTTTTTGCATTTTCTGTGACGATATGTAGATAAACTCAACAATTAATATTAGTTTCATTACAAAATGTACTCAAAAGTACAATTGTAAAAGAAGGGCAATTGTACCAACTTTTACACTAAAATGATGCCAGACTAATTTTGCATGGAATTCATATATCGATCATATTAGCAAGTAGACATTCACAGCTACAATTTAAAACATTAATCAGGTCCGTATCGGAAAGATGAAATTTTTAATTTAAATAAATGCTATAATCTATATATAAATTAGGGATGTAACGATACGCCATTTCGCCGATCCGATACCGATACGCATATTTAAATTGAGCTCAAGTAAAAATTAACAAAACTCAAGTAGAGTAATTCTTCTATTATACAAAATAACAGTGTTTATTAATGAGCCATTCAAATCATCAAAATTTTCAGTACATTTCAGTTTCTAAAATTCAAATTCAAACTAGAAAACGTCTGCTATATTTATGATTTTACAAAATAAACGTTGGCATTCAGTTTAGATTGGCTCAAGATTTAAAATTGATATTAATAAGACTTAAAAAAAAAGAAATGAATTTCAATTCATGTTAACAAAATAACAGTATAAGATATTATTAATGAGTCAATTCAAACTGAATGTCATACTGTTTATTTTCTAAAATCATCAAAATTGTCAATACATTTCAGTTTCTCAACTTCAAATTTTCAAACAACAAAACGTCTGCAATATTTATGATTTTACAAAATAAACGTGGCGATCAGCTTATATTGACAAATTCAGTGAAAAAAAATAGTTTTCTCATTTTTGTATAACAATGAAAAAACTAAATCAGAGATGCAAAATGAGATTTTACAAATTGTACCAATTTTCAAGAAAAGTGTACTTATTAACTCCGATTGCTTTTATTAATTTGAAAAATTGTTTATTTAAATGAAATTGAATAAAAACTCACATAAAAATTCATTTGTATTCATGTAAACATGTATGTCGTTAAACAAAACGCCACGAACCTCTATCTAAAAAAGTCTAATACTATTTTTAGTATATTCCGATTTATTTCCCGAACATACAGAGATACTATAAAAATTCGTCTTATTCGAACAAAAATAGCGGTAATATTAAAAAAAAGATTAATTTACATACAGGCACATTTTTATTGAGTATGTACTTGAGTATGTAGGTATATAAATTTAAAAAGTCCTTTCTAAAAGTTTTACAGGATAAGCATAAAATTGTTTGAATGAGTTAATATATTGACAATAAGTAAAAAATTTTACTATAAATACATCTATAAATTTGTTGGCCCTTTGAACTTGCATTATACATTTTACACTAATTGTCAATTTATATTTCATTGAAACAAGTTTTATGCTCCCCTGTAAAACTTTTAAAACGTTAGACAGGGGTTTTTGCATTTTCTGTGACGATATGTAGATAAACACAACAATTAATATTAGTTTCATTACAAAATGTACTCAAAAGTACAATTGTAAAAGAAGGGCAATTGTACCAACTTTTACATCGCTGAACTAAATCATCGACCTCTCGAGGCCTGATAAGGCCTCAGAAATGAAAATATTTTGCCAGCAGGTAGACATGCACAGCTACAATCTAAGACATTTATTAGGTCCGTATGGGTATATAAATATTTTTATTTACAAAAATTTTACAAATTCAAATACCAAAAAATTACTGTGTTTAAAGAATTCATATATCGAACAAACTCGGAAAGATAAAAATTTATAATTTAAATAAATGTTAAACGCAAATTACAAAAATCCATAAATCGAACAAATCTGAACTGATTCTTACAAACTATATACTTCAAGCAAGTAGTCATTCACAGCTACAATCTAAGACATTTATCAGGTCCGTACTTATAAAAATTTTTTTTTACTGCACCTGTGTTTAACAAATTCATATATCGAACAAATCTGATTGGATTTTTAGAATATTAATCTTGACTACTATAATACGATATATCGGGAATATAATAATTTTTAATTTACAAGCATGGTATAAGCCAAAAACAATAAAATACCTGTACCCTGTACTTAAAAAATTCATATATCGATCATATAAGCAAGTAGACATTCACAGCTACAAATTTAATACATTAATCAGGTCCGTAGTGTATCGGAAAGATGAAATTTTTATATAAATCTATATATAAATTAGGGATGTAACGATACGCCATTTCGCCGATCCGATACCGAGACTCAAAAATAAATATCGCCGATACCGATTCCGATACGCATATTTAAATTGAGCTCAAGTAAAAATTAACAAAACTCAAGTAGAGTAATTCTTCTATTATACAAAATAACAGTGTTTATTATGAGCCATTCAAATCATCAAAATTTTCAGTACATTTCAGTTTCTAAAATTCAAATTCAAACTAGAAAATGTCTGCAATATTTATGATTTACAAAATAAACGTTGGCATTCAGTTTAGATTGGCTCAAGATTTAAAATTGATATTAATAAGACTTAAAAAAAAAAGAATTGAATTTCAATTCATGTTAACAAAAAATTAATTATTGTTTTTCACAAAATAACAGTATAAGATATTATTAATGAGTCAATTCAAACTGAATGTCATACTGTTTATTTTCAAAAATCATCAAATTTGTATTCATGTAAACATGTATGTCGTTAAACAAAACGCCAGAACCTCTATCTAAAAAAGTCTAATACTATTTTTAGTATATTCCGATTTTTTTCCCGAACATACAGAGATACTATAAAAATTCGTCTTATTCGAACAAAAATAGCGGTAATATTAAAAAAAAGATTAATTTACATACAGGCACATTTTTATTGGGTATGTACTTGAGTATGTAGGTATATCATCACAGAAAATTTAAAAAGTACTTTCTAAAAGTTTTACACGATAAGCATAAAACTTGTTTGTATGAGTTAATATATTGACAATAAGTAAAAAATTTTACAAAAAATACATCTATAAATTTGTTGGCACTTTGAACTTGCATTATACATTTTACACTAATTGTCAATTTATATTTCATTGAAACAAGTTTTATGCTCCCCTGTAAAACTTTTAAAACGTTAGACAGGGCTTTTTGCATTTTCTGTGACGATATGTAGATAAACTGAACAATTAATATTAGTTTCATTACAAAATGTACTCAAAAGTACAATTGTAAAAGAAGGGCAATTGTACCAACTTTTACATCGCTAAATCATCGCATGCATAAATGAATAAAGAAAATCAAGACGTATTCAAAGTGGTGATGTTATAAACACAGTTTTTATTCTTTTTTTGCGCAAATTAGAGGTTCGTATGTCAAAATTTGTACATGTTGACATAGGGGCTGAGATGTCAGTTGTTATTTTAAGTTGTAATTGTTGTAGAATTACCACCACGCATTATATCCGCCTTGAAAAAAATCTTAAAACATACAAACACATACAAGATTTAGCATTGAGAGAACATTTCATTACTATGTTATTTCTCATAGTTGTCATGCAAAAAAAAGAGTTGAAAATTGAATATTTTGTTCAAAAAACTCTAAAGAAAAATATAAGTATCGGCGTATCGACAGTAAAATATCGCCGATATCGATCTATCGGAAAACCAGCAGTATCGCCGATATATCAGTATCGGTATCGGGTGCTTCCCTAATATAAATTTTATAAATTCCATAAATCGAACAAATCTGAACTGATTCTTACATACTATATATTTCAAGCAAGTAGACATTCATAGCTACAATCGTACTATCGTCGTACTATATTGTGAAAACAAAAATTTTTAATTTACATACACTATATTAATTTGAAATTTATTTGCTGGTGGTTCACTATATACACTATATTCTTATACACTATATATTTCAAGCAAGCAGACCTTTACATCTACAATTTTGTCCGTACTATATCGGAAAGATAAAATTTTAATTTACGAACATGTTAAAAGCCAAATATAAAAAAAATTACAAAATTATAATAATAATTACTTATTTACAAAAATTTTAAAAAGCCAAATACCAAAAAATGACTATCCCCAGTGTTTAAAAAATTCATATATCGAACAAATCTGATTGGATTTTTACAAACGACACGTGAAAAAACTTAAAATTTCAGCATTGGACTATTTGAAATAAAAAACGTTGATTGAATAATAAAGACCAACCTCACTACGTCGCAATAGTTTATTTATCATTCTCAACATAAAAAAACTTTGCGTTTCATCTTTTAGCTATTTACTTAAAAGTATTTTATTAAAGTGTATTCATATATTAAAGATGTTAATCTGTTCAAAGTTGTAAAAATTTTCATTTTTTAATAAATGTAGCCCAACTCGCGGTTTTTTTTTTATAAATTTCTTGCTTTTATTGCCCGAAAGTATGCAACATTGTTAAAATGCCGTGAGAAAAATAACAGTATAAGATATTATTAATGAGTCAATTCAAACTGAATGTCATACTGTTTATTTTCTAAAATCATCAAAATTGTCAATACATTTCAGTTTCTCAACTTCAAATTTTCAAACAACAAAACGTCTGCAATATTTATGATTTTACAAAATAAAAGTTGGCGATCAGTTTATATTGACAAATTCAGTGAAAAAAAATAGTTTTCTCATTTTTGTATAAAAATGAAAAATTTAAAATTTAAGATATTAATCGGGAAGATAAAAATTTTTAAGTTTAATATTTTTTTACGCACTAGTAATCCCAAATTATTATTTTACTTATTAAGTAAAATATTTTTTTAATAAAAATACATTGAAATTGATTATTGAGGGGTTTAGCTGGATCCTATGCGCATTTCACTGTTGCTAATGCAGATCATCAGGGAACCTTTACCCAAAAATTTCTTAGAACAACTAGAGTTAATATGTTAAACTTTCATTTAAGCAAATTGGAAGCTCAACAAATAACATAGTTGAAACAAGAACTCAATATTTTTAATTTACAAACATGCTAAACTTTAAAAACAAAGAAAATGTGTCCCCTGTGCTTAAAAAATTAATATATCGAACAAACTATATGTATAAACTATAGAAAATTATGGTGAACAACGCTCTACCTCTAGCTGTAATAAGTCGCGAACCCCAGAACGTATGCTTTGCATTGTAGTCGCCAGGTGCTACAAAACAAGGTCCAAGAGATTTGAAGAAATCCTCGTATTGAGCCACAGTGATTGAAAATCTGGGAGGGGAGTAAATTGATGATATAACGAAATTTGTACAAAAATTTTCGACGCAAACATTTGTAGCTTATAGATTTTCTTCACAAAAGTTGTCAAGAATATAGTGCTTGAGTCTTAACTTTATTAGAATTGCCGACCCACCGCATGCTCTTCCTCTAGGGTCTTTTTTATCATATAAGTTGTAGCCATTGATTTTGAAAAGGTTTCTCGAAGTCAAATGAGTCTCAGAGAACAACATTATATAAATATCTTTTTCCGTAAGGAAGTGCTGGAGCTCATTTTTGTGTTGGCGAATGCCGTTTGCGTTCCAGAAACATATTTTTAACGTGTTCATGGCTTGTTAATTAATGCTTGATGCTTCTTGCATCATATTAGTCATATTTGTTGTGAATTGTTTATAGTTTGCACCAATAGTGGCTTCAAGGCGACTGAAATTAAAACTTGTGTTCGCATTTCGCATGTCAAGAATATAGTGCTTGCTAAACTTTAAAAACAAAGAAAATGTGTCCTCTGTGCTTAAAAAATTAATATATCGAACAAACTATATGTATAAACTATAGAAAAGATTCACAGCTACATATTAAGACAATGGTCTTGTCCGTAGTGTATCGGAAAGAAAAAATTTGTAATTTAAATATATGTTAAACACAAATTCAGAAAAATCAGAAATAATTTCTTAGTCGGGCTTAAGTTCAGTATTTATTATTTTATTAATTAATGTTAGTTTCTAAAGAAGAGAAGAAAAATTAAATTACACTATAAGCTGGGGGAAATACCGATATTTTTCTGTGCACCAACGCACTTCATCAGCACCCAAGTCTTTCATTTTTAAGGTTATCACATTGATTATATTTACTTATTTTTACTTATTCGATGGGTGGATTAGGATGAGACTCGAGTTTTGTAAGATATTTGCCTGCGTATTTAATAAATTTGAATTTCTTATGTACCATGGAGCCGATGTTATTATCCGTAAAATTTTGTTTTAGCCATAGTTCTAACTCGGTAATATTTTGCTGAAGATATCGGGAAGCCTCGTTAGGGTTTTCTTGCATACTGATCCTAGTAGCTGAACACCCCAATTTTTTAAATTTTAAAATTTTTGTAAATAAGTAATTATTATTATAATTATGTAATTTTTTTTATATTTGGCGTTTAACATGTTCGTAAATTGAAATTTTATCTTCCCGATATAGTACAGACAAAATTGTAGATGTAAACGTCTGCTTGCTTGAAATATATAGTGTATAAGAATCAGTTCATATTTTTCGATTTATGAATTATTTAAGCACAGGGGACACATGTTTTTTGAAATTTGAAACATTTATTATTAACATTTATTTAAATTGCAAATTTGTATCTTTCCGTTAGACTAGTAACCTGTTTAATGTCTTAAATTGTAGCTGTGTTCTTAAACACAGGGGACAGTAATTTTAGGGTATTTTTGTAAAAATATTTATATATATATATATATAATATATATATATATAATTTTTGGTATTTGGCTTTGTAATATATTAGTAAATTAAAAATTTTTATATTCCAAATACTGTACGGACAAGCTTAATTTAAAATTGAAGCTGTATTTATATGAATTTTTTAAACACAGGGTACCGTAATGTTGTAGTATTTGGCATTTAACATGTATATAAATTAAAAATTTTTGTTTTCCCATTATAGTACGACCCGGATTAACGTCTAAGATTGTAGCTGTGAATGTCTTCTTGCATGAAATATATAGTTTGTTGGATATATAATTTTTTAAGCACAGGGTAAAGTTATTTTTTTTGTTGTTGGCGTATATTATTCGGAAAAATTAAACATTTTTATCTTCCCGTTATATCGTACTATAGTACGGACAAGATTAATATCCTAAATTGTATCCGCATACGTTTATATGCTTGTAATAATAGGTTCTAAAAATCCAATCAGATTTGTCCGATATATGAATTGCTTGTATAGATTGTGAAATTCCAATCAAATTTGTTCGATATATGAATTTTTTAAACACAGAGCACCGTAATGTTGTAGTATTAGGCATTTAACATGTATGTAAATTAAAAATTTTTGTTTTCACAATATAGTACGATCCGGATTAACGTCTAAGATTGTAGCTTTGAATGTCTAGTTGCTTGCATGCTTGTAGTACGGCCAAAACTAATATCTTAAATTGTAGCTACATACGTGTAGGTGCTTGTAATATAAAGGTTATAAAAATACAATCAGATTTGTTCGATATATGAATTTTTTAAACACAGGGTCCAGTCGTTTTCTGTAATTTGCTTAACATTTATTAAAACTAAAAATTTTTATCTTTCCGATACAATACGGACAAGATTAATATCTTAAATTATAGCTGTATACGTCTACTTGCTTATAATATATAGTTTGTAAAAATCCAATTAGCTTTTAAACATTTTTGTAAATTAAAAATAAAAATTAAAAACATCTAAGGATAAAAAAATTTTATTTTCCTTAAATAGTACGACCCGGATTTACGTCTTAAATTTTAGCTGTGAATGTCTTGCTTGCAAAAGATAGTTTGTTCGATACATGAATTTTTTTTGAACACAGGGGACATTAATTTTTTTATTTGGCTTTTTAACATTTTTGTAAATTAAAAATTTTTATAAAAACGGACCTGATAAATGTCTTAGATTGTACCTGTGAATGTCTACTTGCTTCAAATATATAGTTTTTAAGAATCAGTTAAGATTTGTTCGATTTATGGACAGTCGTTTATTATATTCCAATACAGTTTTTATAGTCTTAATACAGTACGAACTTGATAAAAATTTTAGATTGTAGCTGTATACTTGCTTTTATGATATGGTTTTTTGAGTTGGGGAATTTTTAAGTACTTGGGACAGTAATTTTTTGATATTGGCGTTACATGTTACATGTTTGTAACTAAAACATTTTTATCTTCCCGATATACTACGGACAAAATTAATATTTTAAAATGTAGCTGTATACGTCTACTTTGGCGTTTAACATATATGTAAATTAAAAATTATTATTTTCCCGAAATAGTACGACTGTCTAGATATAGTTTGCCTGATTTATAGATTTCTTAAGCACAGGGGACAGTAATTTTTTGGTATTTGGCTTTAAAATATATAGTTTGTAAGAATCAGTTCAGATTTGTTCGTATTATTGATTTTTTAAGCACAGCGGCCAGTCGTTTTTATACAAACAAACAGACAATTCGTAGGTTTTTAAGCTATTATTTTCCCGAAATTTAAAGGATAACAAGTTTTAAACTCATGTTTCTTATATCTGTTTGGTAACAAACCTAAAGTTTCAATATAAAAATTCCTGAATAACCAACATGGATTGTATATAATTTTTTGTCAACCACGATTGCTCATAAGTACGCCACATTGTGTTTTCCTACATGTAGAAATCTGTTCTAGCAATACGGTATGTTAATGAAATCTATAGCATACTTTAGGGATAAAAGCTATGCATTAGTCTAATACGTGTGCAATCGGGGATTGCCGCGGTAAAGCTATTGCTTAGCATTTTTTTTATCAATTTATGCAATTATAATTATTTATTTATTTTTTTTTATTTCTTTTTAATTCAAGTTTATTTTGTAAAATCATAAATATTGCAGACGTTTTGTTGTTTGAAAATTTGAAGTTGAGAAACTGAAATGTATTGACAATTTTGATGATTTTAGAAAATAAAAAGTATGACATTCAGTTTGAATTGACACATTAATAATATCTTATACTGTTATTTTGTGAAAAACAATAATTAATTTTTTGTTAACATGAATTGAAATTCCTTTTTTTTTAAGTCTTATTAATATCAATTTAAATCTTGAGCCAATCTAAACTGAATGGCAACGTTTATTTTGTAAAATCATAAATATTGCAGACGTTTTCTAGTTTGAATTTGAATTTTAGAAACTGAAATGTACTGAAAATTTTGATGATTTGAATGGCTCATTAATAAACACTGTTATTTTGTATAATAGAAGAATTACTCTACTTGAGTTTTGTTAATTTTTACTTGAGCTCAATTTAAATATGCGTATCGGAATCGGTATCGGCGAAATGGCGTATCGTTACATCCCTAATTTATATATAGATTATAGCATTTATTTAAATTAAAAATTTCATCTTTCCGATACGGACCTGATTAATGTCTTAAATTGTAGCTGTGAATGTCTACTTGCTAATATGATCGATATATGAATTCCATGCAAAATTAGTCTGGCATCATTTTAGTTTATCTGCAAAACAACATGAGCAGTGGTTTTTTCACACGGCATTTTAACAATGTTGCATACTTTCGAGCAATAAAAGCAAGAAATTTATAAAAAAAAACCGCGAGTTGGGCTACATTTAGTAAAAAATGAAAATTTTTACAACTTTGAACAGATAACCAGCTTTAATATATGAATACACTTTAATAAAATACTTTAAGTAAATAGCTGAAAGATGAAACGCAAAGTTTTTTTATGTTGAGAATGATAAATAAACTATTGCGACGTAGTGAGGTTGGTCTTTATTATTCAATCAACGTTTTTTATTTCAAATAGTCCAATGCTGAAATTTTAAGTTTTTTCACGTGTCGTTTGTAAAAATCCAATCAGATTTGTTCGATATATGAATTGCTTGTATAGATTGTGAATTTCCAATCAAATTTGTTCGATATATGAATTTTTTAAACACAGAGGACCGTAATGTTGTAGTATTAGGCATTTAACATGTATGTAAATTAAAAATTTTTGTTTTCAAAATATACGATCCGGATTAACGTCTAAGATTGTAGCTTTGATGTCTACTTGCTTGAAATATATAGTATGTAAGAATCAGTTCAGATTTGTTCGATTTATGGAATTTATAAAATTTATATTAGGGAAGCAACCGATACCGATACCGATATATCGGCGATACTGCTGGTTTTCCGATATATCGATATCGGCGATATTTTACTGTCGATACGCCGATACTTATATTTTTCTTTAGAGTTTTTTGAACAAAATATTCAATTTTCAACTCTTTTTTTTTGTATGACAACTATGAGAAATAACATATTAAAAGCAGAACATAAAATCAAAACAGAATACATATGAAATTGTTTTTACTATTTTTTTTGTACCATAGTAATGAAATGTTCTCTCAATGCTAAATCTTGTATGTGTTTGTATGTTTTAAGATTTTTTTCAAGGCGCATATTAATGCGTGGTGGTAATTCTACAACAATTACAACTTAAAATAACAACTGACATCTCAGCCCCTATGTCAACATGTACAAATTTTGACATACGAACCTCTAATTTGCGCAAAAAAAGAATAAAAACTATGCTTATAACATCACCACTTTGAATACGTCTTGATTTTCTTTATTCATTTATGCATGCGATGATTTAGTTCAGCGATGTAAAAGTTGGTACAATTGCCCTTCTTTTACAATTGTACTTTTGAGTACATTTTGTAATGAAACTAATATTAATTGTTGAGTTTATCTACATATCGTCACAGAAAATGCAAAAAGCCCTGTCTAACGTTTAAAAGTTTTACAGGGGAGCATAAAACTTGTTTCAATGAAATATAAATTGACAATTAGTGTAAAATGTATAATGCAAGTTCAAAGGGTCAACAAATTTATAGATGTAAAATTTTTTACTTATTGTCAATATATTAACTCATTCAAACAAGTTTTATGCTTATCCTGTAAAACTTTTAGAAAGGACTTTTTGAATTTATATACCTACATACTCAAGTACATACTCAATAAAAATGAGCCTGTATGTAAATTAATCTTTTTTTTAATATTACCGCTATCTTTGTTCGAATAAGACGAATTTTTATAGTATCTCTGTATGTTAGTATCTCTTTTGCTCGTATATTAAATTAAAAATTTGTTGTGTTTAATGATAAAATAGGAATTGAAAAATATAATTAGCATAAAAAAGTGATAAAATTTTGGTTGCGAATTATTCTGTTATTTAAAGATATTGTATAAATTGTATTACGAGTCTTACTTAATGAAAATACATTTGAGCAAGTGAACATATTTAATTCCCGACCAATAAAAGGGGTGCTAAAAGTTTGTTGTGTGTGGCTGCGTAAATGTGTGTCTGTACGAGTCCACGTACAGACCTTACGGCTGGGCCGATTTTAATTTGTTTTGTTTTTCATTTGAAAACCGACTTGAGCGTATCTTGACTTGTGCGTATATCTTTGAACAAAATCGGTCCAGACTTTTGGAAGTTATCATAAATTTGTTATTTTAATCAGAAATAATTTTTTAGTCGGCCTTAAGTTCAGTAATTTCAATTCTTATTGAATGAAATATTTTTTATTAATTAATGTTAGTTTCTAAAGAAGATAAGAAAAATTTAAATTATACTATAAGCTGGGGGAAATACCGAGATTTTTCTATGCACCAATGCACTTCATCAGCACCCAAGTCTTTCTACTTCGGTAGAGATTGTTATTAACATCAGCTATTTAACGCAAATTTTTAATGAAATGCAAAAAAAAAATCTTAATACATACAAACACATACAAGATTTAGCATTGAGAGAACATTTCATTACTATGGTACAAAAAAAATAGTAAAAACAATTTCATTATGTATTCTGTTTTGATTTTATGTTCTGCTTTTAATATGTTATTTCTCATAGTTGTCATACAAAAAAAAAGAGTTGAAAATTGAATATTTTGTTCAAAAAACTCTAAAGAAAAATATAAGTATCGGCGTATCGACAGTAAAATATCGCCGATATCGATATATCGGAAAACCAGCAGTATCGCCGATATATCGGTATCGGTATCGGTTGCTTCCCTAATATAAATTTTATAAATTCCATAAATCGAACAAATCTGAACTGATTCTTACATACTATATATTTCAAGCAAGTAGACATTCAAAGCTACAATCTTAGACGTTAATCCGGATCGTATATTTTGAAAACAAAAATTTTTAATTTACATACATGTTAAATGCCTAATACTACAACATTACGGTCCCCTGTGTTTAAAAAATTCATATATCGAACAAATCTGATTGGATTTTTACAAACGACACGTGAAAAAACTTAAAATTTCAGCATTGGACTATTTGAAATAAAAAACGTTGATTGAATAATAAAGACCAACCTCACTACGTCGCAATAGTTTATTTATCATTCTCAACATAAAAAAACTTTGCGTTTCATCTTTCAGCTATTTACTTAAAGTATTTTATTAAAGTGTATTCATATATTAAAGCTGGTTATCTGTTCAAAGTTGTAAAAATTTTCATTTTTTACTAAATGTAGCCCAACTCGCGGTTTTTTTTTATAAATTTCTTGCTTTTATTGCTCGAAAGTATGCAACATTGTTAAAATGCCGTGTGAAAAAACCACTGCTCATGTTGTTTTGCAGATAAACTAAAATGATGCCAGACTAATTTTGCATGGAATTCATATATCGATCATATTAGCAAGTAGACATTCACAGCTACAATTTAAGACATTAATCAGGTCCGTATCGGAAAGATGAAATTTTTAATTTAAATAAATGCTATAATCTATATATAAATTAGGGATGTAACGATACGCCATTTCGCCGATCCGATACCGATACTCAAAAATAAATATCGCCGATACCGATTCCGATACGCATATTTAAATTGAGCTCAAGTAAAAATTAACAAAACTGAAGTAGAGTAATTCTTCTATTATACAAAATAACAGTGTTTATTATTATATTATATGAGCCATTCAAATCATCAAAATTTTCAGTACATTTCAGTTTCTAAAATTCAAATTCAAACTAGAAAACGTCTGCAATATTTATGATTTTACAAAATAAACGTTGGCATTCAGTTTAGATTGGCTCAAGATTTAAATTGATATTAATAAGACTTAAAAAAAAAGGAATTTCAATTCATGTTAACAAAAAATTAATTATTGTTTTTCACAAAATAACAGTATAAGATATTATTAATGTGTCAATTCAAACTGAATGTCATACTGTTTATTTTCTAAAATCATCAAAATTGTCAATACATTTCAGTTTCTCAACTTCAAATTTTCAAACAACAAAACGTCTGCAATATTTATGATTTTACAAAATAAACGTTGGCGAGCAGTTTATATTGACAAATTCAGTGAAAAAAAATAGTTTGCTCATTTTTACGTGTAGGTGCTTGTAATATAAAGGTTATAAAAATACAATCAGATTTGTTCGATATATGAATTTTTTAAACACAGGGTCCAGTCGTTTTTTGTAATTTGCTTAACATTTATTAAAACTAAAAATTTGTATCTTTCCGATACAATACGGACAAGATTAATATCTTAAATTATAGCTGTATACGTCTACTTGCTTATAATATATAGTTTGTAAAAATCCAATCAGCTTTTAAACATTTTTGTAAATTAAAAATAAAAATTAAAAACATCTAAGTAGATAAAAAAATTTTATTTTCCTTAAATAGTACGACCCGGATTTACTGTATACGTCTACTTTGGCGTTTAACATGTATGTAAATTAAAAATTTTTATTTTCCCGAAATAGTACGACTGTCTAGATATAGTTTGCCTGATTTATAGATTTCTTAAGCACAGGGGACAGTAATTTTTTGGTATTTGGCTTTAAAATATATAGTTTGTAAGAATCAGTTCAGATTTGTTCGTATTATTGATTTTTTAAGCAAAGCGGCCAGTCGTTTTTATACAAACAAACAGACAATTCGTAGGTTTTTAAGCTATTATTTTCCCGAAATTTAAAGGATAACAAGTTTTAAACTTATGTTTTTTATATCTGTTTGGTAATAAACCTAAAGTTTCAATATAAAAATTCCTGAATAACCAACATGGATTGTATATAATTTTTTGTCAACTACGATTGCTCATAAGTACGCCACATTGTGTTTTCCTACATGTAAAAATCTGTTCTAGCAATACGGTATGTTAATGAAATCTATAGCATACTTTAGGGATAAAAGCTATGCATTAGTCTAATACGTGCGCAATCGGGGATTGCCGCGGTAAAGCTATTGCTTAGCATTTTTTTTATCAATTTATGCAATTATAATTATTTATTTATTTTTTTTTATTTCTTTTTAATTCAAGTTTTTCTTGATATTAATTCTAGTTACACTTTTATAGCGTGATAACCGATAAGAAAACAAAACACAGCAAAATATTACCGAGTAACTGAAGAAATTGCAAAATACGCAGCAAATATCTTACAAAACTCGAGTCTCATCCTAATCCACACCATAGAATAAGCAATAATAAGTAAAAATAATTAGTGTGATGATCGTAAAAGATAAGCTAGAAGTTAAACATACTTAGGTAGAGTGATAAAACTTCGTGCTAACCTGAATATAAAAAAATGAAAACACGGATAAACAGAAAATGAATAGTGATACTTACAAAATGTGTTTACCAAAGGTAAATAAATTTCAAATTAAAATAATTGTATACACATTTACATTTATTAGGTCCGTATGGGTATATAAATATTTTTATTTACAAAAATTTTACAAATTCAAATACCAAAAAATTACTGTGTTTAAAGAATTCATATATCGAACAAACTCGGAAAGATAAAAATTTATAATTTAAATAAATGTTAAACGCAAATTACAAAAATCCATAAAACGAACAAATCTGAACTGATTCTTACAAACTATATACTTCAAGCAAGTAGTCATTCACAGCTACAATCTAAGACATTTATCAGGTCCGTAATTATAAAAATTTTTTTTTACTGCACCTGTGTTTAACAAATTCATATATCGAACAAATCTGATTGGATTTTTAGAATATTAATCTTGACTTTGCTATAATACGATATATCGGGAATATAATAATTTTTAATTTACAAGCATGGTATAAGCCAAAAACAATAAAATACCTGTACCCTGTGCTTAAAAAATTCATATATCGATCATATAAGCAAGTAGACATTCACAGCTACAAATTTAATACATTAATCAGGTCCGTAGTGTATCGGAAAGATGAAATTTTTAATTTATATAAATGCTAAAATCTATACATAAATTAGGGATGTAACGATACGCCATTGTATTTGGCTTTAAAATATATAGTTTGTAAGAATCAGTTCAGATTTGTTCGTATTATTGATTTTTTAAGCACAGCGGCCAGTCGTTTTTATACAAACAAACAGACAATTCGTAGGTTTTTAAGCTATTATTTTCCCGAAATTTAAAGGATAACAAGTTTTAAACTCATGTTTCTTATATCTGTTTGGTAACAAACCTAAAGTTTCAATATAAAAATTCCTGAATAACCAACATGGATTGTATATAATTTTTTGTCAACCACGATTGCTCATAAGTACGCCACATTGTGTTTTCCTACATGTAAAAATCTGTTCTAGCAATACGGTATGTTAATGAAATCTATAGCATACTTTAGGGATAAAAGCTATGCATTAGTCTAATACGTGCGCAATCGGGGATTGCCGCGGTAAAGCTATTGCTTAGCATTTTTTTATCAATTTATGCAATTATAATTATTTATTTATTTTTTTTTATTTCTTTTTAATTCAAGTTTATTTTGTAAAATCATAAATATTGCAGACGTTTTGTTGTTTGAAAATTTGAAGTTGAGAAACTGAAATGTATTGACAATTTTGATGATTTTAGAAAATAAACAGTATGACATTCAGTTTGAATTGACACATTAATAATATCTTATACTGTTATTTTGTGAAAAACAATAATTAATTTTTTGTTAACATGAATTGAAATTCCTTTTTTTTTAAGTCTTATTAATATCAATTTAAATCTTGAGCCAATCTAAACTGAATGGCAACGTTTATTTTGTAAAATCATAAATATTGCAGACGTTTTCTAGTTTGAATTTGAATTTTAGAAAATGAAATGTACTGAAAATTTTGATGATTTGAATGGCTCATTAATAAACACTGTTATTTTGTATAATAGAAGAATTACTCTACTTGAGTTTTGTTAATTTTTACTTGAGCTCAATTTAAATATGCGTATCGGAATCGGTATCGGCGATATTTATTTTTGAGTATCGGTATCGGATCGGCGAAATGGCGTATCGTTACATCCCTAATTTATATATAGATTATAGCATTTATTTAAATTAAAAATTTCATCTTTCCGATACGGACCTGATTAATGTCTTAAATTGTAGCTGTGAATGTCTACTTGCTAATATGATCGATATATGAATTCCATGCAAAATTAGTCTGGCATCATTTTAGTTTATCTGCAAAACAACATGAGCAGTGGTTTTTTCACACGGCATTTTAACAATGTTGCATACTTTCGAGCAATAAAAGCAAGAAATTTATAAAAAAAAAACCGCGAGTTGGGCTACATTTAGTAAAAAATGAAAATTTTTACAACTTTGAACAGATAACCAGCTTTAATATATGAATACACTTTAATAAAATACTTTAAGTAAATAGCTGAAAGATGAAACGCAAAGTTTTTTTATGTTGAGAATGATAAATAAACTATTGTTGGTCTTTATTATTCAATCAACGTTTTTTATTTCAAATAGTCCAATGCTGAAATTTTAAGTTTTTTCACGTGTCGTTTGTAAAAATCCAATCAGATTTGTTCGATATATGAATTGCTTGTATAGATTGTGAATTTCCAATCAAATTTGTTCGATATATGAATTTTTTAAACACAGAGGACCGTAATGTTGTAGTATTAGGCATTTAACATGTATGTAAATTAAAAATTTTTGTTTTCAAAATATACGATCCGGATTAACGTCTAAGATTGTAGCTTTGATGTCTACTTGCTTGAAATATATAGTATGTAAGAATCAGTTCAGATTTGTTCGATTTATGGAATTTATAAAATTTATATTAGGGAAGCAACCGATACCGATACCGATATATCGGCGATACTGCTGGTTTTCCGATATATCGATATCGGCGATATTTTACTGTCGATACGCCGATACTTATATTTTTCTTTAGAGTTTTTTGAACAAAATATTCAATTTTCAACTCTTTTTTTTTGTATGACAACTATGAGAAATAACATATTAAAAGCAGAACATAAAATCAAAACAGAATAGTAGCTGTATACGTCTACTTTGGCGTTTAACATATATGTAAATTAAAAATTATTATTTTCCCGAAATAGTACGACTGTCTAGATATAGTTTGCCTGATTTATAGATTTCTTAAGCACAGGGGACAGTAATTTTTTGGTATTTGGCTTTAAAATATATAGTTTGTAAGAATCAGTTCAGATTTGTTCGTATTATTGATTTTTTAAGCACAGCGGCCAGTCGTTTTTATACAAACAAACAGACAATTCGTAGGTTTTTAAGCTATTATTTTCCCGAAATTTAAAGGATAACAAGTTTTAAACTCATGTTTCTTATATCTGTTTGGTAACAAACCTAAAGTTTCAATATAAAAATTCCTGAATAACCAACATGGATTGTATATAATTTTTTGTCAACCACGATTGCTCATAAGTACGCCACATTGTGTTTTCCTACATGTAAAAATCTGTTCTAGCAATACGGTATGTTAATGAAATCTATAGCATACTTTAGGGATAAAAGCTATGCATTAGTCTAATACGTGCGCAATCGGGATTGCCGCGGTAAAGCTATTGCTTAGCATTTTTTTTATCAATTTATGCAATTATAATTATTTATTTATTTTTTTTTATTTCTTTTTAATTCAAGTTTATTTTGTAAAATCATAAATATTGCAGACGTTTTGTTGTTTGAAAATTTGAAGTTGAGAAACTGAAATGTATTGACAATTTTGATGATTTTAGAAAATAAACAGTATGACATTCAGTTTGAATTGACACATTAATAATATCTTATACTGTTATTTTGTGAAAAACAATAATTAATTTTTTGTTAACATGAATTGAAATTCCTTTTTTTTTAAGTCTTATTAATATCAATTTAAATCTTGAGCCAATCTAAACTGAATGGCAACGTTTATTTTGTAAAATCATAAATATTGCAGACGTTTTCTAGTTTGAATTTGAATTTTAGAAACTGAAATGTACTGAAAATTTTGATGATTTGAATGGCTCATTAATAAACACTGTTATTTTGTATAATAGAAGAATTACTCTACTTGAGTTTTGTTAATTTTTACTTGAGCTCAATTTAAATATGCGTATCGGAATCGGTATCGGCGATATTTATTTTTGAGTATCGGTATCGGATCGGCGAAATGGCGTATCGTTACATCCCTAATTTATATATAGATTATAGCATTTATTTAAATTAAAAATTTCATCTTTCCGATACGGACCTGATTAATGTCTTAAATTGTAGCTGTGAATGTCTACTTGCTAATATGATCGATATATGAATTCCATGCAAAATTAGTCTGGCATCATTTTAGTTTATCTGCAAAACAACATGAGCAGTGGTTTTTTCACACGGCATTTTAACAATGTTGCATACTTTCGAGCAATAAAAGCAAGAAATTTATAAAAAAAAACCGCGAGTTGGGCTACATTTAGTAAAAAATGAAAATTTTTACAACTTTGAACAGATAACCAGCTTTAATATATGAATACACTTTAATAAAATACTTTAAGTAAATAGCTGAAAGATGAAACGCAAAGTTTTTTTATGTTGAGAATGATAAATAAACTATTGCGACGTAGTGAGGTTGGTCTTTATTATTCAATCAACGTTTTTTATTTCAAATAGTCCAATGCTGAAATTTTAAGTTTTTTCACGTGTCGTTTGTAAAAATCCAATCAGATTTGTTCGATATATGAGTTGCTTGTATAGATTGTGAATTTCCAATCAAATTTGTTCGATATATGAATTTTTTAAACACAGAGGACCGTAATGTTGTAGTATTAGGCATTTAACATGTATGTAAATTAAAAATTTTTGTTTTCAAAATATACGATCCGGATTAACGTCTAAGATTGTAGCTTTGATGTCTACTTGCTTGAAATATATAGTATGTAAGAATCAGTTCAGATTTGTTCGATTTATGGAATTTATAAAATTTATATTAGGGAAGCAACCGATACCGATACCGATATATCGGCGATACTGCTGGTTTTCCGATATATCGATATCGGCGATATTTTACTGTCGATACGCCGATACTTATATTTTTCTTTAGAGTTTTTTGAACAAAATATTCAATTTTCAACTCTTTTTTTTTGTATGACAACTATGAGAAATAACATATTAAAAGCAGAACATAAAATCAAAACAGAATACATAATGAAATTGTTTTTACTATTTTTTTTGTACCATAGTAATGAAATGTTCTCTCAATGCTAAATCTTGTATGTGTTTGTATGTTTTAAGATTTTTTTCAAGGCGCATATTAATGCGTGGTGGTAATTCTACAACAATTACAACTTAAAATAACAACTGACATCTCAGCCCCTATGTCAACATGTACAAATTTTGACATACGAACCTCTAATTTGCGCAAAAAAAGAATAAAAACTATGCTTATAACATCACCACTTTGAATACGTCTTGATTTTCTTTATTCATTTATGCATGCGATGATTTAGTTCAGCGATGTAAAAGTTGGTACAATTGCCCTTCTTTTACAATTGTACTTTTGAGTACATTTTGTAATGAAACTAATATTAATTGTTGAGTTTATCTACATATCGTCACAGAAAATGCAAAAAGCCCTGTCTAACGTTTAAAAGTTTTACAGGGGAGCATAAAACTTGTTTCAATGAAATATAAATTGACAATTAGTGTAAAATGTATAATGCAAGTTCAAAGGGTCAACAAATTTATAGATGTATTTATTGTAAAATTTTTTACTTATTGTCAATATATTAACTCATGCAAACAAGTTTTATGCTTATCCTGTAAAACTTTTAGAAAGGACTTTTTGAATTTATATACCTACATACTCAAGTACATACTCAATAAAAATGAGCCTGTATGTAAATTAATCTTTTTTTTAATATTACCGCTATCTTTGTTCGAATAAGACGAATTTTTATAGTATCTCTGTATGTTAGTATCTCTTTTGCTCGTATATTAAATTAAAAATTTGTTGTGTTTAATGATAAAATAGGAATTGAAAAATATAATTAGCATAAAAAAGTGATAAAATTTTGGTTGCAAATTATTCTGTTATTTAAAGATATTGTATAAATTGTATTACGAGTCTTACTTAATGAAAATACATTTGAGCAAGTGAACATATTTAATTCCCGACCAATAAAAGGGGTGCTAAAAGTTTGTTGTGTGTGGCTGCGTAAATGTGTGTCTGTACGAGTCCACGTACAGACCTTACGGCTGGGCCGATTTTAATTTGTTTTGTTTTTCATTTGAAAACCGACTTGAGCGTATCTTGACTTGTGCGTATATCTTTGAACAAAATCGGTCCAGACTTTTGGAAGTTATCATAAATTTGTTATTTTAATCAGAAATAATTTTTTAGTCGGCCTTAAGTTCAGTAATTTCAATTCTTATTGAATGAAATATTTTTTATTAATTAATGTTAGTTTCTAAAGAAGATAAGAAAAATTTAAATTATACTATAAGCTGGGGGAAATATCGAGATTTTTCTATGCACCAATGCACTTCATCAGCACCCAAGTCTTTCTACTTCGGTAGAGATTGTTATTAACATCAGCTATTTAACGCAAATTTTTAATGAAATGCAAAAAAAAAATCTTAAAACATACAAACACATACAAGATTTAGCATTGAGAGAACATTTCATTACTATGGTACAAAAAAAATAGTAAAAACAATTTCATTATGTATTCTGTTTTGATTTTATGTTCTGCTTTTAATATGTTATTTCTCATAGTTGTCATACAAAAAAAAAGAGTTGAAAATTGAATATTTTGTTCAAAAAACTCTAAAGAAAAATATAAGTATCGGCGTATCGACAGTAAAATATCGCCGATATCGATATATCGGAAAACCAGCAGTATCGCCGATATATCGGTATCGGTATCGGTTGCTTCCCTAATATAAATTTTATAAATTCCATAAATCGAACAAATCTGAACTGATTCTTACATACTATATATTTCAAGCAAGTAGACATTCAAAGCTACAATCTTAGACGTTAATCCGGATCGTATATTTTGAAAACAAAAATTTTTAATTTACATACATGTTAAATGCCTAATACTACAACATTACGGTCCCCTGTGTTTAAAAAATTCATATATCGAACAAATTTGATTGGAAATTCACAATCTATACAAGCAATTCATATATCGAACAAATCTGATTGGATTTTTACAAACGACACGTGAAAAAACTTAAAATTTCAGCATTGGACTATTTGAAATAAAAAACGTTGATTGAATAATAAAGACCAACCTCACTACGTCGCAATAGTTTATTTATCATTCTCAACATAAAAAAACTTTGCGTTTCATCTTTCAGCTATTTACTTAAAGTATTTTATTAAAGTGTATTCATATATTAAAGCTGGTTATCTGTTCAAAGTTGTAAAAATTTTCATTTTTTACTAAATGTAGCCCAACTCGCGGTTTTTTTTTATAAATTTCTTGCTTTTATTGCTCGAAAGTATGCAACATTGTTAAAATGCCGTGTGAAAAAACCACTGCTCATGTTGTTTTGCAGATAAACTAAAATGATGCCAGACTAATTTTGCATGGAATTCATATATCGATCATATTAGCAAGTAGACATTCACAGCTACAATTTAAGACATTAATCAGGTCCGTATCGGAAAGATGAAATTTTTAATTTAAATAAATGCTATAATCCATATATAAATTAGGGATGTAACGATACGCCATTTCGCCGATCCGATACCGATACTCAAAAATAAATATCGCCGATACCGATTCCGATACGCATATTTAAATTGAGCTCAAGTAAAAATTAACAAAACTCAAGTAGAGTAATTCTTCTATTATACAAAATAACAGTGTTTATTAATGAGCCATTCAAATCATCAAAATTTTCAGTACATTTCAGTTTCTAAAATTCAAATTCAAACTAGAAAACGTCTGCAATATTTATGATTTTACAAAATAAACGTTGGCATTCAGTTTAGATTGGCTCAAGATTTAAATTGATATTAATAAGACTTAAAAAAAAAGGAATTTCAATTCATGTTAACAAAAAATTAATTATTGTTTTTCACAAAATAACAGTATAAGATATTATTAATGTGTCAATTCAAACTGAATGTCATACTGTTTATTTTCTAAAATCATCAAAATTGTCAATACATTTCAGTTTCTCAACTTCAAATTTTCAAACAACAAAACGTCTGCAATATTTATGATTTTACAAAATAAACGTTGGCGAGCAGTTTATATTGACAAATTCAGTGAAAAAAAATAGTTTGCTCATTTTTACGTGTAGGTGCTTGTAATATAAAGGTTATAAAAATACAATCAGATTTGTTCGATATATGAATTTTTTAAACACAGGGTCCAGTCGTTTTTTGTAATTTGCTTAACATTTATTAAAACTAAAAATTTGTATCTTTCCGATACAATACGGACAAGATTAATATCTTAAATTATAGCTGTATACGTCTACTTGCTTATAATATATAGTTTGTAAAAATCCAATCAGCTTTTAAACATTTTTGTAAATTAAAAATAAAAATTAAAAACATCTAAGTAGATAAAAAAATTTTATTTTCCTTAAATAGTACGACCCGGATTTACTGTATACGTCTACTTTGGCGTTTAACATGTATGTAAATTAAAAATTTTTATTTTCCCGAAATAGTACGACTGTCTAGATATAGTTTGCCTGATTTATAGATTTCTTAAGCACAGGGGACAGTAATTTTTTGGTATTTGGCTTTAAAATATATAGTTTGTAAGAATCAGTTCAGATTTGTTCGTATTATTGATTTTTTAAGCAAAGCGGCCAGTCGTTTTTATACAAACAAACAGACAATTCGTAGGTTTTTAAGCTATTATTTTCCCGAAATTTAAAGGATAACAAGTTTTAAACTTATGTTTTTTATATCTGTTTGGTAATAAACCTAAAGTTTCAATATAAAAATTCCTGAATAACCAACATGGATTGTATATAATTTTTTGTCAACTACGATTGCTCATAAGTACGCCACATTGTGTTTTCCTACATGTAAAAATCTGTTCTAGCAATACGGTATGTTAATGAAATCTATAGCATACTTTAGGGATAAAAGCTATGCATTAGTCTAATACGTGCGCAATCGGGGATTGCCGCGGTAAAGCTATTGCTTAGCATTTTTTTTATCAATTTATGCAATTATAATTATTTATTTATTTTTTTTTATTTCTTTTTAATTCAAGTTTTTCTTGATATTAATTCTAGTTACACTTTTATAGCGTGATAACCGATAAGAAAACAAAACACAGCAAAATATTACCGAGTAACTGAAGAAATTGCAAAATACGCAGCAAATATCTTACAAAACTCGAGTCTCATCCTAATCCACACCATAGAATAAGCAATAATAAGTAAAAATAATTAGTGTGATGATCGTAAAAGATAAGCTAGAAGTTAAACATACTTAGGTAGAGTGATAAAACTTCGTGCTAACCTGAATATAAAAAAATGAAAACACGGATAAACAGAAAATGAATAGTGATACTTACAAAATGTGTTTACCAAAGGTAAATAAATTTCAAATTAAAATAATTGTATACACATTTACATTTATTAGGTCCGTATGGGTATATAAATATTTTTATTTACAAAAATTTTACAAATTCAAATACCAAAAAATTACTGTGTTTAAAGAATTCATATATCGAACAAACTCGGAAAGATAAAAATTTATAATTTAAATAAATGTTAAACGCAAATTACAAAAATCCATAAAACGAACAAATCTGAACTGATTCTTACAAACTATATACTTCAAGCAAGTAGTCATTCACAGCTACAATCTAAGACATTTATCAGGTCCGTAATTATAAAAATTTTTTTTTACTGCACCTGTGTTTAACAAATTCATATATCGAACAAATCTGATTGGATTTTTAGAATATTAATCTTGACTTTGCTATAATACGATATATCGGGAATATAATAATTTTTAATTTACAAGCATGGTATAAGCCAAAAACAATAAAATACCTGTACCCTGTGCTTAAAAAATTCATATATCGATCATATAAGCAAGTAGACATTCACAGCTACAAATTTAATACATTAATCAGGTCCGTAGTGTATCGGAAAGATGAAATTTTTAATTTATATAAATGCTAAAATCTATACATAAATTAGGGATGTAACGATACGCCATTGTATTTGGCTTTAAAATATATAGTTTGTAAGAATCAGTTCAGATTTGTTCGTATTATTGATTTTTTAAGCACAGCGGCCAGTCGTTTTTATACAAACAAACAGACAATTCGTAGGTTTTTAAGCTATTATTTTCCCGAAATTTAAAGGATAACAAGTTTTAAACTCATGTTTCTTATATCTGTTTGGTAACAAACCTAAAGTTTCAATATAAAAATTCCTGAATAACCAACATGGATTGTATATAATTTTTTGTCAACCACGATTGCTCATAAGTACGCCACATTGTGTTTTCCTACATGTAAAAATCTGTTCTAGCAATACGGTATGTTAATGAAATCTATAGCATACTTTAGGGATAAAAGCTATGCATTAGTCTAATACGTGCGCAATCGGGGATTGCCGCGGTAAAGCTATTGCTTAGCATTTTTTTTATCAATTTATGCAATTATAATTATTTATTTATTTTTTTTTATTTCTTTTTAATTCAAGTTTATTTTGTAAAATCATTTATTTATTTTGTAAAATCACAGTATGACATTCAGTTTGAATTGACACATTAATAATATCTTATACTGTTATTTTGTGAAAAACAATAATTAATTTTTTGTTAACATGAATTGAAATTCCTTTTTTTTTAAGTCTTATTAATATCAATTTAAATCTTGAGCCAATCTAAACTGAATGGCAACGTTTATTTTGTAAAATCATAAATATTGCAGACGTTTTCTAGTTTGAATTTGAATTTTAGAAACTGAAATGTACTGAAAATTTTGATGATTTGAATGGCTCATTAATAAACACTGTTATTTTGTATAATAGAAGAATTACTCTACTTGAGTTTTGTTAATTTTTACTTGAGCTCAATTTAAATATGCGTATCGGAATCGGTATCGGCGATATTTATTTTTGAGTATCGGTATCGGATCGGCGAAATGGCGTATCGTTACATCCCTAATTTATATATAGATTATAGCATTTATTTAAATTAAAAATTTCATCTTTCCGATACGGACCTGATTAATGTCTTAAATTGTAGCTGTGAATGTCTACTTGCTAATATGATCGATATATGAATTCCATGCAAAATTAGTCTGGCATCATTTTAGTTTATCTGCAAAACAACATGAGCAGTGGTTTTTTCACACGGCATTTTAACAATGTTGCATACTTTCGAGCAATAAAAGCAAGAAATTTATAAAAAAAAAACCGCGAGTTGGGCTACATTTAGTAAAAAATGAAAATTTTTACAACTTTGAACAGATAACCAGCTTTAATATATGAATACACTTTAATAAAATACTTTAAGTAAATAGCTGAAAGATGAAACGCAAAGTTTTTTTATGTTGAGAATGATAAATAAACTATTGTAGGTCTTTATTATTCAATCAACGTTTTTTATTTCAAATAGTCCAATGCTGAAATTTTAAGTTTTTTCACGTGTCGTTTGTAAAAATCCAATCAGATTTGTTCGATATATGAATTGCTTGTATAGATTGTGAATTTCCAATCAAATTTGTTCGATATATGAATTTTTTAAACACAGAGGACCGTAATGTTGTAGTATTAGGCATTTAACATGTATGTAAATTAAAAATTTTTGTTTTCAAAATATACGATCCGGATTAACGTCTAAGATTGTAGCTTTGATGTCTACTTGCTTGAAATATATAGTATGTAAGAATCAGTTCAGATTTGTTCGATTTATGGAATTTATAAAATTTATATTAGGGAAGCAACCGATACCGATACCGATATATCGGCGATACTGCTGGTTTTCCGATATATCGATATCGGCGATATTTTACTGTCGATACGCCGATACTTATATTTTTCTTTAGAGTTTTTTGAACAAAATATTCAATTTTCAACTCTTTTTTTTTGTATGACAACTATGAGAAATAACATATTAAAAGCAGAACATAAAATCAAAACAGAATACATAATGAAATTGTTTTTACTATTTTTTTTGTACCATAGTAATGAAATGTTCTCTCAATGCTAAATCTTGTATGTGTTTGTATGTTTTAAGATTTTTTTCAAGGCGCATATTAATGCGTGGTGGTAATTCTACAACAATTACAACTTAAAATAACAACTGACATCTCAGCCCCTATGTCAACATGTACAAATTTTGACATACGAACCTCTAATTTGCGCAAAAAAAGAATAAAAACTATGCTTATAACATCACCACTTTGAATACGTCTTGATTTTCTTTATTCATTTATGCATGCGATGAGTTAGTTCAGCGATGTAAAAGTTGGTACAATTGCCCTTCTTTTACAATTGTACTTTTGAGTACATTTTGTAATGAAACTAATATTAATTGTTGAGTTTATCTACATATCGTCACAGAAAATGCAAAAAGCCCTGTCTAACGTTTAAAAGTTTTACAGGGGAGCATAAAACTTGTTTCAATGAAATATAAATTGACAATTAGTGTAAAATGTATAATGCAAGTTCAAAGGGTCAACAAATTTATAGATGTATTTATTGTAAAATTTTTTACTTATTGTCAATATATTAACTCATTCAAACAAGTTTTATGCTTATCCTGTAAAACTTTTAGAAAGGACTTTTTGAATTTATATACCTACATACTCAAGTACATACTCAATAAAAATGAGCCTGTATGTAAATTAATCTTTTTTTTAATATTACCGCTATCTTTGTTCGAATAAGACGAATTTTTATAGTATCTCTGTATGTTAGTATCTCTTTTGCTCGTATATTAAATTAAAAATTTGTTGTGTTTAATGATAAAATAGGAATTGAAAAATATAATTAGCATAAAAAAGTGATAAAATTTTGGTTGCGAATTATTCTGTTATTTAAAGATATTGTATAAATTGTATTACGAGTCTTACTTAATGAAAATACATTTGAGCAAGTGAACATATTTAATTCCCGACCAATAAAAGGGGTGCTAAAAGTTTGTTGTGTGTGGCTGCGTAAATGTGTGTCTGTACGAGTCCACGTACAGACCTTACGGCTGGGCCGATTTTAATTTGTTTTGTTTTTCATTTGAAAACCGACTTGAGCGTATCTTGACTTGTGCGTATATCTTTGAACAAAATCGGTCCAGACTTTTGGAAGTTATCATAAATTTGTTATTTTAATCAGAAATAATTTTTTAGTCGGCCTTAAGTTCAGTAATTTCAATTCTTATTGAATGAAATATTTTTTATTAATTAATGTTAGTTTCTAAAGAAGATAAGAAAAATTTAAATTATACTATAAGCTGGGGGAAATACCGAGATTTTTCTATGCACCAATGCACTTCATCAGCACCCAAGTCTTTCTACTTCGGTAGAGATTGTTATTAACATCAGCTATTTAACGCAAATTTTTAATGAAATGCAAAAAAAAAATCTTAAAACATACAAACACATACAAGATTTAGCATTGAGAGAACATTTCATTACTATGGTACAAAAAAAATAGTAAAAACAATTTCATTATGTATTCTGTTTTGATTTTATGTTCTGCTTTTAATATGTTATTTCTCATAGTTGTCATACAAAAAAAAAGAGTTGAAAATTGAATATTTTGTTCAAAAAACTCTAAAGAAAAATATAAGTATCGGCGTATCGACAGTAAAATATCGCCGATATCGATATATCGGAAAACCAGCAGTATCGCCGATATATCGGTATCGGTATCGGTTGCTTGTCTAATATAAATTTTATAAATTCCATAAATCGAACAAATCTGAACTGATTCTTACATACTATATATTTCAAGCAAGTAGACATTCAAAGCTACAATCTTAGACGTTAATCCGGATCGTATATTTTGAAAACAAAAATTTTTAATTTACATACATGTTAAATGCCTAATACTACAACATTACGGTCCCCTGTGTTTAAAAAATTCATATATCGAACAAATCTGATTGGATTTTTACAAACGACACGTGAAAAAACTTAAAATTTCAGCATTGGACTATTTGAAATAAAAAACGTTGATTGAATAATAAAGACCAACCTCACTACGTCGCAATAGTTTATTTATCATTCTCAACATAAAAAAACTTTGCGTTTCATCTTTCAGCTATTTACTTAAAGTATTTTATTAAAGTGTATTCATATATTAAAGCTGGTTATCTGTTCAAAGTTGTAAAAATTTTCATTTTTTACTAAATGTAGCCCAACTCGCGGTTTTTTTTTATAAATTTCTTGCTTTTATTGCTCGAAAGTATGCAACATTGTTAAAATGCCGTGTGAAAAAACCACTGCTCATGTTGTTTTGCAGATAAACTAAAATGATGCCAGACTAATTTTGCATGGAATTCATATATCGATCATATTAGCAAGTAGACATTCACAGCTACAATTTAAGACATTAATCAGGTCCGTATCGGAAAGATGAAATTTTTAATTTAAATAAATGCTATAATCTATATATAAATTAGGGATGTAACGATACGCCATTTCGCCGATCCGATACCGATACTCAAAAATAAATATCGCCGATACCGATTCCGATACGCATATTTAAATTGAGCTCAAGTAAAAATTAACAAAACTGAAGTAGAGTAATTCTTCTATTATACAAAATAACAGTGTTTATTAATGAGCCATTCAAATCATCAAAATTTTCAGTACATTTCAGTTTCTAAAATTCAAATTCAAACTAGAAAACGTCTGCAATATTTATGATTTTACAAAATAAACGTTGGCATTCAGTTTAGATTGGCTCAAGATTTAAATTGATATTAATAAGACTTAAAAAAAAAGGAATTTCAATTCATGTTAACAAAAAATTAATTATTGTTTTTCACAAAATAACAGTATAAGATATTATTAATGTGTCAATTCAAACTGAATGTCATACTGTTTATTTTCTAAAATCATCAAAATTGTCAATACATTTCAGTTTCTCAACTTCAAATTTTCAAACAACAAAACGTCTGCAATATTTATGATTTAACAAAATAAACGTTGGCGAGCAGTTTATATTGACAAATTCAGTGAAAAAAAATAGTTTGCTCATTTTTACGTGTAGGTGCTTGTAATATAAAGGTTATAAAAATACAATCAGATTTGTTCGATATATGAATTTTTTAAACACAGGGTCCAGTCGTTTTTTGTAATTTGCTTAACATTTATTAAAACTAAAAATTTGTATCTTTCCGATACAATACGGACAAGATTAATATCTTAAATTATAGCTGTATACGTCTACTTGCTTATAATATATAGTTTGTAAAAATCCAATCAGCTTTTAAACATTTTTGTAAATTAAAAATAAAAATTAAAAACATCTAAGTAGATAAAAAAATTTTATTTTCCTTAAATAGTACGACCCGGATTTACTGTATACGTCTACTTTGGCGTTTAACATGTATGTAAATTAAAAATTTTTATTTTCCCGAAATAGTACGACTGTCTAGATATAGTTTGCCTGATTTATAGATTTCTTAAGCACAGGGGACAGTAACTTTTTGGTATTTGGCTTTAAAATATATAGTTTGTAAGAATCAGTTCAGATTTGTTCGTATTATTGATTTTTTAAGCAAAGCGGCCAGTCGTTTTTATACAAACAAACAGACAATTCGTAGGTTTTTAAGCTATTATTTTCCCGAAATTTAAAGGATAACAAGTTTTAAACTTATGTTTTTTATATCTGTTTGGTAATAAACCTAAAGTTTCAATATACAAATTCCTGAATAACCAACATGGATTGTATATAATTTTTTGTCAACTACGATTGCTCATAAGTACGCCACATTGTGTTTTCCTACATGTAAAAATCTGTTCTAGCAATACGGTATCTTAATGAAATCTATAGCATACTTTAGGGATAAAAGCTATGCATTAGTCTAATACGTGCGCAATCGGGGATTGCCGCGGTAAAGCTATTGCTTAGCATTTTTTTTATCAATTTATGCAATTATAATTATTTATTTATTTTTTTTTATTTCTTTTTAATTCAAGTTTTTCTTGATATTAATTCTAGTTACACTTTTATAGCGTGATAACCGATAAGAAAACAAAACACAGCAAAATATTACCGAGTAACTGAAGAAATTGCAAAATACGCAGCAAATATCTTACAAAACTCGAGTCTCATCCTAATCCACACCATAGAATAAGCAATAATAAGTAAAAATAATTAGTGTGATGATCGTAAAAGATAAGCTAGAAGTTAAACATACTTAGGTAGAGTGATAAAACTTCGTGCTAACCTGAATATAAAAAAATGAAAACACGGATAAACAGAAAATGAATAGTGATACTTACAAAATGTGTTTACCAAAGGTAAATAAATTTCAAATTAAAATAATTGTATACACAATATTTCTCATATTCCATTTCCCTGCTGAAAACACAATAGTGATACTTACAAAATGTGTTTACCAAATGTAAATCAATAATTGTATACACAATATTTCTCATATTCCATTTCATTAAAAATTTGCGTTAAATAGCTGATGTTAATAACAAATATTAAAAAAATTTATACACAATTTGTTTACATTAATTGTTATTTTATTTATGTGCATGTCAGTTGTCTTTCAAAAATAGTCCTGCTGAAAACACAATTTTGTATGAAAAATATACACTAAAACTATTTTAAAATGTTGGCAACAGTACGATTTAGTACATATTGGACAAATAGACGACTTTAAGTAAGCTGCACGACAAAGTCGTATAGTGGACAATTGTAATATACACATCCAATCAGAATTGTTCGATATATGAATTTTTAAACACAGAGGTCAGTAATGTTGTAGTATTTTTCAATTAACATCTATATAGATAAAAAATTTTTATTTTCCTTAAATACGACCCGGATTAACGTCTAAGATTGTAGCTGTGAATTTCTACTTGCTTGCAAGATATAGTTTGAGTTAGGGATTTTTCGTTTTTTGTAATTTACACACAATATATATTGTGTAAGATTCAGTTTATATTTTTCGATTTATGGATTTTTTAAGCACAGGGGACAGTGATATTTTGTTTTTGGCTTTTAAACATTTTTGTAAATTAAAAATTTTTATACAAATACAGTATGGACAAGATTATAATCTTAAATTGTAGCCGTATACGTCTACTTGCTTGTATATATAGATTGTAAAAATCCACATTTTTGTGAATTTAAATTATCTTAGATTGTAGCTGTGAATGTCTACTTACTTAGTTCGATACATGAATTTTTTAAGCACAGGGAACATTTAATTTTTGGTATTTGGCCTTTTAACAATATTGTAAAGAAAAAATTTTTATTTTGCAAATACATTACGGACAAGATTAATATATTATCAAGATTAATATTGTAGCTGTACACGTCTACTTGCTTGTAATATATAGATTGTAAAAATCCAAACAGATTTGTTTGATATATGAATTTTTTAATTACAGGGGACAGTAATGTTGTAGTATTTGGCGTTTAACATGTTAATCAGAAAATGAATAGTGATACTTACAAAATGTGTTTACCAAAAGTAAATCAATAATTGTATACACAATATTTCTCATATTGCATTTCATTAAAAATTTGCGTTAAATAGCTGATGTTAATAACAATCTCTACCCCAGTAGAAAGACTTGGGTGCTGATGAAGTGCATTGGTGCATAGAAAAATCTCGGTATTTCCCCCAGCTTATAGTCTAAATTAAATTTTTCTTATCTTCTTTAGAAACTAACATTAATTAATAAAAAATATTTCATTCAATAAGAATTGAAATTACTGAACTTTGAACAGATTACCAGCCTTAATATATGAATACACGTAGTGAGGTTTGTCTTTATTATTCAATCAACGTTTTTTATTTCAAATAGTCCAATGCTGAAATTTTTAGTTTTTTCACGTGTCGTATTTAAAATCGTGATATCAAGATCATTTAAGTCCATATAAGATCATTATAAAAAAGGTTTTTATGATGCAGTTTAATCGAATTACTAAAGTAATTGTAATAAACGATAACAAAAGTTGATCCTAAAACGTCGCACTTTTTTATCCATGACTGTTATGTTCGCACTGGCATTTCTCCGTGTGTTTACCAAAAGTAAATTTATAATTGTATACACAATATTTCTCATATTCAATTTCATTAAAAATTTGCGTTAAATAGCTGATGTTAATAACAATCTCTACTCCAGTAGAAAGACTTGGGTGCTGGTACCACACAACTTTTAGCACCCCTTTTATTGGTCGGGAATTAAATATGTTCACTTGTTCAAATGTATTTTCATTAAGTAAGACTCGTAATACAATTTATACAATATCTTTAAATAAAAGAATAATTTGTAAACAAAATTTTATCACTTTTTTATGCTAATTATATTTCTCAATTTCTATTTTATCATTAAAGACAACAAATTTTTAATTTAATATACGAGTAAAAGTGTTTATTTGACCGGATAAGGTTGAATATTGGCAAAGTACAGATTTTTTAGTTTTCGGTTTATCATTTGCGTGTTGGCAAAGCATTAGAGATGTTGAATATCGACTAGACTTTCATAAACTATTTGAGAATTCACAAATATTAATATTTTTGAAAATCACAAAAGAATAATAAGCATAGTAGGTTTATTAACTCATACAAAACCCCGCAAATAATTTTTATTCGATATGAATCTATTAAATTATTCTACACCTTTATACAATTAGAGATCCATTGGATAACAATAAAAGTATTTATAAGCAAAATGAAAAATAATATTTTAATTAAACATTCAAGAGATTTATTATTTGACATATTGTCATAATTATACTATAAGTGAAATTTATTTGCTGGTGGTTAAGCGATGTCTATATGCATTTCATTGTTGCTTTAACAAATCTTCAGTTGACTTCAACCACACATTTTGAACAGTCACAAACCTCTTATCTTATGCATAGACTTTCATTCCAATTCTACCCGACCATCAATTTGGTTTTATAAATATATTGGTTCAATTATACGAAAAACTTTTGAAGAAAAGAAGTGTTGCTCTGCGCTGTTTAATGACGTTTCTAAAATTTAATTTAATTTTAAAATTAAAGACTTACTTACCAATAACATTCTAAATCTTTTGGAAAGTTACATTATTGCCCGGAAATTCAATGTTGTGGAAGAAGACTTTATGAGTATGCCTGAAACAAACTCATCCGGTGTTCCTCAGCGGAGTACAATGGGGCCAGTTTTGTATTTTATTTATACTTGTGATATGCCTTTGAGCTGTAATATTCACAAAACTACATTTGCCGATGATACAGTATGCAAGAAAACCCTCACGAGGCGTCATGATATCTTCAGCAAGATATTACCTACTTAGAACTATGGCTAAAACAAAATTTTACGGATAATAGTATCGGCTCCATGGTACATAAGAAATTCAAATTTACATCGTGATATGAATATGCCACAAGTAACTGAAGAAATTGCAAAATACGCAGGCAAATATCTTACAAAACTCGAGTCTCCCAAATTTTGCACAGCGTTATTTACTCCAAAATAATCATATACTAAAATAATCAGCCTATTTTTAGATTTCATGATTTTCGAGTTTTTCACCTCTATTCGTCACAAGTCAAAAATCTTGAAAATTTTAAGCTCTCCCAAAAGTCTCCAAATTTTGCACAGCGTTAGATGACGCCAAAATAATCATATAATACAAAAAGCAGTTTTTTTTGGAGTTCATGTTTTCGAGTTTTTCACCTCGAGTCGTCACAAGTCAAAAATCTGGAAAATTTTCAGCTTTCAAAAAATTCCCCAAATTTTGCACAGCGTTAAATTATGCCAAAATAATCATTTACTAAAAAAATCAGCCCATTTTTAGAGTTTATGATTTTCGAGCGTCACAAGTCAAAAACCTTGAGAATATTCACCTCTCTCAAAATTCCTCAAATTTTGCACAGCTTTAAATTACGCCAAAATAATCATATTCTACAAAAATCAGCCTATTTTTATTTAGAAATCATATACTACAAAAATTAGCCCATTTTTAGAGTTCATGAGTTTCGAGTTTTTCACCTCGAATCGTCACAAGTCAAAAATCTCGAAAATTTTCACCTCTACCAAAATGCTCCAAATTTTGCACAGCGTTAAATTACACCAAAATAATCATATAATATAAAAGTCAGCCCATTTTTGGAGTTCATGATTTTGGAGTTTTTCACCTCCAGTTGTCACAAGTCAAAAATCTTGAAAATTTTTACCTCTCCAAAATTCCCCAAATTTTGCACAGCGTTAAATTACGCCAAAATAATCATATACTAAAAAAATCATCCTATTTTTAGGGTTCATGAGGTTCGAGTTTTTCACCTCGAGTCGTCAGAAGTCAAAAATCTCGAAAATGTTCACCTCTCCCAAAACTTCCCAAATTTTGCACAGCGTTAAATTACGCCAAAATAATCATATACTACAAAAATCAGCCCATTTTTAGAGTTCATGATTTTCGAGTTTTTCACCTCGTGATGTCACAAGTCAAAAATCTTGAAAATTTTCACCTCTCTCAAAATTCCCCAAATTTTGCACATCTTTAAATTACGCCAAAATAATCATATACTAAAAAAATCAGCCTATTTTTATTTAGGACGAAACAAAAATCCAAATTTATGATGAAAAAAATTTCCGAACAGTTGTTAGTGATTTTGAGAAAAATAAAACAAATTTTTACACTTACCAACTCAAGAGTGCTAAAGGCCTACTGATAGTACTATGGGGTCAACATATGAATGTTGACCCCGAAGAAGGATTTAAAGTAAAAAGTGCTACTAATTAATAGAGAAAAGGTCCCCCAACCCCTAATTCGGGTTGAACTGGAGCCGAATGACATACAATTGAAAAAAAATGAAACCCATCCTATTTATAATGTAAAGTTTCTCTTACACCGAAAAATCACATTTGAAGAACCACGCAAGCGTTCAGGTCCCGTACAGTGCCATAATTGCCAAGAATATGGTCATACAAAATCCTACTGCAATTTACCTACAGTTTGTGTTATCTGCGGTGAATTGCATGGCACTGCTAGCTGTACCAAGCCAAAAGTTCAAGCAGAAAAAAAATGTAGTAATTGTGGAGGTAATCACACCGCTAACTACAGAGGTTGCCCTGTATATTCTTTTGTTAAGCAGACTATGGGACAAAAACCTAAATTAACTCCAGCTCAATCAGCAAATGCTTACTCCGCCACTTTTCCTCCAATGAGCCAACCAAGTACTTTACGAGTATCGTATGCAGATGCTGTTAAGACAAATTCAATTCCCACGCAGAAGGTGTCCCCACCAACAACAAGTAATTCGACAAATGCTAACACAAGCTTTAATTTCAGCCGCCTTGAAGCCACTATTGATAATCTAGTGCAAACTATAAACAACTTTACTACAAATATGACTAACATGATGCAAGAAATGCTACGAATGCAGAATACTCTGCTTCAAGCATTAATTAACAAGCCATGAACACGTTGAAAATATGTTTCTGGAACGCAAACGGCATCCGCCAACACAAAAATGAGCTCGAGCACTTCCTTATGGAAAAAAATATTGATATAATGTTGGTCTCTGAGACTCATTTGACATCAAGAAGCTTATTCAAAATAAATGGTTACACTCTATATGATTCAAAGGACCGGAGAGGGAGAGCATGCGGTGGATCAGCAATTCTAATTAAGTCAAGACTCAAGCACTATGTCCTTGACAACGTTTGTGAAGAAGATTGGAATTTCACAATCTATACAAGCAATTGATATATCGGATAAATCTGATTGGATTTTTAGAACCTATTATTACAATTTTTCCGAATAATATACGCCAACAACAAAAAAAATAACTTTACCCTGTGCCTAAAAAATTATATATCCAACAAACTATATATTTCAAGCAAGTAGACATTCAAAGCTACAATCTTAGACGTTAATCCGGATCGTACTATATTGTGAAAACAAAAATTTTTAATTTACATACATGTTAAATGCCTAATACTACAACATTACGGTACCCTGTGTTTAAAAAATTCATATAAATACAGCAAACTATATACTTCAAGCAAGTAGTCATTCACAGCTACAATCTAAGAAATTTATCAGGTCCGTAGTTATAAAAATTTTTTATTACTGCCCCTGAGTTTAACAAATTTATATATCGAACAAATCTGATTGGATTTTTAGAATATTAATCTTAACTTTACTATAATACGATATGAAACTTGTTTGAATGAGTTAATATATTGACAATAAATAAAAAATTTTACAATAAATACATCCATAAATTTGTTGGCCCTTTGAAATTGCATTATACATTTTACACTAATTAGACAGGGCTTTTTGCATTTTCTGTGACGATATGTAGATAAACTCAACAATTAATATTCATTATTTCATTACAAAATGTACTCAAAAGTACAATTGTAAAAGAAGGGCAATTGTACCAACTTTTACATCGCTGAACTAAATCATCGCATGCATAAATGAATAAAGAAAATCAAGACGTATTCAAAGTGGTGATGTTATAAACACAGTTTTTATTCTTTTTTTGCGCAAATTAGAGGTTCGTATGTCAAAATTTGTACATGTTGACATAGGGGCTGAGATGTCATTTGTTATTTTAAGTTGTAATTGTTGTAGAATTAAACGTTGGCATTCAGTTTAGATTGGCTCAAGATTTAAAATTGATATTAATAAGACTTAAAAAAAAAAGAAATGAATTTCAATTCATGTTAACAAAATAACAGTATAAGATATTATTAATGAGTCAATTCAAACTGAATGTCATACTGTTTATTTTCTAAAATCATCAAAATTGTCAATACATTTCAGTTTCTCAACATCAAATTTTCAAACAACAAAACGTCTGCAATATTTATGATTTTACAAAATAAACGTTGGCGATCAGTTTATATTGACAAATTCAGTGAAAAAAAATAGTTTTCTCATTTTTGTATAACAATGAAAAAACTAAATCAGAGATGCAAAATGAGATTTTACCAATTTTCAAGAAAAGTGTACTTATTAACTCCGATTGCTTTTATTAATTTGAAAAATTGTTTATTTAAATGCAATTGAATAAAAACTCACATAAAAATTCATTTGTATTCATGTAAACATGTATGTCGTTAAACAAAACGCCACGAACCTCTATCTAAAAAAGTCTAATACTATTTTTAGTATATTCCGATTTATTTCCCGAACATACAGAGATACTATAAAAATTCGTCTTATTCGAACAAAAATAGCGGTAATATTAAAAAAAAGATTAATTTACATACAGGCACATTTTTATTGAGTATGTACTTGAGTATGTAGGTATATAAATTTAAAAAGTCCTTTCTAAAAGTTTTACAGGATAAGCATAAAACTTGTTTGAATGAGTTAATATATTGACAATAAGTAAAAAATTTTACAATAAATACATCTATAAATTTTTTGGCCCTTTGAACTTGCATTATACATTTTACACTAATTGTCAATTTATATTTCATTGAAACAAGTTTTATGCTCCCCTGTAAAACTTTTAAAACGTTAGACAGGGGTTTTTGCATTTTCTATGACGATATGTAGATAAACACAACAATTAATATTAGTTTCATTACAAAATGTTCTCAAAAGTACAATTGTAAAAGAAGGGCAATTGTACCAACTTTTACATACATCGCTGAACTAAATCATCGACCTCTCGAGGCCTGATAAGGCCTCAGAAATGAAAATATTTTTCCAGCAGGTAGACATGCACAGCTACAATCTAAGACATTTATTAGGTCCGTATGGGTATATAAATATTTTTATTTACAAAAATTTTACAAATTCAAATACCAAAAAATTACTGTGTTTAAAGAATTCATATATCGAACAAACTCGGAAAGATAAAAATTTATAATTTAAATAAATGTTAAACGCAAATTACAAAAATCCATAAAACGAACAAATCTGAACTGATTCTTACAAACTATATACTTCAAGCAAGTAGTCATTCACAGCTACAATCTAAGACATTTATCAGGTCCGTAATTATAAAAATTTTTTTTTACTGCACCTGTGTTTAACAAATTCATATATCGAACAAATCTGATTGGATTTTTAGAATATTAATCTTGACTTTGCTATAATACGATATATCGGGAATATAATAATTTTTAATTTACAAGCATGGTATAAGCCAAAAACAATAAAATACCTGTACCCTGTGCTTAAAAAATTCATATATCGATCATATAAGCAAGTAGACATTCACAGCTACAAATTTAATACATTAATCAGGTCCGTAGTGTATCGGAAAGATGAAATTTTTAATTTATATAAATGCTAAAATCTATACATAAATTAGGGATGTAACGATACGCCATTTCGCCGATCCGATACCGAGACTCAAAAATAAATATCGCCGATACCGATTCCGATACGCATATTTAAATTGAGCTCAAGTAAAAATTAACAAAACTCAAGTAGAGTAATTCTTCTATTATACAAAATAACAGTGTTTATTATGAGCCATTCAAATCATCAAAATTTTCAGTACATTTCAGTTTCTAAAATTCAAATTCAAACTAGAAAATGTCTGCAATATTTATGATTTACAAAATAAACGTTGGCATTCAGTTTAGATTGGCTCAAGATTTAAAATTGATATTAATAAGACTTAAAAAAAAAAGAATTGAATTTCAATTCATGTTAACAAAAAATTAATTATTGTTTTTCACAAAATAACAGTATAAGATATTATTAATGAGTCAATTCAAACTGAATGTCATACTGTTTATTTTCTAAAATCATCAAATTTGTATTCATGTAAACATGTATGTCGTTAAACAAAACGCCAGAACCTCTATCTAAAAAAGTCTAATACTATTTTTAGTATATTCCGATTTATTTCCCGAACATACAGAGATACTATAAAAATTCGTCTTATTCGAACAAAAATAGCGGTAATATTAAAAAAAAGATTAATTTACATACAGGCACATTTTTATTGGGTATGTACTTGAGTATGTAGGTATATCATCACAGAAAATTCAAAAAGTCCTTTCTAAAAGTTTTACAGGATAAGCATAAAACTTGTTTGTATGAGTTAATATATTGACAATAGGTAAAAAATTTTACAATAAATACATCTATAAATTTGTTGGCCCTTTGAACTTGCATTATACATTTTACACTAATTGTCAATTTATATTTCATTGAAACAAGTTTTATGCTCCCCTGTAAAACTTTTAAAACGTTAGACAGGGCTTTTTGCATTTTCTGTGACGATATGTAGATAAACTCAACAATTAATATTAGTTTCATTACAAAATGTACTCAAAAGTACAATTGTAAAAGAAGGGCAATTGTACCAACTTTTACATCGCTAAATCATCGTATGGGTATATAAATATTTTTATTTACAAAAATTTTACAAATTCAAATACCAAAAAATTACTGTGTTTAAAGAATTAATATATCGAACAAACTCGGAAAGATAAAAATTTATAATTTAAATAAATGTTAAACGCAAATTACAAAAATCCATAAAACGAACAAATCTGAACTGATTCTTACAAACTATATACTTCAAGCAAGTAGTCATTCACAGCTACAATCTAAGACATTTATCAGGTCCGTAATTATAAAAATTTTTTTTTACTGCACCTGTGTTTAACAAATTCATATATCGAACAAATCTGATTGGATTTTTAGAATATTAATCTTGACTTTGCTATAATACGATATATCGGGAATATAATAATTTTTAATTTACAAGCATGGTATAAGCCAAAAACAATAAAATACCTGTACCCTGTGCTTAAAAAATTCATATATCGATCATATAAGCAAGTAGACATTCACAGCTACAAATTTAATACATTAATCAGGTCCGTAGTGTATCGGAAAGATGAAATTTTTAATTTATATAAATGCTAAAATCTATACATAAATTAGGGATGTAACGATACGCCATTTCGCCGATCCGATACCGAGACTCAAAAATAAATATCGCCGATACCGATTCCGATACGCATATTTAAATTGAGCTCAAGTAAAAATTAACAAAACTCAAGTAGAGTAATTCTTCTATTATACAAAATAACAGTGTTTATTATGAGCCATTCAAATCATCAAAATTTTCAGTACATTTCAGTTTCTAAAATTCAAATTCAAACTAGAAAATGTCTGCAATATTTATGATTTACAAAATAAACGTTGGCATTCAGTTTAGATTGGCTCAAGATTTAAAATTGATATTAATAAGACTTAAAAAAAAAAGAATTGAATTTCAATTCATGTTAACAAAAAATTAATTATTGTTTTTCACAAAATAACAGTATAAGATATTATTAATGAGTCAATTCAAACTGAATGTCATACTGTTTATTTTCTAAAATCATCAAATTTGTATTCATGTAAACATGTATGTCGTTAAACAAAACGCCAGAACCTCTATCTAAAAAAGTCTAATACTATTTTTAGTATATTCCGATTTATTTCCCGAACATACAGAGATACTATAAAAATTCGTCTTATTCGAACAAAAATAGCGGTAATATTAAAAAAAAGATTAATTTACATACAGGCACATTTTTATTGGGTATGTACTTGAGTATGTAGGTATATCATCACAGAAAATTCAAAAAGTCCTTTCTAAAAGTTTTACAGGATAAGCATAAAACTTGTTTGTATGAGTTAATATATTGACAATAGGTAAAAAATTTTACAATAAATACATCTATAAATTTGTTGGCCCTTTGAACTTGCATTATACATTTTACACTAATTGTCAATTTATATTTCATTGAAACAAGTTTTATGCTCCCCTGTAAAACTTTTAAAACGTTAGACAGGGCTTTTTGCATTTTCTGTGACGATATGTAGATAAACTCAACAATTAATATTAGTTTCATTACAAAATGTACTCAAAAGTACAATTGTAAAAGAAGGGCAATTGTACCAACTTTTACATCGCTAAATCATCGCATGCATAAATAAATAAAGAAAATCAAGACGTATTCAAAGTGGTGATGTTATAAACACAGTTTTTATTCTTTTTTTGCGCAAATTAGAGGTTCGTATGTCAAAATTTGTACATGTTGACATAGGGGCTGAGATGTCAGTTGTTATTTTAAGTTGTAATTGTTGTAGAATTACCACCACGCATTATATCCGCCTTGAAAAAAATCTTAAAACATACAAACACATACAAGATTTAGCATTGAGAGAACATTTCATTACTATGTTATTTCTCATAGTTGTCATGCAAAAAAAAGAGTTGAAAATTGAATATTTTGTTCAAAAAACTCTAAAGAAAAATATAAGTATCGGCGTATCGACAGTAAAATATCGCCGATATCGATCTATCGGAAAACCAGCAGTATCGCCGATATATCAGTATCGGTATCGGGTGCTTCCCTAATATAAATTTTATAAATTCCATAAATCGAACAAATCTGAACTGATTCTTACATACTATATATTTCAAGCAAGTAGACATTCATAGCTACAATCGTACTATCGTCGTACTATATTGTGAAAACAAAAATTTTTAATTTACATACACTATATTAATTTGAAATTTATTTGCTGGTGGTTCACTATATACACTATATTCTTATACACTATATATTTCAAGCAAGCAGACCTTTACATCTACAATTTTGTCCGTACTATATCGGAAAGATAAAATTTTAATTTACGAACATGTTAAAAGCCAAATATAAAAAAAATTACAAAATTATAATAATAATTACTTATTTACAAAAATTTTAAAAAGCCAAATACCAAAAAATGACTATCCCCAGTGTTTAAAAAATTCATATATCGAACAAATCTGATTGGATTTTTACAAACGACACGTGAAAAAACTTAAAATTTCAGCATTGGACTATTTGAAATAAAAAACGTTGATTGAATAATAAAGACCAACCTAACTACGTCGCAATAGTTTATTTATCATTCTCAACATAAAAAAACTTTGCGTTTCATCTTTTAGCTATTTACTTAAAAGTATTTTATTAAAGTGTATTCATATATTAAAGCTGTTAATCTGTTCAAAGTTGTAAAAATTTTCATTTTTTAATAAATGTAGCCCAACTCGCGGTTTTTTTTTTATAAATTTCTTGCTTTTATTGCCCGAAAGTATGCAACATTGTTAAAATGCCGTGAGAAAAATAACAGTATAAGATATTATTAATGAGTCAATTCAAACTGAATGTCATACTGTTTATTTTCTAAAATCATCAAAATTGTCAATACATTTCAGTTTCTCAACTTCAAATTTTCAAACAACAAAACGTCTGCAATATTTATGATTTTACAAAATAAAAGTTGGCGATCAGTTTATATTGACAAATTCAGTGAAAAAAAATAGTTTTCTCATTTTTGTATAAAAATGAAAAATTTAAAATTTAAGATATTAATCGGGAAGATAAAAATTTTTAAGTTTAATATTTTTTTACGCACTAGTAATCCCAAATTATTATTTTACTTATTAAGTAAAATATTTTTTTAATAAAAATACATTGAAATTGATTATTGAGGGGTTTAGCTGGATCCTATGCGCATTTCACTGTTGCTAATGCAGATCATCAGGGAACCTTTACCCAAAAATTTCTTAGAACAAATAGAGTTAATATGTTAAACTTTCATTTAAGCAAATTGGAAGCTCAACAAATAACATAGTTGAAACAAGAACTCAATATTTTTAATTTACAAACATGCTAAACTTTAAAAACAAAGAAAATGTGTCCCCTGTGCTTAAAAAATTAATATATCGAACAAACTATATGTATAAACTATAGAAAATTATGGTGAACAACGCTCTACCTCTAGCTGTAATAAGTCGCGAACCCCAGAACGTATGCTTTGCATTGTAGTCGCCAGGTGCTACAAAACAAGGTCCAAGAGATTTGAAGAAATCCTCGTATTGAGCCACAGTGATTGAAAATCTGGGAGGGGAGTAAATTGATGATATAACGAAATTTGTACAAAAATTTTCGACGCAAACATTTGTAGCTTATAGATTTTCTTCACAAAAGTTGTCAAGAATATAGTGCTTGAGTCTTAACTTTATTAGAATTGCCGACCCACCGCATGCTCTTCCTCTAGGGTCTTTTTTATCATATAAGTTGTAGCCATTGATTTTGAAAAGGTTTCTCGAAGTCAAATGAGTCTCAGAGAACAACATTATATAAATATCTTTTTCCGTAAGGAAGTGCTGGAGCTCATTTTTGTGTTGGCGAATGCCGTTTGCGTTCCAGAAACATATTTTTAACGTGTTCATGGCTTGTTAATTAATGCTTGATGCTTCTTGCATCATATTAGTCATATTTGTTGTGAATTGTTTATAGTTTGCACCAATAGTGGCTTCAAGGCGACTGAAATTAAAACTTGTGTTCGCATTTCGCATGTCAAGAATATAGTGCTTGCTAAACTTTAAAAACAAAGAAAATGTGTCCTCTGTGCTTAAAAAATTAATATATCGAACAAACTATATGTATAAACTATAGAAAAGATTCACAGCTACATATTAAGACAATGGTCTTGTCCGTAGTGTATCGGAAAGAAAAAATTTGTAATTTAAATATATGTTAAACACAAATTCAGAAAAATCAGAAATAATTTCTTAGTCGGGCTTAAGTTCAGTATTTATTATTTTATTAATTAATGTTAGTTTCTAAAGAAGAGAAGAAAAATTAAATTACACTATAAGCTGGGGGAAATACCGATATTTTTCTGTGCACCAACGCACTTCATCAGCACCCAAGTCTTTCATTTTTAAGGTTATCACATTGATTATATTTACTTATTTTTACTTATTCGATGGGTGGATTAGGATGAGACTCGAGTTTTGTAAGATATTTGCCTGCGTATTTAATAAATTTGAATTTCTTATGTACCATGGAGCCGATGTTATTATCCGTAAAATTTTGTTTTAGCCATAGTTCTAACTCGGTAATATTTTGCTGAAGATATCGGGAAGCCTCGTTAGGGTTTTCTTGCATACTGATCCTAGTAGCTGAACACCCCAGTAGTAGTACACTTCTGCTGCTAACATAGCTAAGCCAGCAAAAAAGAAAAAGAAAAAATTTTTATGTATTTGGCTTTTTAAAATTTTTGTAAATAAGTAATTATTATTATAATTATGTAATTTTTTTTATATTTGGCGTTTAACATGTTCGTAAATTGAAATTTTATCTTCCCGATATAGTACAGACAAAATTGTAGATGTAAACGTCTGCTTGCTTGAAATATATAGTGTATAAGAATCAGTTCATATTTTTCGATTTATGAATTATTTAAGCACAGGGGACACATGTTTTTTGAAATTTGAAACATTTATTATTAACATTTATTTAAATTGCAAATTTGTATCTTTCCGTTAGACTAGTAACCTGTTTAATGTCTTAAATTGTAGCTGTGTTCTTAAACACAGGGGACAGTAATTTTAGGGTATTTTTGTAAAAATATTTATATATATATATATATAATATATATATATATAATTTTTGGTATTTGGCTTTGTAATATATTAGTAAATTAAAAATTTTTATATTCCAAATACTGTACGGACAAGCTTAATTTAAAATTGAAGCTGTATTTATATGAATTTTTTAAACACAGGGTACCGTAATGTTGTAGTATTTGGCATTTAACATGTATATAAATTAAAAATTTTTGTTTTCCCATTATAGTACGACCCGGATTAACGTCTAAGATTGTAGCTGTGAATGTCTTCTTGCATGAAATATATAGTTTGTTGGATATATAATTTTTTAAGCACAGGGTAAAGTTATTTTTTTTGTTGTTGGCGTATATTATTCGGAAAAATTAAACATTTTTATCTTCCCGTTATATCGTACTATAGTACGGACAAGATTAATATCCTAAATTGTATCCGCATACGTTTATATGCTTGTAATAATAGGTTCTAAAAATCCAATCAGATTTGTCCGATATATGAATTGCTTGTATAGATTGTGAAATTCCAATCAAATTTGTTCGATATATGAATTTTTTAAACACAGGGCACCGTAATGTTGTAGTATTAGGCATTTAACATGTATGTAAATTAAAAATTTTTGTTTTCACAATATAGTACGATCCGGATTAATGTCTAAGATTGTAGCTTTGAATGTCTAGTTGCTTGCATGCTTGTAGTACGGCCAAAACTAATATCTTAAATTGTAGCCACATACGTGTAGGTGCTTGTAATATAAAGGTTATAAAAATACAATCAGATTTGTTCGATATATGAATTTTTTAAACACAGGGTCCAGTCGTTTTCTGTAATTTGCTTAACATTTATTAAAACTAAAAATTTTTATCTTTCCGATACAATACGGACAAGATTAATATCTTAAATTATAGCTGTATACGTCTACTTGCTTATAATATATAGTTTGTAAAAATCCAATTAGCTTTTAAACATTTTTGTAAATTAAAAATAAAAATTAAAAACATCTAAGGATAAAAAAATTTTATTTTCCTTAAATAGTACGACCCGGATTTACGTCTTAAATTTTAGCTGTGAATGTCTTGCTTGCAAAAGATAGTTTGTTCGATACATGAATTTTTTTTGAACACAGGGGACATTAATTTTTTTATTTGGCTTTTTAACATTTTTGTAAATTAAAAATTTTTATAAAAACGGACCTGATAAATGTCTTAGATTGTACCTGTGAATGTCTACTTGCTTCAAATATATAGTTTTTAAGAATCAGTTAAGATTTGTTCGATTTATGGACAGTCGTTTATTATATTCCAATACAGTTTTTATAGTCTTAATACAGTACGAACTTGATAAAAATTTTAGATTGTAGCTGTATACTTGCTTTTATGATATGGTTTTTTGAGTTGGGGAATTTTTAAGTACTTGGGACAGTAATTTTTTGATATTGGCGTTACATGTTACATGTTTGTAACTAAAACATTTTTATCTTCCCGATATACTACGGACAAAATTAATATTTTAAAATGTAGCTGTATACGTCTACTTTGGCGTTTAACATATATGTAAATTAAAAATTATTATTTTCCCGAAATAGTACGACTGTCTAGATATAGTTTGCCTGATTTATAGATTTCTTAAGCACAGGGGACAGTAATTTTTTGGTATTTGGCTTTAAAATATATAGTTTGTAAGAATCAGTTCAGATTTGTTCGTATTATTGATTTTTTAAGCACAGCGGCCAGTCGTTTTTATACAAACAAACAGACAATTCGTAGGTTTTTAAGCTATTATTTTCCCGAAATTTAAAGGATAACAAGTTTTAAACTCATGTTTCTTATATCTGTTTGGTAACAAACCTAAAGTTTCAATATAAAAATTCCTGAATAACCAACATGGATTGTATATAATTTTTTGTCAACCACGATTGCTCATAAGTACGCCACATTGTGTTTTCCTACATGTAAAAATCTGTTCTAGCAATACGGTATGTTAATGAAATCTATAGCATACTTTAGGGATAAAAGCTATGCATTAGTCTAATACGTGCGCAATCGGGGATTGCCGCGGTAAAGCTATTGCTTAGCATTTTTTTTATCAATTTATGCAATTATAATTATTTATTTATTTTTTTTTATTTCTTTTTAATTCAAGTTTATTTTGTAAAATCATAAATATTGCAGACGTTTTGTTGTTTGAAAATTTGAAGTTGAGAAACTGAAATGTATTGACAATTTTGATGATTTTAGAAAATAAACAGTATGACATTCAGTTTGAATTGACACATTAATAATATCTTATACTGTTATTTTGTGAAAAACAATAATTGATTTTTTGTTAACATGAATTGAAATTCCTTTTTTTTTAAGTCTTATTAATATCAATTTAAATCTTGAGCCAATCTAAACTGAATGGCAACGTTTATTTTGTAAAATCATAAATATTGCAGACGTTTTCTAGTTTGAATTTGAATTTTAGAAACTGAAATGTACTGAAAATTTTGATGATTTGAATGGCTCATTAATAAACACTGTTATTTTGTATAATAGAAGAATTACTCTACTTGAGTTTTGTTAATTTTTACTTGAGCTCAATTTAAATATGCGTATCGGAATCGGTATCGGCGATATTTATTTTTGAGTATCGGTATCGGATCGGCGAAATGGCGTATCGTTACATCCCTAATTTATATATAGATTATAGCATTTATTTAAATTAAAAATTTCATCTTTCCGATACGGACCTGATTAATGTCTTAAATTGTAGCTGTGAATGTCTACTTGCTAATATGATCGATATATGAATTCCATGCAAAATTAGTCTGGCATCATTTTAGTTTATCTGCAAAACAACATGAGCAGTGGTTTTTTCACACGGCATTTTAACAATGTTGCATACTTTCGAGCAATAAAAGCAAGAAATTTATAAAAAAAAACCGCGAGTTGGGCTACATTTAGTAAAAAATGAAAATTTTTACAACTTTGAACAGATAACCAGCTTTAATATATGAATACACTTTAATAAAATACTTTAAGTAAATAGCTGAAAGATGAAACGCAAAGTTTTTTTATGTTGAGAATGATAAATAAACTATTGCGACGTAGTGAGGTTGGTCTTTATTATTCAATCAACGTTTTTTATTTCAAATAGTCCAATGCTGAAATTTTAAGTTTTTTCACGTGTCGTTTGTAAAAATCCAATCAGATTTGTTCGATATATGAATTGCTTGTATAGATTGTGAATTTCCAATCAAATTTGTTCGATATATGAATTTTTTAAACACAGAGGACCGTAATGTTGTAGTATTAGGCATTTAACATGTATGTAAATTAAAAATTTTTGTTTTCAAAATATACGATCCGGATTAACGTCTAAGATTGTAGCTTTGATGTCTACTTGCTTGAAATATATAGTATGTAAGAATCAGTTCAGATTTGTTCGATTTATGGAATTTATAAAATTTATATTAGGGAAGCAACCGATACCGATACCGATATATCGGCGATACTGCTGGTTTTCCGATATATCGATATCGGCGATATTTTACTGTCGATACGCCGATACTTATATTTTTCTTTAGAGTTTTTTGAACAAAATATTCAATTTTCAACTCTTTTTTTTTGTATGACAACTATGAGAAATAACATATTAAAAGCAGAACATAAAATCAAAACAGAATACATAATGAAATTGTTTTTACTATTTTTTTTGTACCATAGTAATGAAATGTTCTCTCAATGCTAAATCTTGTATGTGTTTGTATGTTTTAAGATTTTTTTCAAGGCGCATATTAATGCGTGGTGGTAATTCTACAACAATTACAACTTAAAATAACAACTGACATCTCAGCCCCTATGTCAACATGTACAAATTTTGACATACGAACCTCTAATTTGCGCAAAAAAAGAATAAAAACTATGCTTATAACATCACCACTTTGAATACGTCTTGATTTTCTTTATTCATTTATGCATGCGATGATTTAGTTCAGCGATGTAAAAGTTGGTACAATTGCCCTTCTTTTACAATTGTACTTTTGAGTACATTTTGTAATGAAACTAATATTAATTGTTGAGTTTATCTACATATCGTCACAGAAAATGCAAAAAGCCCTGTCTAACGCTTAAAAGTTTTACAGGGGAGCATAAAACTTGTTTCAATGAAATATAAATTGACAATTAGTGTAAAATGTATAATGCAAGTTCAAAGGGTCAACAAATTTATAGATGTAAAATTTTTTACTTATTGTCAATATATTAACTCATTCAAACAAGTTTTATGCTTATCCTGTAAAACTTTTAGAAAGGACTTTTTGAATTTATATACCTACATACTCAAGTACATACTCAATAAAAATGAGCCTGTATGTAAATTAATCTTTTTTTTAATATTACCGCTATCTTTGTTCGAATAAGACGAATTTTTATAGTATCTCTGTATGTTAGTATCTCTTTTGCTCGTATATTAAATTAAAAATTTGTTGTGTTTAATGATAAAATAGGAATTGAAAAATATAATTAGCATAAAAAAGTGATAAAATTTTGGTTGCAAATTATTCTGTTATTTAAAGATATTGTATAAATTGTATTACGAGTCTTACTTAATGAAAATACATTTGAGCAAGTGAACATATTTAATTCCCGACCAATAAAAGGGGTGCTAAAAGTTTGTTGTGTGTGGCTGCGTAAATGTGTGTCTGTACGAGTCCACGTACAGACCTTACGGCTGGGCCGATTTTAATTTGTTTTGTTTTTCATTTGAAAACCGACTTGAGCGTATCTTGACTTGTGCGTATATCTTTGAACAAAATCGGTCCAGACTTTTGGAAGTTATCATAAATTTGTTATTTTAATCAGAAATAATTTTTTAGTCGGCCTTAAGTTCAGTAATTTCAATTCTTATTGAATGAAATATTTTTTATTAATTAATGTTAGTTTCTAAAGAAGATAAGAAAAATTTAAATTATACTATAAGCTGGGGGAAATACCGAGATTTTTCTATGCACCAATGCACTTCATCAGCACCCAAGTCTTTCTACTTCGGTAGAGATTGTTATTAACATCAGCTATTTAACGCAAATTTTTAATGAAATGCAAAAAAAAAATCTTAAAACATACAAACACATACAAGATTTAGCATTGAGAGAACATAGAAAAATCTCGGTATTTCCCCAGCTTATAGTAT